>VXBX01000573.1:71209-141075 GCA_013400415.1 Scytalopus superciliaris | reverse complement strand
AGCCATGATGATGATGACAGTGACACCAAAAAGGATGCACTTTGGTTCAGGAAGGTATTTAAGTGCAAGCCTAACTTCAAGCACACAATCTGCTTATAATTAAATAAAGTTCAAGAAAGCCATATGATTAAGCACCTTGTTAAATTTGGGAACAAATTAGTAGCCCTTATAAACCAGGAGATTCTATCTCAGGGTTTACAGGACATGAAAACAAACACATGCACACAGACACACGCATGCGTGCAGAGCATTATGCAGACTTTAGCAAGAGGGGATTTACTTTTAATGTAACTATACAGAGTAAGTGCAGCTCTTATTTAGGTTAGGAGGAGGACTGGCCACACTTTCAGTCTTAACTTCCAACAACAATCAGTGGTTTTATAAACCCTTTGCTAATGTCCCTATGTGACAAAAATAAATCTACTAAGTATCTTTCTTAAAAATTACCAAAATGAAAGCATGAACTTAGGGTTTTCATTTCACTGTCAGGGAGAGAGTCCTACCATAACATGAGGCTAGAAGCAGCCCAAAGCAAGGGAAACTTGATGCAAGATAGGTTTAGAAAGGACAGACAGTGCTCCATACAGAAGAAAGTGATTTCTTTTGGTGCACCTAAAGTTCCACAGTGCTGGATGAGAGGACAAGCAGGAGAGGAGAGACGGAAATCATGCTTTGATCAAAAAGGGTTCTTCTCACTAACCCAGAAGAAAACTCATCCAGAGAAAAACCTCCACAATGTTTCAGATGGGTCAGACAACTGAGCTCTCCAAAGACCAGGTGAGCACCAGCACAGAAGGGGCTGCTGCACACAACGTGGGGAGCAGAGAGGACGGAGCAAGAACCACCTGCTATGACAGTAGCTCACTGAGAACGGTTCAGTCATCACATGTGGCTGCATTTTCATGCACTGTTTCATGGAGATTTACTCTTCCTGTTCCAGCCTGTGTGAGTTCAGCTCCCTGTCCTTGCAGACAGGGTTGAAGTGAAACCAAGATCTTATTTTTTTTTAAGGAGCTCCAAAAAGATTTTAATTTTTTTCTTTGCTCCAGGTCACATAAGAACTCACAAAAGGACAAAGCAATAAATGCTCACATGCACTTTCTTGTCTTTATTTCCACTCTCTGGAATGAGGCCAGAGACATCTAAGTAGTGCACTCTGTTCTCTTCCACTCCCTCCTAGAAATTATGGACTCTCCTTTGCAGCCAATTTCCTCCTCCTCCTCTGTCTGGGCCCAAACTTCAGCTACTACAAAACAATGTTCCCCTGTTTCTCTCCAGGGCCCATTCTCCATGCATCTACCCCAGGCTGTCTGAGGCCTCCCAGATCTTTAAGGCTTTACGTTTACAGATCGTGGAAGAAAACCTGCTCTTTCTTCTCTGACTCTGGGAAAATTCCACTCTCCCCGCTTTGCATATGAACTCAGCTGCACTCATTTTCTTCAGGTTCAGCCACTCCAGGGTCCTAAGGGGCTGCTACTCCCGAGGGTATTAATACATCAGCAGCCCTGCTCAAACGTACCTGGCACAACCATAGAGTTGGCTTGAAAAATACACACATGTTTCATGGCACAGACTCTCTCCAGTCTAAGCCTGAAACTTGAAATTGAACATTGGCAAGTCAAACAGCAAGTATGTCACATATTATATACCACTTCCCACTTTTTTTAATTATCTAAATTTATTATTATTAGACTTGTACACTTTATAACTCGTGTGTGTTACAGAGTATCAGTTTCAAATAATCAGTTTTTACACATTCTTTTAAAAGATGCTATTCTCCACATTCCAGTTACATCAGGAACATTCCTGGAGTGTTACAGGCACAAGTATCTTCAGCATTTCTAAAGCTCCCCTAGAAACAAGTTCACATGTGTACAAAAGGCAAAGATGTTGATAATGGTTTATTCATTAACCTATCATGTTGTCATCTAAAACAAATACAAGAATAAATTAATAAATACAGAGTATCTCAAATAGAAATATTTTCTTTTTTACTTCTTGGCTGTGAAGTTAACCTAACCTATGGATGTGAAAAAAATCTCAATGTTAACCTAATATTTGATTCATCCATACTTAAAAATAGTCCACAATAAGAGCAAATGTAAAAAAACCCCAAAACCAACAAAACCAAAACAGAAGCAAGGCTTAATCTCGTAATTATTGTTATGTAAATGCACTTCAGATACCTCTGCATTAATCAATTATCAGAAAGTAGTGCTTCAGTCCCAGGTAGTTAGCAATAGCACTCATATAATATTACAGGGAGCCTGATGTTTTGGCAAAACTAGAGCAAGAAAAAATGAAACTAAAAGGCATATTGTACATGTGACCTACAGGACTGGGATTATTACCTCTAAGCTTATTAAGAGTAAAAGCTGTCAGTCGGACCACACCACAACCAGGGAGGGAAACTGAGATTACTCAGCAGCAAAAGGCATAAAAAGGAGACGTGTATTCTCGGAATGGATGGACGCAGAGAGTGAACCACAGCCCTGCTTCAGCTATCTGAGCAGTAATTGGCTCACAGGAGTGACTGCCACGTTAAGGCACTATCATTATCTAGCTCACATAACTGGAAATTCACGCTCTGTTCTTTAAATTGGCTTAACCAGCAGCATCTGCAGCACTTTAATTAATTACAGCAATTGGCATACCTTAAAAGTAGATGCACAGATCTGAAATGATAATGCCCTGTGAGTAATAATTGTAAACCAGCATTAAACCAGACCTATCCTAAATAAAAACCAAGGTATACTGTTGGGCTTCAACTGCATGGAAAACAAGCTTCCACCTAGTAATTATTATTGTCTGCCCAGGTTCACCAACAGATACTACAATTCTACATGACACTTTACATTCAATTAGCTCAGGAATGCAGAAGCTCACAACACGTACAACAAAAATCTGTTTGATGATATCCAGTCAAAATTTGCTCAGGCACTTAAATTTGGGTTAAAATCCTAACCGAGACTAGTTACCACTATTTATTTTTAGTACACTCCTTGTAAAGAAATATAAAAGCCAGACATCACAGTAAGCTCAGAAAGAAGTTTTATTGAGAGCCATTAGCTTTGCTTCAGTCAAAAAATCCACAGGCACTGTACATAAATGTGGATTTAATATTTTCCCCTGATATCTGCAACTCTAAAATACAGAAGAATTACTTAGAAAAAAATTTGGAGACAGAAGTTAGAAAACTCTTTTGTTCCTTTTACATACAGCAATTTGAAATCTTGACTTAGAAGAAAATACTTTTTAAAAGCCTGACAGTGAAATCCACATACACATCCCAGACAAATCTAAAAGCTGTTCTGTAACAGACATACCATTTCCAGCCAGAACACAAAACAACACTATCAAGATTTGTTGTGACTTGCTTCTGTACAATTTCTGGTTTAAAGACAGATTTTATGTTTAATTAGCACCATGCTGAAAAACGGGGCACAAGAATCTTAATCAGGCATCTCATATTTAATGGAAGTTTAAACAAACACTTAAATAGCTCAATGTTCCTAAATCTAATTAAATCTCCAATTCATACATAATTTAGGGTCAAACTACCTGGTAAAAAGGCCATTACCAAACCAAATCTGGATTCCCCATTTATCAAACAAAAGTTTTATCTTTCATAGGTGTGTGAGAAAATGAAGCATAACTTTCTTGATTCCAGTAAAGATGCATAGTTTTAAACGTATTTTTAAGCCGAAAACCCCAAACCCATAGACTCAGCTAAGGGATGACTGGTTTTAAGTTGCAAAAACTTTAACCATCTAATAAAAACAGATGCACAAAATACACCCTTGTGCAATGTTGTCCCATAACCATTTCTGTAAGCATGCCTGTTCTCCTTGTAACTCACAGAACTAACACGGAGGCACAACATCGCAAGGCAGTGAGTACAAGCCTGAACAGCTAAAATACCGAGGCTGATGCAGCAACGAAAACCAGGAGCAGCAACCTGATGTAGCAACTCACACCACAGGGGATGTGCAAAAGGCAGAGGAGCAAAACACCTTTTACAAAGCAGCAAAACTCCGGTGACTGTGCTTACATACTCTGTGCCCAGCATGTTTGGGCTGTGCACACAGCGGTGAAGCTGCACCGGTATGTGGAGTTTTAAGACATGAATGTCTGTGCTCAGAAATACTCTGATAACATGTTTATCTTGGGGGCACAGAAAACAACTGGATGCACAAATAAACAGCTATACTCAATGTAATCACATTGATCTCCCGAGTATCCACTTATAAATACCAATCTAGAAACCGTATCTACTACTAAAGCACCATTCTCTGAGGAAAAATAGCCACAGTGCAGGAAAAATAAAAAATAAAATTATAATTCTTATCTAAGACTGATACTTATTCCACACAGTCACTCACTGCTGATGGAGAGGGATCACAAGTGCACAATACAAGTTATTCGTTGACTAAATATCATCCTGAAATGCTAGGATATAAAGGTTGGAAGGATTAACACAAAAGGTCCCCCTCCAAGACAAATGTCTCCTTCATAGTTCAGTTCACAGCCATCACGACTGCTCAGTCAGGCCTGTGATCACACAACGCTGGGCATATACCTGCTAACCAAACACACCAAGCACTTGGAAAAATCTCCTGTTGATACCGGCATATTTTGAGAGGAGATTTTAATTACCACCATGCTGAAAGAGACTTTTTAAACATGGGAAGATCCCAAATAGTTTCCGCTTCAAATCTCAGCATTTTCTCAAACAACTTCTAAAGAGGAATTATAAATTTGCCAGGCTGGCACAGTTCACACTCCACTTCCTCCCTTCTCCTCCTTCAGTCTCTCACCTTTTCCAAGCAAAAAATGCAAGACTTGCAACAACCCCCCACTCTGTTTTTAAGCTTTTTGCAAAAGCCTAACACAATTTAATTGCACATTTATATAGAGGCCACTTTTCAAAATAAATGCTGAGACATGGATTAATTAGCAAGCACTAAAACATGTTGGGGTTTGCTGTACCAATAAAATCACTTTGTGATTTTTTCAAACAAACCATAAGTAGCAGGGGGAAAAAACTTCAGTTCATATTTCTAAATATATATTTGAATTTAAACATTCTTCTCTAATAATTATGCTGTTTCACACAGCCTTACATTTCAGAAATTATCTGGACTGTGTTTATCTTCTTTTACTTTCAGTAACAGACCACAGATTTCTAAAGGAGAAAGGGTTGAATTTTAGTGCTGAATAGTCCTTACTGGATGGTAATTTTTCTACTCCCTCTACTGGCATACTTTAAAAGCAAGGAAAGAAAAACCTGAAGGGCATTCTACCTTGTAAAACATAACGAGAAAATATTTTTTGCAACCTCAAAATAATTGTTTGCACAACTTGACAAAATATCAGTCTCAAATCCTGGGGATTTTTGAGCCATCAACAAACTTTGGGCAGATTTCTTCATTGTAAAACTTAACTGAGCACCTCAAAATAAACATCCCAGCCACTTGGTGTTACAAATACTATCAAGTAGTCCCATCACCTGTCACTGCTCTGATCAAAACAGGTCACTCCCTCAAACATATTATTTGGCCAGTAAAAGCCCCAAAGAGCAATCTATGGAACAGAAATCTACATGATTACCACAAGTCTACAGAAATAAGCAAAAACATCCTGAGCTTAGTGAGTTGCTACTTAAATGTTAGACAGTGCTCTGTGAACCATTTTATATTAAAATTGGATAGTTCTAAACATCACACATAGAAGAAGTATTGTTTGACACAGTGCCATTTTGATGATAAATTGCAATCTACAGCTCAAATAATTCCAGCCAGGGATTAACATTTCAGAGGCTGAGCCAGAGATTATGTGTGTGGATCTTGAATTTCATCATCTCATCATCTCCCTTCGGCACAATACCTCATTCTTCCTTTTTTCATCTATTCTCTCATGAAGGGTCAGGAAAGCTTAGCCTTGCTGTTTCATTCATTTCATCTCTACATTAACCAGATACCTTGCAGTCTTTAGTTCTTACGTGTTATTCCATTACAAATACTACAGCTACACTGCACTATGCTACAGCTAATGAGGCATGTACCAAATCAAAGGCTGCCATCAAGTGGTTGTAGCACACTGCCAGCACTATGCAAAGTTAGTGTTCTGCACGGGGTTTCACCAGGACACGCTATACAGGGTGCATTAAACTCTGTCGGAATTTAAAGCTTTGGGGAAAAATCAGATGCTAAGAGACGGTGGTCCCACACTATTTCATTTCCTTCCTTTTAAATTCTAGGATCCAGCCCAATGGCCAGCATCACCACACAGAAGACATTGCTGTTTCTCACTATTCTGGGTCAGCAGGCTCCAGAATTGTTTCTGTCATCGTGTACTCAGCTGCTCATCACAGTGCGCCACGGACAAGTGGAGAATAGCTTTAATAACCTCTCAAAAGCCTCCCAGGTAGCAATGGGAGAAGAAGGGTGCCAGAGGATGGGGTGTCACAGAAGATGGGGAGAATAAACACAGTTTCTTGTGCCACTGCACCCAGTTTCAAATCAAACTGAGTTAAAGACTACTTGGTAGTCTACACTCATACTGAACTTGAAGACAATGTGAGAGCTCTTCCCTGCAGTGATAGTGATGAGTATCTTCAGCACTACTCAGCAATTTGAAGCAAGAATGACTTGCTAGATCATTCTTCAGCACAAGTGTTCAGTGTGACCCACAGAACTGGCCTTTCCATACGGATAGGCTATTGCCATATACAGCCCATTACCCCAACTCATCTTTGCCTGGCAAGGTAAAAACCATTCAACCAAAACCGAACCAAACCACACTTTCAAAGAATCACACAGATTCACAGAACAGGTAAGGTTGGAAGGGACCATAGTGGTACCATGTAGTTCAATCTCCCTGCTCAAGCAGGGTCCCCTAGAGCATGTTACTCAGGATTGTGTCCAGATGGCTTTTGAATATCTCCAGTAAGGGAGACTCCACAACCTCTCCAGGCAACCTTTCTAGTGTCACAGTCAAGCTTTTCTTCCTCATGTTCAGCTAGGGCTTCCTTTGTTCCAGTTTCTGCCTGTTGCCTCTCATCCTATTGCTCGGCTCCATCCTCTTAACACCCTCCTTCAGATAGCAAACTACATTGGTAAGAACCCCTCAGAGTCTAAATAGGCCCAGCTCCATCAGCCTTTTCTCATGACTGAGGTGCTTCAGTCTCCTCATCATCTCCATAGTCCTCCACTGGATTCTCTCCAGTAGTTCCATGTCCCTCCTGTACAGAGGAATCCAGACTGAACACAGCACTCCAGGTGAGGCCACTCCAGGGCTGTGCAGAGGAGCAGAATTACCTCTCTTGACTTCCCTCTCCCCACCTCCCTCTCACTTTCCAGTGCACTGAGAGATGTTTTTCTCAATGAAAAAGAATGGTGTCTTTCTAAAAAGTATGGCAATTTTGCTACTACAGAAAAAAGTTTTGCACATGCCATGGGACACAGAAAAATTGTGCGTGTAGGGATGAGACTAAAGATTATCCAGTTGTGTCTCACCAGATAATGGCCATTCACATTGTGACTCCCAGAAACTCAGTTGTCACTTCAAATAACATCTTGCACCCTGCGCTTGGCAAAGAAAATGTGACTTGAATGCAATTGATGAAGACAGACACAATTCTCTTCATTTCCGAAAGGGTTTGTCTCCAAAGTATAAAAAGTTGAATAGCTATGACCACACCAGCACAACCACCAATTTTTTAAGGACGTAACTTCAACCCTAATTTTCCTGTGGTAGTGACAAAATGTCCATGCTCAAGGAATGCTTGAGGCAAATGAGGTCCGAATTCTTCTGAGACACAGATTATTCTATCCCACTGTTCTTATTTCAACCTGTGATCCTTACCTTTTTTAAACTCCTACCACTAATTCTCCTCTCCATCCTGCTGCAGGGGGAGAAGGGAGCAAGGGGCACATGGTTTGGAGAGTCTCAGTGGGAGCACTAAACTGCATAGTACCATTCCTAAACCATGACAACCCTTCATGGAAAACATGCACCCAAATTTCCAAAGACTGAACTAGGCGGGGGAAAAATAAAATTAAGAAATTACGAAGAACCAAACTGATGCTAAGCTACTTCCCAAGTATTCCACAGCAACAGCAAGAGGAATTAAGAAGAGAGAAAGAGCTTGGTTTCATGAAGCAGCAGAGGATTGCTTCATGCCAAGGGCACACTGCAGAGAAGGACACATGCAGTGATGGAATAGGCTGCATTGAAGCCTGAACTATTTCACCAAGCCCAGGTGAAACATTCAAATTATTCTACAGATCATGAAATTCTTTGAGATAACACCCTTCCTCAACGGCATCTATTTAATACCTCAAATCTTTCCCAATAAATGAGTTTCTTTGGTTATACTATGCCATTAAAGTTATATAACATGCACTAAAACTAATTATGAGGAACATTTATACAGATGATTCATGGAATAACAAGCACATAAACTTTATACTAATTCTTTGGTGATGGATCTTTAGAGTTATTTTTCAACTATTCTACTTTGTCCTTTCCTTAACAAATACATAGATGAAATCCTCCTAAACTCATCACATTCCTTCCTGTGGCTGCTACTGGAAGTAAGTACCTGGTGCCTCTGTCATTGAGGCTTTGGGACTTACTGGAGCTACTCCTGTGAGACCGTTTCCCTCACTCTTATTACCCTCTGGCCCAGCCACAGCTCATTCCGTCTGCTCCAGCTCTCCCTGCTGCCCACAGTACCTGACCATACAGTCTGTCTCCCTTGGTCTCACCTTGCCATGCCACTGCCATTAGCTACATCTTGCATCTTGGCCTTCTCATTTTTCAGGAAAAGATATATTAAAGGGAAACAAATACAGAATAGTGGCATTGGGGAAGCAAACAAACAAACAAAAAACAAACCAAACCCCAAAAACCCTTGGGGTGGGAAAGGAGAGATGAAAAGGTATAAGGTTTTGTCAGAGACAGATATTGATGGCAGCTGATTTGTGTGGGGGTTTTTTTGAACACTTTTCTGAACTTATTTAGCACTCAAATGTGGAAAGCACTACCAAATCTCACATTCCAAATAACTCCTCACTCTTCAATAGGAAAAAAAAAATCAAATATAGTTAATTTCCATTTCATGGATCTACTTTACAGATAGAATTAAGAGAGACAATTCTTCACATAATTATCAACATCACTTCTGATTTGGTAAATATTGTGTGAGTTCTTTGAATTTTTTGTGTGGTGCCTTTCTGTGACAGGGGACTGTTTAATGGAGTCATTTTGCTATAGGGTGCAAAGCTTTAGAGAATTTATTTAATCTTATCCCTTGCTGAACAAAATACTCTTATAGTAAAAATCGTTAAACCTATATACAGAAACTGAGTCTTATTCTGAAAACTAGTAAGTCCATTTACTTTTAACAGGCAAAGTACTCAGAGTCAGGCATAGTAGTTTTCTATCTCAGGCTATGCTGCACATGGTATTAAAACAAACTTAGAGAACCTGGCATCCATCCTGCCACACTGCCAGGAAGGACAGGTCAGTTTATTCTCAGTTCTCGTCTACAGAAAACACACCAGGAGCACAAATATTTAACAGTGCAACACAACACGCAACTTTATAATCTTCAGGCTTTAAATGAATCATACTTGGTGTGTGTGTGTGTGTGTATATACGTACATACACACTAATCTTCAGGCCACTGAAAAATGTAATAAACATTGCTGAAGTGTCATGGTTTAGTAATGGTAATCCCCAATTTAGTGTTCCCACTGAGACTCTCCAAACTATGAGCCACTCACTCCTCCCCTCTCTTCCTCTGGAGAACTGGAGGCAGAAAAGGTAAAGATCGTGGTTGAGATAAGAAAACAAACAGCAACAGCTGTTTGGCAAAGGGCACAAAAAACGAACTATTCACATGGAAACCCCCTGGCAACAGATGCCAACTGGAAGAGAGCCCTTTCCCTGTCCCTGGAAAATGATGTGAGGTGGTACAGAACAACCTCTGTGTCCTGCCTACTGCAAAAATTAAACCTGTCCTGGAGGGAACCAGGACATACAGCACACTGTGCTCAGAACAGCAACCTGTATGGGTCACAAATGCAGGAAAAATGCAATTTAATCTTATATTTATGCTAGTATATGGAAAGAGAGAAAAGACTGAACAGTTACAAAACATCCTTTATGACACTTTACTCGATACCGTTCTATTCAGGCAATCTTTCCAGCCAAGACTCAGGTTGCCACCACACCTAAGCTAAAGCAGAAAAAGTTCATTTCTGCTGCCTGTTAAAGATCCAAGAAGCAATTTGGCCCAGATATCTATAATGCAAAACACTAAGAACAGAGAAAAATTTCACATGAATAACACAGTATGATGGTGCAGCATCAATTCAGAATGAGGAATATGCTGGGAGGGAAATGAATGAAATGGCATCAATTATGTTATGGAGGTCAATTAATTTCTGTTATATTAGACTCTATTAAAACAGTTAACAACAAAAGATAAGAGAATGAAGGCAATAACACTCAGTACTATTACACTGCCAGATGGTTTTCCTAATAACAAGGCTTTTCAGGAGGCCAGAACTCTTATTTTTCTGTCAGCTGGCTACAGTTCTGCTGGTGGCCACTATTTTTAAATAATATGCTCTCAGTTATATTATAACTGCTTGCATGTACAATCCTATCCAGTTACTTAATGCAGAGCTACATTTTACACAATAATGGATATTTTAATTCTTTTTTGACACATATTTCCGTACCTTGAGCACATGCAATTGCAAGGTATTATTTCAAATCAACCAAAATATTCAATTTGACTCCCAGATTATCTGCCTTTGAAGGTGACTTATGTCAAAAATATTTTTCATTAAATGCATTGCCATTTTTTCCATTTTCTACACTGAATATTTTGTACTACATGGCTGCAGCATATGCTGTTTTAACACCATACAGCTACCAGGTCAAAAATGAGATTTATCCATCATAATGCCGCCCCAGACAGTGGTATTTTACATAATGATATTCTGAACCACATCAAGAGCAAACACATAGCTGTGACTGTATGGAGATGTAAAAATACACTCAGACACAGAAAACCAGAAGAAAATGTGGCAAGCTGAACGACCTTAAAAGCAAATACTTTTCCATTAAAAGGCAAGTTGCCTGGCTCAGCTTATGGCTGGAGTATGATTAGAACCCCACTGTAAAACAATTACCAAGACACTCTTCTGTATTTGATGTCTGAAAGAGAAACAACCTCATGCAGACTCTGGCTCTTGCGTGCACTGGCAAGTGTATTTTACTGCTGATTTTCTATGAATAAACATATGCTAAGAGTGGCTGAAACACACTGCTGGTTTTAAACATGCCTAGTGTAGTATTAGAGGTTTGTTTCCAAAGCTGTCTGCCTTGTTTATCAGCTTCCTCCCTCCAGCTGGCAAAGAACACCACTGGTAGCAACTCCAATCAGTTGTCCTGCACAGTACACTCAGCATTAGGTGAAATGTTCTTCTAGCAGGAAATAACCTCCCATCAAAAACCTAAATGAAATGGTTCTAAGCAATTTGTGAAACAGTTGTACTTTACCACTGTGAATCAATAATAACCATATAAATTCCTCATAAATGTTACAGTGCCTCACACCCAGGCTGCACTGCCCAGCACCCTTCTCTCTCCAGCTGCCACTTGCAAGACCCTCCCATGTAACTGTAGCATAAATATCAGAAAATGAGATGTCTCCTTTACCAGAAAACTTTCAGCTGAAATGCTATAATATAGTTTTCAACACTGCCATATCATCTGCCAAATTATACTTTGATGGAGATCCACTTAGTGAAGCTATTAACACAACATCAGAAACAACACTATCTAAAGGACAATTTGGGCACTGCATTGCATTTAGGAGATGAAGATCAAGTAACAAAAGAAAATTTTCAGAAGTTTTTGAAAAAACACAGTAGAGAAGAGTTGGATAGACTCACATTTAATACTCATTCAAGATAAAAAAGGTATTAAAAGTGTAAAAAGTTAATTAGATATTAGAAGTTATTTCAACAATTTTTCTACAATTCCCATTTAAGTAATATTTTTGTCATGTCTCAGCTTTGCTTTAGTAGATTATTACATACTAATGACAAAAATGATTAATAGTAGCCCTAATTTCAGGTGATCTGGGCAGTCTTGTTTTGGTCAGAAGGACAATGGCACTGCAGACAACAAGGAGCACAGCCTGAGCTAGCACCATCTGAAGCAACTACTAGGCTTTGGTTGGGGACATGAGGGTGGCCGTGGGTCAAGACATCCATAAACTGACAGAGATGTTCAGAAAAGCTTGTGCAGGGCTTGCCCTCACAACCCCTACCTGACACCAGGGCTGCTGGTGCTCTCCCGTGTGCTGGGCCATATAGAGAGGAAAACACCCACAGTCATGCCTCGTTCGTGTAATACTTGCCTTAAATAAAGGTGGAACTTCACTTGCCCTACACCATTTGGTGTAAAATTTCTCCAGCACAACACTCGTGCTTCCATTGTCTTCTCTACTGTACAGAGAAGGTGCTGGATCCAATGGTTTTTTTAAGTAAGGGACCTCTGTAGGGTCAGTGTGGACAGAGAGGAGACTCACCCACTCCCAGACACCCTAAAACAGAGTGATGTGCTCTGTGCACAAGCCTCTCTCCTGCTCCTTTCCAGAGGCAGGACCCTGCTCCTGGATCATATTCCACTGTTAGTTAAAATTGCCCAGAAATGCCATGATGGTGCACATACGGAGCAACAACATATTACTGGAAAGGCACAGGATCAGGCCCCCAAGGAAGATTTCCTACCCTGGCTCCTTTACAGCCAGAGCAGCCAATCAAAACGACAATTTCTGCCAAGTCTTGCTCTGAAAACCTAATCTCAGAGATTTCTCAACTAGAACAAAGTGCTAAATATTTAATGTAAGCAAAAACTAAAACAAGTTTTCTGATTCTCTATTATGTTTAAAGCAGAGAAAGAGTGAGACAGCTGACAAAGCAGCATTTAATTCCTAGCTCTATCTAGACCTACTCTGCCTAATTTACACAGGCAGCCAGTCACAGTTCACATAATCACACACAGCAGAATATGACAGGGGAATTAAAGGACCAGGAAAGCATGTCTGAAATATGAGCTATTCTAAAAACATTAAATGCAGACATTTAATTCGGAAAAAGGCTAACCTAGTTGATTCTTATTTTAGGCAAAAATTTATTTCAAGAAAAAAATACAAAGTGAATGGAGAGAGAGGTTTTTTATTATTTTTCCTTGAACAAAGGAAATAGCCAATTTAAACCTAAGCTCCCACATGCTACAAAGATGCACTAGAAGAGATAGCCACGATTTTGTAATAAATTGGGGTATGGCAACTGTTCAGCAAATAGGGAATCATCCTATTCTGTATGTCAGTCCTTTTCCCCAGGTCCTTTCAGCAAACAGCACCAGCAGTACTCAGAATTTCAATTCCTTGTGCTATGCTGGCATCTCCTTCCCAACATTTATTTCCAGCTACAGGTGGGAAGATTAGCCTTGGGCTTTCATTTGGATCTAAAGCAAAACTTACTCTTGCACAGTTAGTGTTGCAGCAGTGCAAAAGTCATTTAACCACCAAGGAAAAAAAGTATGATTTTATCAAAATTCTGGGCTAATTACTGTTCCCATTCAAATGAGCCATTTCTCAAAAAGCTGCATCTGGAAAACAACATATCCAGAGCGGTATCTGATGAAAACTTCACTTCTTGCTAATAACTAATTTTATTGTATCACATTTAAAATTTCTCTCCTTTAAGACTGGAAACAAATTCATTTCTATATCCCACCCACCTGCCCTCTCTTTTCCATTACTTTTGCACTATTTATTACCTTTATTTGTGTTGTCACGCCTAAAAATAATAGATGGGCATTTTGAGAGAGAGAAATAATCTCTGCAAACCTGTGAGTGACAAAACATGCTGCAGGGCATTCAAAATGAGAACACATCATAGGCAATCACAATAGAGAATTTCGGGAACGATGCGGGAAGGGTGGGCTGGGGGTTGACAACCACAAAATGACACACTTGTACCAATAAAATGAAGCTGGATTATGTAAAATGCTCTGTAATGTTTTCTGGTGTTTCTTTCATTTAGAGGGTTTGTTGGTATTTGAGTGGAGGCCAGTTCAGGACTCTTTTTGGGTTGGGGCTCCTGAAGGTACAGAGCGACAGACAGAAAGAAAAATCAGATCCCATTTTTTCAGCTTAAACTTGTTAGTCTTTGTAACTCTTTGCTGTAGGCTAGCATGAGCAGCAAACTCTAAACTCCTTTTTCCTCTCATTTCAGCAGTTCCACTGGACATATTTTCCCGGAGAAACAACTCAGAATAACCTCTATTTGTTATGACATAAAAAAATTATTCAAAGCATCACTGCATCTTACAGCAGGATGTAAATCTGACATCTTATAATTCACTGTCAGGCTTTAAATGTTGTCATGTTTTTTTTTCACTATGCATTACATTAATATTAAAAAAGGCACCATTAGAAAACAGTGGTCTAAAATGGAATGCAAACATTTTGGAAGACTCTCTAGAAAGGACAGATGCAGAAGTGAGTTCAGTTTCCAAGATCCCAGTAGAAGAAACAGCCCAGGAATTCTGCCAGGAATGCTTCCCCAGGCAGGTAATGGTGTGCAGGCAGAGGTGGGAGCTGCCAGTCCCTGAAAGCAAGGGGCAGCAGGAGCAGAGCAGGACACTGAGCACTCCCCCACATAAATGAGTCCGTGGAAAGAGAATGCTGATGATCTGCTAATGCAATCATGGGAAAGGAAATCCCATATGGAACCACTATCACATCATTGGGTTTGACTGGTCAAAGGCAAGAAGCAGGGAGCCTCCAGCCACACAGAAAGCAGATTCTGTTCTCCACAGCTATAATGTAAGACAAGAAGTGGTAGCCTGAAACTGTATCAACAAAGATCTGGGCCAGAATCATTCCCAACAAGCAGGACAATGGAGGACTGAAACAGGGCTGGCTGGCAACACTGCAGAGAGCCCATCTGAAAAAACTTTTTACAACAGTTTGGGCAAGTGTTTGCCTGGAATTACGCTGCTTTAAGGCAACAGTACAAGTCAGGTGAGGCTGCCTCCAGCCCCAGCCTACACGAATCTATGAGCAAAGCTTCCAAAACAGGTAGGGACATTTTTCTCCATTCATCTGCCAAATTAGTAGGTCTGGGATGTCCTCTTCTGTTGTTAGCAAAGACCGTGTCTTAACAGGCCTGCCACATAAAAAGAGGAATACACCTGCTATCAAGGACACAGCAGCGATTCCCAATGCCTGGATTGTGGCAATGCTACTGGAAAGGGCTTGCTAACAACCCTGAGCCCTGTGAATAATCCACAGGCAAAGGTGAAGCGCAGGCACAGGCGGGAAGATGGAGAAGCCTACTGAACCTGGAAATGTATCAGTATGCCATTTACGAGCTATTAGAGATACAAATCTGGGCTCAAAACAACTATTTTTGACAAAAAGATGGAAAAGTTGTTTCACAGACCAAGTCTGAAAACATCCTATGAATCTTTCAGTTTCATTTAAGAATGCAGGAGGTAGCTGTCCGCAAAGCTGTCAGCAAACAAGCAGACATTGCCCTCAGTGGATACTGTTGTGTGCTTTTCCATGCTTTGAGTCTTATTTCTAGTCATGCATTTCTTGCTATGCCACTTGCAACAGCCAACCTGAACATCCAACGTTATTATCCAGAAGAACATAAAAAACCCCAGAGAATTCCAAGAACTGTCTTGTGAAGAAAAAGCAGGTGGTAATCAATTACACAGAGTGTGGTTAAAGAAAGATGAAGTTAGAGACAAGAAAGTTATCAGTAAATATACAAAGAACACAGCTGTGAAGGAGATAAAGGAACGGAAGAGGCTGATGGAAAATTAGTATCAAGATTTATATAATAAGAAACTGCTCTATAATCAAACTATTTATGGATCAGACATACAGTGGATGTTAGTTCACTTACTAGAATACAGAGTGACCAAGACAATAAAAATGCAGTTGGAAAAAGGATAAATCTTATAATAACCAAGGTCAGGAAGTAATGTACATATACCCCAAACAGGAAAATAGCCACAAAAACCCCAAGCATCTTGTGTCATTTTCATTTACAGCACAGTTACCTTGCACAAACCACCTCACCAATACTTAAAAAATCCCTCTGAAAGTGCAGAATAATCTTGTTTAGAGTGTGGTAGCATCTGTCAGCAGAAGCATCAAACTGCAGCTGAATCTCTCTTTTAGCTGATCTTTTCTCAGCAAGCATTACAAAATTATTTTGGAGACTGACTTTTAATACTAATAATAAAAAACCTCAACATTTTTAGCACAATTCAGGTAGCTTCACAATTAAAGCACACCCATAAGCTTTTCAGACTTTAGTATTTTGTGTTCTGGTGTTGCCGACCAAGACGGAAGGGAAACCCTGCAGCCTCCTGTGGCATGGAACATCCTTGGACAAAAAGGAAAAGGTTCCGAAGGACCCCACACTTCCCAAAGGTGACCTGTCCTTTGTCAGATTGGATGATAAATACATGGCAAACCACATGCTAGGCCCAAAGAGGGCAAATGCCTACCATTTAGGGAGCGAGGAGATCAACCTCCTGCCTCCCTGGCTCCCCGGTTTCTAACTGGTGTTTCATGCTCTGGAATGCCAGCCATTGGAACATCTGGCACTGCTCGAACCGATGAACATGTTTTCATCCACCACTAAGTGGAGCTGTTACTCTGGGAAAGGAGTTTCTCTGTGTCTTCCAGTATTCAAAAAAAAAAAAAAACAGGTGATGGAAAGCAACCAGTTGTAAAGTTGCTTTAGCTCTCAATAATTTCTGCAGTAAAACTATTTCTTAAATGCATTATTCTGAGGATATCCTCCAATCAAGGTATACACATCTACCTCCCAATAACTATTTAGCACTTCTTGTGAGATGAACTAATAGCACAACTGAGGTTGTAAAGGAATTTGCACACAACTAAAGATTACTCCCTCACAGCTCAGCAAAGCTGCGAGGCAAAGAGCAAGAACAGCACAGAGCAGATGCATTGCTGCCACCTCTATATGGAATAGGCTGGCATGTGAAAAAACATCGTGTTAGAAAGCAGGACATGAAGTCAGTCTACATGTTCCATATAAACTGCTGAAACAAAAAATCTGCTGCAACGTCACAGGAAATCCAGCCATTACCCAGAGGGTTTGGCTGAGAAATACACCAACATTGTTTTATTCAGAGCTACTTGTACAGTGACAATTGGGGATGGAGACTTCCCAGATTAAAATAAACTGAGAAAGGAAAGGAAACTCCAGGAAACAGTAACTAAACTGCAGCTGCGCTCGCAAGTCTCGCAATTGAAAATAGAAACTTGACATTTAAAAACAAAAGTGTAGACTAAGCACTTTGTTTTCAGCCCTTTTAAATATTTAGTTTTTGAGGATCAGAATAAACCTTAGCTTTGGACATCCACATAATTTCTGATACCAATAAGAAAAAAAAAAGGTTTTTTTAGGTAAAAAGAAATAACATGCAAAATCCATTGTTTCCCCACACTTTAGTACTATGTGGTACTACTACAGCTTGGTAGAAGAGCCATCTTTTTTTGTTTAAAAACAACATATAAATTAAATCATGTTACGGAGAAACAGTCCATAACGAAACCATATTAATAAGCAATAAACACTCTGTCTTGATACCACAATCCTTTAAAATGTATCCCAAAAAGAAGTTTCCTTTTTTTGAAAACTCCACATAAAGCAGCTTCCCCTTTTTCCAGCTGAGGCAGCCCCAGAGCGGAAGCTGCTGCCCAGCACAGGGATGGGAAAGGAAAAAAGTACTTCACGAAGCACTTGCTCTATGCAATGTTAAGCAGTGCTGCTTGGCAAAGCCTGCTGTTTGCACAGACCTCAGGAGCTCAGCTCTCCCTGAAGTTCTGGGAGCTCCTGACTTGGAGGAGTCAGAGATTCACAAGAGCCAGTTTTTGGGTTTTCACTCCGGACAGCTTCCCCATGCAGAAGGTGGGATTAGGATCTCAGGGAGCACATCATGGCTCATGCTTGTCACTATGTGACCACGGCTGCTCCCACCTTTGCACCCTGCCTCAACCTGCTCACCTATAATATGCATGCAATGAACCTGGGCTCTTCACTAAAGAGTGGCATTGGAACCCAGGAAGGGTGCACAGTGACTAATGACACACAGATGTCATAACCCAGCTCTGACTTGTTCACTCCCCTGCTCATACAAAAATAATGTGTCATAGCCCATAAAACAGTGAGTCATAGTCCAGCTCTAACTTGTTTATTCCATTGTTCACAGCAAACTAATGCAAGGGAGACTGATGCTTACAGGGAAGGAATTTAAGCAGGGTAGTACAGTACTTCCCTCTCCTGCGTTTTAATTGCAACATAACAGGTATTTTAATAAGCATTCATTATTACAGAGCAATGCTTTAATGTGGTTCAGCAGCTCAAGCCTTTTTCACCATTTGGAGACCCTTCTATCTTTTCAAAACATTCAGCCTTATAGGTATAAAACCCCATAACATTCCAACTTACATTCTCTATGACAAACATCCATTCTTTGTCTTCAAACTCTTCAGCGTGGGGATCCTAGAAAAACAAACCAGAGAACTTGAGTCTAAAAATAATCCAGGATGCAAGAAATTGCAACCCAGCCAAGATCTTCATATACTCAGAAATATTTTTACTCACAGAAGATGACAGGGAAATATTTCAGCTAGGATGTGGGCTTCAGTGGATGTCAATAATATGATGAGTAAGTTGGGGTAAAACTGAGTGAGGATTTAATAGAGACTCCTACAAACATGAGGTTGATGCTGATAAAGGCAATTCTATTTCCTTTCTTCCAGTAAGAAAGAAAAAAAAAAAAGATTAACCTCCCTTTAATTCTGAAGTTACACCTCCCAGATAAACACAACTAATCTACATCTTGCAGATAACAGTGGAAGAAGACACTTGCTCCCACCTGGGGTGAGAAGACTCCCACCTTCAGTAAGGCATCACCCCAACCTCCTTATGGCCAGACTCCAGCAGCACAAGCAGAGGTCCAGAGTCACAGACACTTTCTGAAATACCTATCCTGATTTCACAACATTTCTATCACACCACACGTGAGCATCAGAAAACACTGTCACCAACAGGAAGAAAAATAACAATGAAGTTCATATATTCAGCATTTGCTTTCAATTTAATGAATTTTCAGTCTGCTGGAGTAGTCTGTGTTGTTCTCTGAAAGTAAGGTAAGAATGGAAACACTAAGTCATTCCCCTCATGCCTCTATCAAGGATCCTAAGTATTTAAACAAAATATTTTTGGGAAAAAAAATTAAAATACTAATATATCAGCCCGAGTTCTAAACAACTGTAACAAAATAACTTCTACTTCTTTTGCAAAATAGCTTCTCACACTAAGAGAATGTTCCTTGAGCTTTTCTTTCAGCATGAAACCTAATTTTGCCATACATCAGTGCTATCCTATTATTTCTAGTTACAGGAAAGCACTTGATTAGTCCTTTGCCTCTGATGCTGGCACACTATAGACACTTACAGATAAATGTCACTTCCACATCACTAGCATTTGCCATCATCATCATATGCAAGACCCCTCAGCACCTGCAGAGTTTTATTGCTATTATTTGGTAACTGGTCACGACACTACACCAAGCCCTGCATAAATTCCATCTTGCTGCTCTAAATTAACAGAATGCATCAAGATACCATGCTTCTACTTTATATCCATTAGAACCACTTTTCCTTTCTTTCCAGAATGCTACACGCCTCCTATTCAGTCTTCTAGACTTTGTTTTAACCTCATTTCACTTCAATTTTGCTTTAACCCTCATTTCATTTCAGTTTTGCTTTGAAGTCAGATGTGGTGGGTAGAGGTACCACAGTACTACAAATAAATATTTTAAACCGTTCTCATCAAATACACAAAATAAAATATTATGTAAGTAATGAACTTGTGGTGTAAGCAACAAGTGGAAAGATCTTTTTTTTTCTTTTTCCAGCACACAAAAAACTTGGGAAGTGTGCTCTTAAATAAACCTCCTCTTTAGAATGAACTACAATAACATTTCCAGGAGGATATCATCCTATCTCCTCCAGCACATCCTTCCTACAAACCCCAGCCAAGTGGGTTCCCTGCTCTGTAATACACTGGCTCTCCTGGTAGGAGGAATCCTGCTGGGCACTGACACACTCCCTGAGGGAATCCAACACATAATACCCCTGGCACCATCATTAGCTGTACATCTAACAGCTACAACCACAGCTGTCATACACAAGGCACATTTTAAAATGCAACACTCCAACAACAGGATGTAGTTTTCAATGGAAGGCTATAAGGTGTTGCTAGAAACTTACGTCAAAACTGGTGATTTTTTTTTCTGTATGAATAGGTATCTTTAGAAGTTTTTTAAAAAATTATACAGAGATATCTCCATGTTCCAATTAATGTCTTGTAAATATCAGATTATGTAATTATATATCCATCCAATTAATCAAGTTTGTGGAATTCTACATTATGTAAATAAAGGACACGATACCTGGTGGGTTTACTGTATACTATATAAATTCTAAAGATGCAACTTTCTGTAATCCAGCTATTAAATACTTAAAATTTTCAAGAGCTAACCTGGGACAATTATGTTTTTGTTTGATTGCTTCCTTTGATACAGCATGAAATAACATAATGAGATTTAATGGGATTATTAACCACTTTATGTTTTAATAAGCTACTCCATAATAAGTGACTAAACTCTTAAATATTTCATCCTGCTCAATTTTTTTTTTCCTAACTCCCCCAAAAGTTCTTAGGACAAGCTTAAAGGCTGACCTAAAACTGCTTCCAAAGACAGGGCCAAATATTTTATCCCACGTAATAAACAAAACATTCATTGTTTAGTTCGTGCAAGGCAATAATCTATGAAGAAAAATAAAGCACTTCCATCAATGGCAATAAAACTGACCCACACCTCTGAAGGTGACAAAACCTGGTGCTCTGCTGAGTATTTCTGATCATCTGATAGAGCAAAATAATACTGTAAAATGCAAAGGCTTTTTGATGTTCAGCATTTTAGCACGTACTTGAAAGCAAGTTGTGAACACTTGGAAAATAAATGCAAGTGTATTACCCTCACCCCACCCCCGCCCCCCCCACTAAAATCTTCAAGGACTTCTCCAATGAACAGCCTTACTAAATGTTCAGAAAGTATGAAATATGCTGAGATACGGACACTTTGCATATGCAGAGCTACACTCCATCCAACATCCATTATGGTTTTACCTTGAACTGAAAACTGTATTTGGGCAAATGGACTGAACAGCTTGTTGTTCCTCCTCATTTTACTACGTAAAAAAGAATCATCCATTTTAATAACAAGACATGGGTCCCATGTTCCTCTTTCTCGTGTCAGTGTCTCAGTACAATGGTCCTTTTCAGTACCTTCAACTAAGTTTTAGAGCCTTTTTTCTTCTCTCTCTTTTTTTCTTTCTTTCTGGTAAGATGACCTTAGTGTTCAAAATTAACACTCAGGTGAGAAGCAAATAGTAGGGAAATGTGCAATGGACAGGACATCATCTTAAGGATCTCTTACAGTGAGACTCTCAGATAATCATTTCTCCAGCTCTCTGTAGAAACATGCTTTATTCAGCAAAATTCAGCCCATTTCACATTTTCCCAGTAACTGTACTAACTATTTTTATAGAGACATGCTGGCCCTCAACAAGCTCTGTCCTACAAGCTTTTCTCCGAAATCCCACCCCTTAGCTTCTCTATGCAACACCATTCTGCCCACTCACATGCCAACTATCCAAAAACAGTCAACTCTTGTGACTCGGGCATGGGGAGAACAACAAAGAACAGGTCAGTCACATTCTTCTATCTCTGTTGATCATCAACCTGTTCCACAAGGAGCTTTGTCAAGGACTAGATACTTTCTGCAATGTGTAAGGTGGTTTCAGAAGACTGAGGAAACAAACTTTTCCCAATAATCTAGGCAATATCCAGTGTTATTTTTGTATCTCTTGCAATAGGAATGAAGGGCATCTCAGGAAAGAAGGGGCTGCTCCTTTTCCTAATCAGCAGCCAGAGTGGGTAGGGAAGATCTTCAGACTGTTAGTCCCTTCCTCCCTTTTTTCTCTGTGCCTCCTCCCTAAGAGTTCCTGGGTTTTGAAGCTTGTCTTTCAGTTAGATCACTTCATACCAGCCTTAATCTTCAGGCTTTCTTCTTAGGGAATAGCTACTTAAGGACTGTCATATTGAATCAGATCAAACCATGACAGGGTTTGTGATCTTCCTCTACCAGTGACCTGCAGCAGATGCTCTGGGTACTCCAGCATCTGTCCTCAGCTTTTCTACTTGGCTGTTTGAAGCTGCGGGAACACTCAAAATTTGACCCAATTCTCATTGCTTTCAGTGCTGATTATAGAGGCCTGATTAGTCTAGAAAATCACATATAACTGTGACCAGCTTTAATTGGAGCTGCCAGAAATCAGGGAGCTCTGAGCAGACTGGCAGAAACATCCCTATACATCACCCACACCAAGCTCACATAGGCCAGAAAGGCAAGAAGGATTGAATGTCTTTTTTTTTCGTTTGTTTGGGGTTTTTTTGTGTTTTGTTGGTTTTTTGTTTGTTTGTTTTGGTTGGGTTTTTTTGTTGTTGTTGTTTG
This sequence comes from Scytalopus superciliaris, assembly GCA_013400415.1. Classification (NCBI taxonomy): domain Eukaryota; kingdom Metazoa; phylum Chordata; class Aves; order Passeriformes; family Rhinocryptidae; genus Scytalopus; species Scytalopus superciliaris. Next base: position 118,341 of record VXBX01000573.1, on the reverse strand, counting down.
GGGGTTTTTTTGTTTGTAGGGCACTAATCCTTTATATTTTTAAACATTTAATTTTTTTAATGTGTGTATGTGCTCACTTCGCTGAGCTTATGATTTTTTTATCTGGTATATTTGTCTATGAAACTGTTTTTCCCTCATATGGAGTATTCTCCATAGTGTCTGGTCAAGTCACTGGTACTGAAACAAGTTCTGAACCTGAATTTGTTTTCTCCTTATGAGAAATGGCTTTACGAAGAGGTTTTGGGCTGGTTTAGAGGGGTTATTTCCCCCCCCCGCCCCTTCCCTGAGACCATGTATTGGCTTTGCTGCAGTGTTCCTGCCAGTGCATGGCCAGCTACTACTTTATAATCAAAGCATGACTGTCTTGGGCTTTCAAGAAGAACAACAGGGATTTATTTGGAGTATTATGTGGGAACAGGAATACTTTCAACAATACAAGTATGCTTAGATCATCTATTTCATTCTTATTTTACTTATAAATATTATTTTGGGTGCTTAGGAAGCCTCTCCCTTTAAAAATGTCTTTTTCAGATTTTGGAATTAAAAGCTAGCAATAGTCCCTGTTGTTGCAATGGTACATTGGTGTGATAAAACATGCACATGACTGACAAAACAAGTGGGTTTTTTTGTAATCCAATGAAGCAAAGTCCATGCTTACTCCAGAAGAACAAACATTTTTGCTTGGGAAGTTCACTTCGCTTTTAAGCTATAAAATAATGATGTTGCAATGTAAATCCTCATAGTACAAGAGATGTTCATTTAGCTTTGCTAAAAGCACTGGACTTGCTGACCAGTGAAAATTTCTCACTTAAAATCTCTCCTAGTTGATAAAGACCTGTTAGTACATAAACCCACAGAAAAGTATACAAGTTTTCACATGTGGTAGTTAAACTTTGCTAACGCGGGGACTCAAAAAAAAAAAACCACACCAAAACTTCTGTAACACAATCACAGAAACAACAAAAAAAGGGAATTCAGCTCTGACTTTTCTGGCATTTGTGAATCTTTCAATGAAAGCACTACAAATCATGGATTTTAAATGCACTATAGGCTTATTGTTTCATTATGTTTCTTTCTCCCCATTTTGGTTGAAAAACCCAAGGCATAACCAAGCATTAGCGTGGAACATGGCAAAGGAAGAAGTTAAACTTTCAGAACATATGGAACTTTTTATGTAATTAGCACTTCAGGCTGGATGGGCAGGAGCTAAAGCCAGTCAGGGGAAGCTGAATCAGTATATCCATATGATGTGTTTCCCCACATGACTCCAGAGCATTATAAAATTTTACCAGCAGCCCAGAATTAATTGATACAAAACAAAAAGCTTATATTTATTTGAAACTAAACGTTTCTAAATGAAGGTTGTAGTCTCTCCAGTACTTTGCTTGTGTAAGAACTACAACTATACTGCTGGAAACAAGCTAACACTCAAAATAGGGATGTGCAGATAATGCAGAACATCTCACAGACACTTTGTTAGGCAGCTCTCAAGTGTCGACAGAGGACTACTGGAGAGGATACTCTTAACATTCTCATCAGCACTTATCTCCTAATCCTACCAGCAACACATTTCAACAGCCACTTATGAATGCACTGCCACTACTGTGTGAATCATCTCCCACAACACAGAGCTGTCTACCTGATGCCCACTCCTTCCCTTCCCTGCACTTCCACTCCCAACAGCACCACTGCACTCATTTGTTATCTGTGATTGCTACACAGCTCTGTCAGGCAGCCCGCTCCCATCTGTGGGCTCTGCCAAGATGCAGGAGTCAGCAGCTTCCCTTTGCTTTTCAGGTGGTAGTGAAAGAGAGCAACTACTGTGTGTTAAACAACATGGCCAGGCTAAGTGTACATACTGCAAAGTACCAAGCCTCCCACAGTCACTCCCCTTTGCAAGGGAATGGCTCCTAAAAGGACTTTTACAGAACTGCAAGATGAGCAGTCTCTTTTTCTGAGCTTTACTGTTTTCTTTTTGTCTCCCTCCTTCTAGAGGAAGGAACAATATGAACACCCAACTTTAAAGTCAGCTCCCAGAAATGCTGCTGCAGTGTGCTATTACATACTTCCCTTCCTACTGCTCCAGTGCTGACCAGACAATGCATCAGTTGTGTGAAAAACAGTCAGTTCTTTTTGACTGCCCTTGCCCAGAATGTACCAGCTACAGGAATGCTAGCTCTGTGGGTGTTAGGACATGTCCTGCACTACAGCTGAAGTGCCACTAGTACTGAGCCAACAAAGCCATCAGGTGACTGGGCACAGCCTAAATTGGGCTAGTATCATCTTCTGCCGGCAATCCCCTATCCCTCACAGCTCACTCACTCAGGCAGGCTGCTGTTCTCACATAGGTACAGTGCTCCTGATGCATCACACAGCTTGTTCAAAAAGCTGCTTTGTGCCACACTTGCATACCCGTACAGAGAAAAAGGTGTGCTTGGCCACTTAGAGGCACTCTTGTTGCAAGAGCCAAACGATCAATTAGAGCAGATTTTACATTAAGAGCTGCCTGACAGTAGGATGGTTCTTTGCATCATCTCAATATTTTGATTACAAAAGACAGTACTTATCCCCCCAGAGATCAGTGTGTACCATGCTGGGGTTATTTACACTCCTATCTCTCCTCCCCGAACAATTCTTGTGACAGGCATGCTCATTTTTGGGGGAAAGGAGGATGCCCAGTGAACAGATGCACTTGCAGAATCAGTGCTGGGTAATAGCAAGCTTGTAGTAATACCTGACACTGGCTCAAGAGGCCCTTCTGACCCCTCACTACAGTCCTGGCCCTCACTCTCAGTTACACAACCAACAAGATTGTTGTGCTGTTCTACATAACACAACCCTGAAGCACTGCAAGTGTAAATAAAAAGGTGGGTTGGCAGGAGAAGGCTGGAAGACACTTCTACTCCCAAGCCACAGCATTACAGAGCTGCACCCAAAATAAACTTTCTCATTCTTCACATCTTACTGCAATCATAGTCAAGAACTGTGTACATTTCTGCTTCACTTTAAATATTGAAAATATCAAGCAACATTTACTGTGTTGCATAACCATATTCAGATTATACAGACATGCATCCCTGTCACATAATACTGTTAAATTTCTTAATCCAATTAGAGGTCCTTGAAGCAAACAATTTTTGGTAGTGAACTTTCGAATCTCAGTTGAAGACTATGTGTTTGCTAAGAAGAAAAACAAATTTATGATAGTTGGCCTCACTGCCAACCTGAGAAGTTTATTCATTGATAATCCCAGAGTCAGGAGGGGGCTGGAGGGGAAAAACCCTCCCCCGCCCCTTTTTTAGGTTTAATGAACCAAGTAATAAATTCTCATTTTAAGGCTAATCAGAAGCCACATCTAAGCACTTACTTAGAGAAGTCCCCAAGACAAAGAAAGACAAATATTCCTAATTAGAAAGAAGTATGTTACTGTTGCCCTAAGGTGCAAAGGAAGCAGTTATAAATAAGAACAGCCAGAGTGTAGATGGAGGCATCAGAGTAAAGAATGAGAAAGAATTAATGGAATAAAAATCCCAGAAATCTTCAGCTTCCTGGCAGCTTCCTACACTGTCACATGTGCAAATGCAGAAAGGCCTTGCCCAAGGATATTTGGGAAATAAGTTTTAGCACAACCATCACTTCCTCCTCCTGCTTCACAGCCACACAGACAAGCTTCTTTCCTAATAGCACAAATGCAGTTCCAAAAAAAAAAAAAAAAAAAAAAAAAAAAAAAACCCAAAAAAACCTTTCCCTGTCCAATCTTATAATTGTCTGTACGACTCCAAAACTCCACAGCCTCCCTTACAACTGCAATCAGGTCAGTGCTGTGATGTTGGTGTGGCATACTAAATAATGGGAAATTAGGAGCTGGGTTCTGTTTCCTAGTCAATAGTGTGCACTGACACTGAATGAGGAAGTCTAGAAATGACTGTGCTATGACAACTTCTGGCTTACAGTATTTAAAGAAAACCAACCAGACTATAACCCATGCCAAGTCCTTACACATGTACTACGTGCACAGCTACACATGTACTGAATTCTGTGCCAATGACTCGCCATAATCAGCTCAATGGGTATTTCAGTGTGTTAACTAAACTACAAGAGTAAGCTTTGGCAGGGAGCAGACCATCCTTCTCTTCCTGAGGACATAAGGTCTTGCAGCTAATGACTTAAACCCTGCAAGATTAGTCCTAGTGATTATAATCTGATATTTTCAGACAGAATTTTTCATGTGTTGTTTATGAAATAGTAAATATGCTTTAAAAACAAACCATACCTTAAAGAGAGTCACAGTAATTTCAACATTTTCAGGTACAGGCCATACCACCACCCCACGGTATGGGTTCTTGATTCCAGGCTGCCAGCTATGAGCCTAAAGGGAAAAAAAGAAACAGTTGTCTTTAAGCCATTATAAAAGTGCTGACTCAACTCCCACAGGACCCCAGGCATGTAGGTAGAAGTAACACACCACTGACTCCAAAAAGGTCATATTCTTATACCCCTGACTCTACTGAACACTACAAAGGACATAATTAAGAATGACAGTAAGAAAACTCAGACCACTAGCAGGTGGGGTTTTTTTCCTCTGCTGTACTAAAGCTGTTCCTCACAAGGTCCTAAACTCTGCATTTTTATTATATAGTGCAGGTCAGGATACTCAGAGCCTTGCAAAAATTAAAGCTGTATGGTCAGAACCTCTGTAGCAAGCTGAGCTTTATTTTGTGTACAGCACATAGTGCAGGCTTAATCACATTTACACCTAAACAGAACAAGAAGTTTTATTTCAAGAAACAAACTGAAAACAATGACTTATAATACCACCAAAGCATTTAAGTTTTTAAGAATTCATATGCAGTGGTACCTACACCTAGAAAAGATTTATTTTTTTTTTAAATCAACAGTTAAATAGACTGAGAACTTGTCTACATTTGAATTTGGATTGGTGTATGACTAGTCCTAAAAAACACCATGTGTGAGCATTTCTGTCCTGGAATAAGTATGCCTTTTTCCAAGCTCAAATTAATCTATTTTGTGATGCTGTAAGACAAATAAGGGAAGGATGTTGCTGTACTAAGTAACAGGGAGCAGGGGTATTATTAGAAATTTGTGAAAGTTTTACCAGGAAAGAATGTCCAATCCATTTACTGTTATCTGAAGCAAATTAATTTGGCCTTTTTTCTTTTTTTTTCCATTCTAGAGGATCACTCATCACAATTTTATACTCCTTCCAACACTCCAAACTTTAGATTCAGACTGTCTATTAAAACATATTTTTGCTACAATGTTAGCCAAGACCTGTGACTTGGATTCTCAGATATCCTAAGGCAACCTGGGCAATTTTAAATATGACTCTGCTATCCCAAAGTGGGAAAAACACATCTGGTGAAGCAGCCTCATCCAGTCACACAGGGGCAGTAACTCTCTGCCCTGTGCATGGTAAGCAGTGCACACTCCAGACCCACCTCTGCCCTGCTGCTTCCTGAGCCCTCCTGCACCCAGCTGGACTTCCCTCAGAGCCTGCAGCATCACAGGTACCAGGGGGACTCTTTCTGACTAATCCCCCCCATCCTCACCAAGCAGAGGTCTGCAGATTAACTGCAGGTGACCATAACTGCTCAGGCAGCAGGGAGGTCTCTTCCAACCTAGTTGATTCTGTGTGATTCTGTGACAAGCAGAGGAAAGACAAAGGGAGAGGCAGAGTAGCTGGGATGAGATGTAAAGCTGAGGAATGGGGAACATGCTGGCAAAATCCAGCCTGTGCAGACACAAGAGAGCCCTACCTGCCCTACCTACCTCTACAGCTCCATAAGCACAGCACACTCATTTCCATACCAGTATTTTTATTTTCTTGCTAAACACTGTCAGCTCTCCTGCAGTTGTATCACAAATTTTTCCAGCTTTACTGTTCTGCCTGAAAACCCAGCTCCCAAAGATGCCTAATTAGATCAGAAATTTCAGTGAGTGTCTGTGCTTTGTGCTTGCAGAGTAACAACTTGGGACATCTGAAAAAAAAGCAATTTTTTAAAAAGAGCCACTTGAAAGAACCCAATTTCCACTATTTTTAACTCCATGAATTTCATACTAATCTCATGATTCCAAAGCAGGCCTGGATGAATTTCTGAATAACTGAGCACACAGCACCATTCATAGCTTTACTCCACAAGCTTATTTTATATGAAAAAGTTATTCTGTGAGCAGCAAAACACACCACAGTAGTTGCCACCTCTACCATGGCCACCGAAGCTCCAGCTTATGTCTCCCTCCCACAGAACTCACAGCCCCCTCCATCACTCCCAGTGATGTTCAGCAGACACAAGGCAGAGATCCAGAGCCAGGCAAACACTCATCTGTCAGCTACCCTGTCCTCGGGTGGCCTCTTATAAGATAAATCAACTCCTCCACATGAGCAGTTCCTCCTCTTTCCAGATACCATTTTTCACAAAACTAATAGGAGCTCATGGTCTCTCAGAAACCTGCACTCTCCTGCTGGTTTTGGCCAATACTGACAATTATGTCAAACTTTTGCTGTCCAAGGTCCAGGCATTGCCAGCCTGCTCAGCTGAGGTTCACTTGCTCCATCTATTAAAAAGAAAACCCCAGAAAATGAGCATTCACTGGTGCAGTCAATGCTTCACTTCAAGCCCTTTATCAGCATTTCCTCCCACCAGGAAAGTCAGTGAGACACAATAAACACACAGGGATATACATGTTTTTCTGTCACGGAAAGCAACAAGCAGGAGACAAGCCCTAGCTAATGAGCTTTTAAAGCAAAGCTGTTCTGTGATCATGAATGTTATTAAGTCCTCCTCTGGCTTTGAAAAAATAAACACTGTATCACATAAACAGCATGACAGAAAAAGATAACATCAAAACAACGTCTGGGTTGTAGGGAAGGAGAATGGGGAAAGCAAAGGGGGAGAAATGCAGAGGATGGCAATCTAAAATTAAGATGCAGAGTGTTATTCTAATGGAACATTTCTCATGTCAGGCACGTCTATGCTGCAGCTTCTTGAAGTTACATCTGGCCTGTATCAAAAACCCTTTTCAACTCCCAAATTACAAGCCTTGACTTTGATTTGTGAGCCACATCAGGCCACCTCTGCAGGTGACAGGGAATTGCTGTCAGGGCTCAGCCAAGGCAAGGTGCTGCACCTGCACAGTACATTTCCACCCTAATCCTCACCTGCAACTTCATTTCCCAATGGGTTGTGCCTTCTAGGCCCACTTTTCCCTCATCTGCTATTAGTCTTCACTAGCCATCTCCCATTGTCTTGGAAGTCATGGCAATAGAAGCTGAGCAGAAGAGAGTGCCAGCAGTGGGTGCCTCACCCACAGCCCTCCCCCCCTTGCCTGACTAGTCTCCTAAATGTGAGGGATGAGAGCCATGATCTGGAAATAGAAGCAGAAGTGCTCTGCTGCATTTCAAGGCAAAAGGCAATTCTTCCCTTTTGACTGCCAGTAGAAAATGAGAGGAGACAACATAGCAAGAAGCTCTTTAAAATCAGGAAACAGGAGCTACAGGAGGAGCTGCTGAAATACCCTATAAATAGAGTAGGGCTGTGAATGACATTGTTGCTCTGGCACAAAACTGATGACTGGCAGAGGAGGAAATCTCAAAGAAAGGCTGTGGAGGGTGAGCCTACAGACTTGCATGAGCACTTCAGGCTATCCAGTTTTGAGATTCTTATTTTCCTCTTTAAACAACAGTTACAATCCAGACAGCCAACTCTGCAATCCAGCATCTGTGATGTGAACATCACAACTGTCCAGTTCATGCACAGAAGAGAAGACAGACTTGATATTACATTATTTCATCTGCTTTCTGCCTTCTTCACTACCACCTTGCCTCATCCTGCAGGATAACTGCATGTTACTTTTCTGTAAGATCCTAGAGCTGATCATAACATTTTGAGCCTGCTGAAAACTATCGAACAGTTTATATTTATGAATCAAAATATGTTCTTACAGCCGTCAATATTGTTTTTTAAAAGCAAAAGCCATCAGAAACAGGCCTACCATTATTCCTCACCTGCAGCCCCAAGAGTGGCTTTATTGTGAACCAGCAAACTGCTGATTTTCTTTTCCTGATAAATTTTTTGCTAACTGCCTGTGATCAGACCAGCCCTGCTACTTGTCTGTGTGACAGGCTGCTCAGGGCACAGGAAGCAAGCAGGAGCTCGGCTGGCTCCAGTAGTGCTTAGGGCAGCTCAGCCTGTAAGGATAATCCCTCTTCTTCAGTGTTATCCCGGCAGAACACTTAGAAAAAGAAAAAAAAATAATAACTCAAGAGAAAGAGCTGACATTAAGCAGCCAGATCCTTCATCTGGAGCCTCCAGTGTGGCTTCTGAAGGCAGAGGATTGCTCCCATTTGCTCTGTGTGATGAGTCCCACCAAAGCCACACATCATCCAGGGACAGCCAGAGCTCAATATGATCTGGCTGCTAGTGGACCAGCTGGAAAAAGAATGGACCGGGAAAAGCTGCTAATTCCCCCACGCCAGAAGAAACCTACGGGCAGTTTGTGAATGGCTTCTTCTTCTTCTTGTGTACCACAGTTCAGTAGCACAAAGAGAGACAAATTAAAGACCATACTCCAGACTACAGCTTGCATCCCCATGATCATCTTGAAATCACTATGCTTGGCCCACCACTTAAAGAGGCTGGGCACCAGAACAACACTGCTGTCACACTCCCACCCTGGGATGCATTCCAAAAAACCTAGCACGTGGCAAAGAAGAAAGTTCAAAAGCCCTGGAAACTCCAGGCAGCCTTTGATCAACCCACTGTTGTCAGTGCCCCTTTAGAGCAGACAAGGAAACCAGCAGATTCCCACAGGTCTTCCCATGAATGTCTTCAATTCATCAGCATGCATATGTGTTATAAGTGTAATTATGCATCTGTGTGCATGTGCATCACTGCTAAAAAGCTACAGAAAGACTGCTAAGCTTGGAAAACGAGCAAAAACTCATCTTCACCACAGATTCTCTAGCACTGAGCTAGCTGTTCAAGCTTAATTTCACACATACACATTCATGACACGTTCCATAAAGGCATAATTCATGCTATTTCTTTCACCAAATCTTGCCTTATTCACTGTCCACAATAGATGATGCCCAGATAAGGAGCCTCTTCCCCTTCTTCTCATCAAGCAGTTTCTGACATTATCTACAGGGCTTCTTATTTAAAAAAAACAACCAACCAAAAAACACCACAAAAACCCAGACAAAAACCTCCAAACAAACTAACACAAAACAAAACCAAACTAAACAAAAAAACACATCTCCTGAATGTAGAATGATTGTTCTCTGGGACAGTCATCACTGAAGCTCAGAATGTCACCACAAGCCAACTTTATGGGATCCCTGGAAAAAAGAAGGGTATTATCGTTCTCAGTTTACAAGCAGGGAAAGAATAACCAGTTTCCCTTAATTGGCAAGGTCTGCTTAAATCAGCAACACCCTCACTTTATAGGGATTAAACATGAAACAACCTTTTGTTTTGTCTTCCAAAGCAGACTCTTTTCACTTCAGCTGCAATGAAGGCTGCTTAACACTGCTGCAAGTCAGTCCTATGTCCAACACACACAAAATGGAAAGATAACTCAAATTTAGCTTAATATTCTATCTAGCCTCAGCCAGGAGCTTTGTACAGGAGGATGGGACACAACTGAACTCCCTAAGGCAGCATTTAATCACAGAATAGCAAGGCAGTCTTTCCTGTTCATGTCCTACATCTTCTTTAAGGCCCTCCAACTGCTTTATGGACAAAGCAGTATTGATCACCACTCAGTCCTTACGTTCTCCCTAATCACTGCTCAACAAGGCAGCAATGTGGTAGAAAAACCATTTGTGATTGCCTTATTAAAGACTGTATCATATGCCTCAAATGCATCCACTGACCACGAGAATTACTCATCCCGATTCTGACCACTATTTGCAACAAAATACAATTTTATTACTTCACTAAAAAACTGAGAAGCCCCAGGAGTGGCATTATCAAGCTGCAGTGGTCCCAGACAGTCACCAGCACGCCAGAGTCACAACATGCCTTTGGAACTCCAGCCAGTGAAGAAGTTGGCCAGGACAGGCAGGGCTGGCACTAGGCAATGAAGTAGCCAGCAAAGGCAACACATTGCCGAGGACAGCAAAACAGGTGACCCAACCACTCCTTTAATGATGGTAAAGTCTTAAAATGTGGCTAGGCAGGCTACTGTTGTGTCCGGCAAGGGATCCTTTTTACTCCCTGCCCCTCTGTGTCTCTTGGCTCTTACTTCTTACTGTTCAAGTTCTTTTCCTGTTCCCAAAGTTGTTGGTTCTCCTTTGTGCTTAAACAGTTTTTAATTAACCTGCAGCAGAAGTGCTGAAATCACAGGCAAGGCACCTTCTTTCAGCTTTGATACAAAAAGAATCTTTGAAGAATAATTCAGCCACGCTCTCAGAAGCAAGTGCAAATTTGATTCTTCAGAGGTGCATAATACAACCGTAAGCCTGTGTATGTTCACAGGAACAGTAGAAAGTACCTTCTTAACATCCTGGCAACTACTATTTTCAAATTGAAATTTCTTAGTTCAAAGCCTGGAAATTTGAGAGCATCTCAGTGAAATGAAGGTAAACATATTTACAAGTTTTTCCCTTGCTCTCTACTAGAACAAAGACATTCTTCCACTACTGGAGGGGGAAAATTAAGAAAATAAAGCAAGTCCAAAAGCCCAGGGCCTAAAAACCTGGGGGCCAACATGCCAGGGTACTGAAGAGGAAGAATTAAACAAGTCCACTACTATAAGCCACATCCCCTTCAAACTGTGGATGCTGATCACCATCTAAATAAAGCTCGAAGAGTCTACTTGATTTTGAAAGCAGACAACATTTGCACCAGCAGATAGGCTGAGTCCCCCCTCTCCCCAAGGTGAAAGTTCATTTTGTATCTAGGACTGCACAGAAATTCTGCCAAGCATAGCAAAACTGCAAGCCACCATTTTATATGAACTCCTGGCACACACAATGAAGATGCCCAACCACACAGAGCCATCTTGTCTTGACCTGCTTCATGAAACTCAAAATCAGACTTGTCTGTGGAGAGCAGCTCCCAAAATAGAACTGTAAGTAACTTAAATCTGCATTAAGGTCAGTAAATGCTGGATGTATTTGTGGTCCTCTACCCAACCACCCATCAGTCTGCTATTTAAATGCTCTTTCTAAATGATTATTTGCTTTTCATTCACAACACTTTGAAACTTTCTGTGATTTAACATATGTACTGTAATGTATGTGTTCTGTTTCCCACAGTAACAACTAAAATCTTCAGACTCCTGCACATGATGTCTCCCCTTATTTCTTCTAATAAAAGGACAACTGTAGTTTACTTGGAAAGAAAGTATGTGGCCAGAAGACATATCAAAAATCATAAAAACCCACACAAAAAAGGGCTTCAAAGGATATCAAGAATGCAGCTTTCAGCTTAGTGGCATCTTAAGGTTGTATCAGTTAGAGCTGGCCAGTCCCAGTATGTGTCCATAGCACCATCACACCATCTTCCAAGTGGCACTACAGTTTTGGTTAATGTATCTCTTGTATTTTCCCAGTACAAAAGAGACACAGAGCTACTGGAGAGCATCCAAAGGGCTGTGAAAATGTTTAAAGGACTGACGATCTCTCAGGAGAAAAAGCAGACAGTTGGGACTGGTCTGGGCAAGAGAAAGCTCAGGAAAGGGGGATCTCATCAGTGTGTATAAATACCTGAAGGGAGGGAGCAAAGACCACTGATCTGGGATTTTCCCAGTGGTGCCCAGTGGCATCAATGAAGAGGCAATGGGCACAAAGTGCAACAGGACATTCTCTCTCAACATCAAGGAATGCTTTCACCACCACGAGGATGACCGAGCACCGGCACAGGCCTCCCTGAGAGGCTGTGGAGTCTCCCACCTTGGAGATACTCAAAAGCCACTCAGACAGTGCCAAGCAATCCCCTCTGGGTGACACTGCTAAGCAAAGGTGTTGGACCAGGTGCCCTCCAGCAGTCTGTTCCAACCTCACCCATTCTGTGAGTTTGTGAACTATCTGTTAGGGATATCCCTCTTTATGCCTAACAACTTGAGAAGTTCAGAAACCACAACCTCCAAAGAAGCCTTTACAACATCTTTTCAGTAAGTTAAGACCTCATCCCTCTCTTCCTCCTTCTCAAAGAAGCTGAAAAACACACACAATTATTAATGCTTTGTATTCACTGAACCCAGTGTCCATCAAAAATAAAATAAGAGGAAATGTTCATTTGAATTGCTTCCAATAAAGCAATTAGATGAAACAAGTATGTTGAATAAAGTATTTTACTGGCAGGATGACTAAGAGATCAAGAACATTTATCGATCTACAGTTTTTGACCCAAACAGCTCAAATCATATCAACTACCTAAGCTTTAAAAAAATAACTCTATCTCTGCCCAGGTTTCAGGGCCACTCAGCCTCTTTCAAAGTACCCTTGTGGGATCTTATAAACATGAATTAATTGGTTAGCCAAAGACTTTTCTGAGTCTCAGATAAATCTGCCAGTTTATCCAAGAGTTACCTGGTGACCAAAACAGAGGACATATCCTGCAACTTTATGGCTCAGATGAAAAAACTTCACACCCAAAAGCTGAGCTAATGTCAGAAAATCCTCAGGGAAATGCTGCCATTGGATCCTATAAAACAACAGGCAGAAGCCCATCATTTCACAAAGTTCTGCGGGACTTTTGTTAGGGTTTCTGTTTCTGAACATATTCTGAATCCCAACAAAGCAGTCATTCATGGACAAATACCTTGTTTTTCACCAAGCTTTCAGAGCTAGAATGCTTGTGTAAGCATTGCACTTACTGTTTTATGTATTTCTTTTCTCTCTGTTCTAGAGAAATGAAATGAAACTAAAAGAGAAAAATTATCACAGGGTGAGCCACATGAGACACCACCCACCAGCAGTTACTACCTATATATACATCATGCCAGAAATTCAGGGGAACTTGAGCTGGTTTATCCTTCAGTGAAAGAGGAATAGTCTGATTGGCTTTGCTGAAGGGTACAGAACATGGAACAGGAACAGCTACCTTGGAAAAGGTGTCAGACTAAATTCACACCCTTGTTTGCTCACCAGGTAACATCTCTGGGTTTCCATAACCTAAGCAGAATTTTGGATGCACACACCGGAGCAGGCATTTTGTTGTGCAGTCCCTTTCAGTCAGTAACCAGGCTTTATCTAAAACAGCTTAGAATAGCTTATACCTCAAGTTAAAAGACAAAATACAACAAATATGTATGACAATCACAAAAAGAAGTCAGAAAAAAGGAGTACTAGTAAAGAGACTAAAGTTTCTCCTAGCAGGGCAGAAAACTGTACTCCACATTTTCTAAATATGTAAGTTCTTTAACACATAATTGTTTCAAGATATCTTTTCTGTCATGGGTGCCCTCTCTCCACCACCACAGAGTTCTTGGAAATATAATTTTGTGTTATGTGCACACACCCAGAAAAAAGAAGCTTAGACCATCTCTTTTTTAACTGAAGTGTTAAAAAATTATTAAAAGTTCTAAAATTTCCTTTCTGACAAGACCACCTGCCATAAACCTGACCAGGGTAAGAGGCAACACTGTGGGGAAAGGGAATGAGCAAGACTGAGTCATGTCGAGGAGGAGATACTCCTGGGAAGGGAGGAAAACAGCACACACTCCTGATCCCATGCAAGAGAAATCTGTGAATGTCCAGACACACTGGACAGACTTCACCCAGAGCTTCCCATTCCTCAGGCTTCCGAGCTGTTAGTCATAAAATACAAATTCATAGGTTTCCTCACAGTGTTAGTAGAAGTGAAATGTAAAAATTCAATTCAAAGATACACTGCTGGGCTGAAAGAGCCTGCTATCACTCTTTTTTATTTGTACCATTTCAAGTTATGAAGTAACAATTTATTCAGACTTTATCTATCTATTGCAAGGATGTCAGATTCTTTACTACTTTTTATTAATTAACTGGGTTTTTTAATACATTTCTAGTAGTGAAATAGATTTTCCTTTCTAATTAGGTCTAGCAATTAATAACTTAAATTGAACTGATGATGATAGAGTTCTGTTAAACAAACAACAAAAGCTGAAATTAGAGTTAAGAGTTCCCATAAATTAGCACTGACATCAACAGCAGCTTATTCTGAGCTTTATGGATAAACTGAGTTCAAAAGAAGAGGCAACAATTAAAATATTTATTTGGCTGCTCCCCACATGAAAAAAACAGTCCCTCAAACAGCTGACCCCTTGCTTCTCTCTGAAGTTGGGACTTACTAAGCAATCAACTAACCTTAGAAGATTTTCTTCTGCTTCTTCTTGTCCAAACCACCACTAGTTTATCTGGCTGCCTGTTGAAGATAAGGAAGAAACAGCTTAATTTACAACAAGATCAGTATGTAAACAGTTTATACTAAAACTCTTGCACCGCATAATGACATCTTTAGTGGATAACACGTTTTAAAAACAGCTCATCCAAAACCCACTGTCAGCATCAGTCATTTAACAGGAAAAATAACATGTATTTATAGAGGAAGGCTGTCCTCCAATCCACACAGTAATGTCATCATTGTCCTCCTGACCTCCTTGCCCATGGACATTTCCCCAGAGCCAGCAGCACACCTGAGGAGTTCTCTGGGGCAGAGAACGGGGTCCAGACCCTATAAAGACACCTTGGAAAAAAGCTGGTACCCAAAACAAACATCAGTGCAAAGTCTAGTTTGAATTCCTACGCAGGCATATTGAAAGCTAAGCAGCAAAAAAACACAGGTAATTTCACTTTTTCCTAGACAAAGGATTGCTTTTTTTACTTGAATAACTCAAAGAACAGAGAATCAAGTTCTCTATTCCCTCTCCAAATCTCCTTGTATGACCAGGCAGATAAATCAGCACTTCCTCAACTTTTTCTCCAAAGGACAAACGTGGGGAAAATGAGTTTGCTTCCCAAGCAATTTATGTGATATTTGTAATGAATTTAGAAGGAAACCTCAATAAAGGACAAGTCCAGTACAAATTATTTTCTCTTTAACTTTATTAAGAGTTATTTCTTTGTTAATAGTTACAGCCCTATTACATCTACTGTATTAGTTTTATAGTTCTGAGTGGTTTTTAATACTGACTTAACTTACAGACTTTCCTCCCACCCTCCCCATGATACACTTCCCACTGTATGATGACCACACTTCTGGTCCCACTTCCAGACCCATAATCCCTCTTCTGGAGACTCCTGACTCCATTCCAGCTTTGTTCTCTGGCTGATGATCTGAATTCCATTATCAAGCCCAACTGCCAATCCGCCCACAAGTGATTTTCAATGGAGTTCACATCTCCACTTAAAAGTACTAAACCTGCAACTCTGCCTGGAAAAAAAATTGCTATTTGGATTTTTGAGACACTGGTGTAAGAATCCTTGCATTTCTAAAGTCAGTAGCAAAACATTTTATGGGGAGAAAAAATGGACGTTATCAAGAAAAAGCTGAGGTACAATTCATTCAAATCATTACTAAAAGAGGCACCCAAAAAATCCCACACTGCTATCCTGGTATTCATCACAGGGAGACCACCTACTTAGCGACTAACTTTTCAAATGAAACCCCAATTGGTTTAATAATCATATTTATTTCGTTAAGTACTGGGCATAATTTGCTCCTTTGGCTTCAGGTATGAGAGAAATCCACATCCAGAGGTACCTTACCCAAACAAAAACCAAAGAAGATCATCACAATACGGAGACAGAAAATTTAGCAATGGAGTGAGAAGGGAAGTGAAGAAAACATCCCAAAGGATAGCGTACAGAGTGTACAGTTTCTCCACTATGTACACCACATGCTCCACTGAAACCAAACAGAAAGCACAGTTTTTCCTAAGGGATTTTCTTCAAGAAAGTCACAAATCCAACAATTTTAAAATATCTTCATAGAATTGCTTTGCAAACAAAACCAAGAGTAACCTTTTCTTCCACAATCTGTTCTTTGCTCTCCTGTGCCAATATATTTCTAGAAGGAATAGCCCAGTTCGTATTTTAATCAGCAAATTTGCATTCAAGGTTATTAGTGATGTCTCAGTGCTAGGAAATGGCTAAAATCACATCACACACATTGCTCATTGAATTCATTAGGTGGTATTACCTACTTCAGGCTTCTCCCCTCATAAACCTCAGCTGCTCATCAGCCAATAATAAAAGCAAATAAAATCACTGCTGAAGAATTAAACTGAAGACCAGTTTTAGTATCTTTTTTAAGTTTACAAAGTAAACACGGAGATAATTCCAAATATAAAATCCACAACAGTGCAAGGTGAACAAATACTAATGGTCAGCTATTAAAAATAAATAAATAAATGAGAAATTATTTTCCCATGCTGCACAAAGAACACTTACTATTTCTTTAAACCCACCACTTTTAGATAGTCACTTGCTCAGCAAAGCCAGAAGGCACAAGGTAAGGAATAACACACTGCTAACCTTAAGGCAATGGAGTTGGAGCTGGGGAAAAGAACTGGCTTTTAGCTGAACAGCTAAATTACTCCACAGTGAGTAATTGCTTCAATCCATACAATCCAACACCAGTGACCTTTCAGCAGGAGTATTTAATACTGCACTGGAATCTACCACGATTGCCTTGAGGGTGCTGTGCATTTCCCACCAGGTCAGCATTGCCAAGACAGCAGCACTTCCCAAGGAGGGAGCCAAAGGAAGCCATCAGTGCTGGGACATCGGGCACTGCCACTGGAAAAAGCAGGGATCCAGCAGCAGGTCCAGTCTGGATCCATAAGATTGTGTTTTATCAAGCCTACCATAAACCTGTGTTTGGTATTTGCTCATTTTTACATGGTTCACAAGAAATTATTTACAGTAGTAAACTTATTTTATTATTTATAAGTGAAACTTAACAAAGAAACAGGGAAGATTCTGATTTCAAAGTCTGTGGCTCAGAAAAAGAATTTCATTGCTATCCTGCATACTAAGCAATTAAGATGAATGAGATTTAAAATACAGATTCAAAACCTATCTGATGGAAGCTATGATTCTGATATTTTCAATTCTCCCATTGAAATAACTGATTAAAAACAAAACAAACCCACTGGAATCAGACTTTGCCATATCCACAATTACTAAATAAAGCAATAAAAACATTCTACATGCTGAAAAACACACTTATATGCTGCAATTTTTACCAGTTGAAACGGAGGTTGTATAAGATTCAAGGTCTTCTGGGGTTTTGTTTGACTATTCCAGGAACTATTTGGCACAATATTTTGATTACAGAACTCTCCAAACATCATTTGTGAAAGAAGGACATGAAAGGTATCAGTCTTCTATTAACTCTTGTTTTGTAAACTTTTTAGCAGAAGCTGATAACATGAAGCAGGATATATTTCTCCACCAGACTTAGGGTTCAATAACAAAAAACTGTAAAATACTTGGGTTTAGAATCTGTTGTTGGAAAGAATGGCGAACACATTTAACTTTAATTAACTGAAATTTAACTTAAAAAACTGAAGTCAATGGCAAGACCAATGGCTAACAATAAAAGGTGAGAAAATAGGTAAGAGTTTTGTTTGGTGTGGTTTTTTTTTTTTGGTTTTTTTTTTTTACAGGGTTTCATTACATTTAAAAACATTCAATAATCTTTAAGTGCCTGGAATGTGAAAGATACCTATTTTGTGCATACCCCACAGCTACAGGCTGAATGTTTGTTTTGGCATCAAATTGTCTAAGTGTTGGGTTTTGCCTTCCCCCCTCCTTTTTTTTTTTTTTTTTTTTTTTTTTTTTTTTTTCAGCTGAGCTTGTTTTATTCTTACTACGTTTGATCTGAACTGCATTAATTAGTACAAGGTGCTAGATTACTCTTGTGAAGCAAGCTTAAAAGAGTGTAATTAGTAAGAGAAGTAGCAATGTTAGCACAATAGCATGCAGATGCACCTACTGAAGGATAAAAATAATTACTTGAGGACTAATGTCAAAGTATTTCTGATAAGAATTTTTTTTAATAACTTTTGTCCCTTCTGCATCGTGAACACCAGCATATCAGGCAAGAGTCTCTTTAGGAACCAACCCTCCCACCCCACCAGCACACAGCTGCTGAAACACTACCCATGCTCTCTAATGGTCTCTTAAAGTAATTGTGGTTGGTTCTACACCACCATTATTTTGGGATGCATGTTGCTTTTCCTTGTTGTGCAGATCATTGCTTTGAAAAGCACTCTTTGCAGAGCAGCATCCTGCGCTGGGACCTACCCTGTAGTGTATTACCATTAGCCAAGGAACCAATCGAGCCTCTAGCAAGCCTTGTACTAAGCTTTTTTTTCCTTTCAGAATTTCCTGTGGGTCCCGATCAATGAAATTTCACAGCTGCCAACAACTGCGGGAAGCGCAGTCCACTATTGCCAATGCTTTAACCAGGCCTGGAGACACTGTAGGAATGATGTCATGGATTGATGCATTTGCCAAATGAGCCCTCTTGCAGAGTAAGGTACAGCACTGATGGCAAAAACCAGAGACATTAAGGAGAAAATAAAATGCAGTGCAGACAAAACCTCTCTGAGATAATTATAAGATGAAGTACATTACGAGACAAAGTTTTGCATTTCTGGAAGGGGTTTGGGGTTTTCTTCCCCACCTCACCTTAACTCCTGTGGTGAAAGTTAAGATCTCCTGTGAACAGTTCTGAACCATCTCACCACCTCAGCCACTCTGAATCAAAACAGCAGTCTCCCAATCCAACTTACTGTGGAATATGCATCAAGCCCCTAAAATACGACAAAGTTTGTTTTTCCATCACTGAAACCATCCAGTAGTCTTAGCAAGGCTGGGAAATTTCGAACGACAGATCATTAAAACAGGGAAAGCAAGAGGACACCATCCGTCCACTCCTACACCTTTACTTTCTAACACAGAATATTCCTCCTTCATTTCTTCCCACCAGAGGTCTCTACAGGTTTTCCAAGATGACAAAAGGTGCTGAAAGACCAGAATTTTCCCTGTGAAAAGGATTTTAGGTTTTTTTAGTACATCTGCAGCTAAACAAACTGGCCTCTACAAGACTTACATCTCAAGATTATGCTTTGCTTTTCAAGAGAAGCTCTAGTATGGCTTTTCTTGGTTTAAAGGAAATAGGGAAAAAGCAAAAAACTTATGACCTATTTTACAAGTGCAATCAGACCTACTGAATCTGCAGAGCATCTATGTCCAAGGCTGGGAGTGGAATGTGTAGTATGTACTGCTGATTACTTGATTTTCTTAAGCCAAACACAAATGAAGTTTGCAAAATGAGCTGAATTAAACAAAGCCCAAGTTCATCCATTATTCAGAACAAGTGACAAGGACAGATTTGACTTCATTTTTCAAGGAGTTACTGCAGCAAAGAATCTTGAGCAAAACAGCCTCCACGGAACCATCTAGCAAAATCTTCTCTTAAAACTTTTTGCGACAAAATTTTGTATTGCAGAACGCACAAACTGGTGATAATCTTCAGAAATTGTGGTTTTTAACATCCTTTTGGCTGTAACACAAGGACGCCTCGACTAGTCCCTGAGTTTTATGTCACATCCAGCTGCCCTCCACATGGAAGCTTTCTTTGCCTGGTCCAATTTCACCCTGCTTGTCCAAGGAGGGGTTACGAGTGCTGCACAAGAAGGGCCAAGTGGGTTTCTTATCCCACTCTCCCATGATCACAGACACTCCCCTTAGGCAGACATTCACTCCAGCAATGCTTAGTCCACACGTTTACACTGCATAGCCTACCACACATTTACTCTACACAGCCTGCCACACCACAGGTTAGAAACACCACCCAATACTCAACAAACAATACCTAAAAACCCAAGAGCTACTTAAGGAAAGCTTGCTTATAATACCAACCTCTCCAGTCAAGTAAGTTCAGGGGGCTCAGGCTGCCTGGCAGGGATGAGCACAGGCTAACGGGGCCGTTCAGACAAACCTTGAATGGAAAGAGTGGAGCATGTTGCTTTACAGTCGACAGTCCACAGGAAGCTATCAGCAGCCAGATCTTTCTCAGACGCCTGATTTTCCTTTTCATGTTCTTTTGTCAGGATATTTAGTTGTCTACACTGCCACAATAACAAATAAATGTTTTTTTGGTAAAAAAACCCTGCCTGTGCAGTCCACAGGGCCCTGACCCACAGTGAACCCGCTGAACTCACTGCTCTGATCCTCTTCCCTGCAGAGCCAGGACTTGGCAACTGCCACGTGAATAAACGCAAAATAGAAAAAAACCTACTTTTTCACCTCATACATAACAATGCAGTTGAAAGCTGGTTTGAGAAGGTGAAGTGCCAGACCATCTATGTGCTATGAAACCCAAGTGCTGAAGGCACCCACACTGCAGACACATCACCTGCTCCCCTCTCCATGTTCACTGTGGGTAAGGCAATAAAACAGATTAAGTAACAAGAATCATAGAAAAACAGTTGTAGCAAACTTGAGCAAGGAATTTTGAATTCAAATTCCATCTCCTGTCCTCACTGACTATACAGCCTTCAGAAAATTTTAAGACAGACACTGAGCAACATCAACCCTCCCTATGATTTCAGTCATGTTCCATGACCTATTCATACCTCTACCTATAGATCAAATATAATATCTCTATACAACAATGTATATGAGTTACTGAGGATGCCCTATTGTGTGTTATCTCTTCTTATTCTGCAGCACTACAAGTATAAATGTTAGATGCATTCTCATGATAAAAGGTACAAAAAACATAACTAAAATAAAACTCTCTGACTGACAAGTGCTGCCTGAAACATAGTTTCAAGTCATCAGAAACAAATGCCTACATGAAATGATACCTTTTTGTACTAAAAGATATGCAAGAGACTTTCTGGCACACCATTGTTGGTTTTAATCAGACTCCATTCCCTTTTACATAATTTATATCTGTTTCAAATAGCATTCAAGCAGAAGGTTTTTCTGGTTTTCAATCTGAAAACAGTAAAGAAAAGAAATTTTTCTGCAGTTCCTGCAGAACAGAAAAGTGTGTATCTTTCACCAAAGCCACAGTTTTAGGAAACTGAACTATTCACAACAGAAACTTCCTCCTCCAATTTGTCTAGAATAGATTTAAGAAATCCTGCAGAGCCTACCATAAGCAATTAAAGAGGAGGATGATCTTTGATGTTCTTACTGCCTGAGCAAGTCTGACATTCACACAGAGACACACAAAGGTTTTTATTTCTGTTCCACAGAAAATCCAATGTCTGCATTGGTACTCAGACAAAGCCAATCTCAGAAGCTACAACTGCATTAATGCCTCCATCCTCCTCCTCTCCTTGCAATCCATGGACACAACCCAACGAACATAGTTCAGCACAGGCAGGAGTAGAAGAATCTAAGCATCTTTTAAAGCTGCCTTCCAAACCAAGAGCACCAGGGTTTTGTTTGGCTTTATTACTTAAAACCACGTTTTAGATTACACAAAGCAGTTTCTACCGTGAAAGACACACAGAAATTGTGAACATACTAAAAGTTTCTGAATGGGTAGCATGGGTGGAATGGTACCAGCTTGCAGGGCTTATCTAGAAGAGAAAGTTCACATCAGCACCTCAGGTGCCCAGATTATGGAACTCAGTTAGTTATACAATCTAGAAAAAAAAAAAAGGCTCATACATACAAAAAGCAAACAAATGCTAAGACACATGGCAGTCTGCCTCACTGTCAGTTTGAAAAGCTTGAATATATGCCTGAAGCTACAAAGACAGTGCAAACTGTGGAGTCACACTCCCAGAAGATTGTAGCCTAACACTGGGTAGCACAACACAAGCATACAGTAAGCTAAGGACAGACTGTGGTATGCTGTTTCCATACCATAAGAGCATTGTGGAAGGCCTGGTGTGATACAAACTCATATTTACTTTTCCAAATGATGACCTGACTGAGCCCTTAATCAATCCATACTTATTCTGAGACATGGGCACTCCTGGTTCATGCACAGTGAGCTCTCCAATTAAAAGGTTCCTCATCTGTCCCTAGCCTTTTTTTCCTTTTGCAAATTAATATCACACAGAGGAAAAAAATAAAAGGAGAGGGAAGTGGCTAGTGAAATCATGGCATGCTGTGCTAGCTATTTCCCCTATCTCTGCCCAAGAGACCAAATATTTCCAGATGTTCTCAGCCACAGCCATAGCAGACATGGTATCAAGAAGTATGAACTCAGTTCCAGGGAGGTGTTCAAATATGAGAGCTTAAACTGCCTTCACTGCTCTGATTCTGGCATCACCTTGCCTGTGTGACCATCCACAGGATTATGAATCAGCTCCTTTCAGCAAAGCATTCAGTCGCTGGGAGGAACACTCCTCAATACCTGGGACACCAGTGGACACCACACACCTTTCTGTCACCCTTCAGAGGCACAAAACCAGAAAATGTTACCAACTGCAATAATGCACCAGTGACTGGAAATCTCTGAAGCAGCCACAGCCTCAAAACACCACAGAGAAGCAAAAGAACCTTGCATTCAAACTTGAGTCCCAACAAAATTCACACACTTGCACACTAAGCAAAACAAAAAAAAAAAAACAAAACCTCCAAAGACCTCAACTTGTCCAAGCTTAATGATACCATCAAAATGTAAAAACTGAGAATAAGCCAATGTAATAAATTCAGCAGTAGTAAGCTGTATGTAGATGTTTGCCAAAATTAAAGCTATGATTTTTCTTGCATGTTAATGAAAACATTACCAGATTTACAATTTTTTTGTATATAGTTTCCAGGGAACTGGAAACTGCCATGACCATTTTCCATGGGATGCCCCATTTCATGCTGGTGGCCTTTTGAGAGCTGTTTTAAGATGGAGGTATAGCCACACAAAGTGAAATTGCTTGTTCAGTATTTACAGATAAATAACTGTTCCAAAGACTGCAAAATTAGAATGACCTCCTCTTCCTGCTCAAGCTGTTTAAGTTGTTACACTGCTTCCAAGCTGCCTCCTGAAACAGAAATTGCCACTTCTGATTACAGAAGTCAATCTCAAAACCAACATCGATTATTTCTATTTGCAGGTCAACAGTTCCTCCCCTAGAATTGTACACCCCAAGTCGAAAAATCTCTATCATTCTTAAGACGTTGAAACTGACTGAGCCTTTTAAACAATGCCCTCAAAGTAACACTCACGGCTCATATCCAGCAGCAAGTATTGGCTATGAAAAAAAACGTATGTTAAGTCATGGATACTCAAGAGACCAAAAAAAACCTCCTGCCAATATTATGGGATTGATATGGCAAACAAAAACGGAAAAAGGGGGAAAATATTCCTAACTGAAAGACCTCTATTTCTATTTTGAAATGTAAAAAAATATAATTTTACAGCTTTTAAAAACTGGAGAATATTTTGAAAATACCAAACTTTGTAATTTGCAGGCACAACTGAAGAAACATTTCTATTTCAAGGTCAAAAACCCCTCTAAGAACACCACCAACTAAGGACCTAGACAGATTTTGCCAATAACTGTGAGATGCCTGGCAGCAATTTGAACTAGATTGTACCTAATTATTTCAAGATGAGCTAAGCTGGAAATCAACAGCATATTTAATATGACTGTTTCAAGCATGGTTTTCAGTTAGAAAAGCAAACATACAGTACCCACAGTAGAGTTGAATTTGTGCACAAAGAAATCGCACAATGCACAAAGAAATCATGTCTTTTAGCCAGCCAGGTTTTTCTGTTTGTAGGTTTTATTTTTTTAACTAATCTTCCTATGTGATATTTTTCTGTTGCAACTCAAATCAAACACTCCCATAAACAAAACACTCTGAGTCAGGGCAGCCCTCTGTCTCAGCATCCCTGCAGAAAAAACTCAGAGCAGTGGTCCTTCACCGTTTTTTCAGCACACCAAGCTGTACCTGCTCTCCTTCAAAAAATTTACAGCTGGTTACTAACAACCCACAGGAGGACACTCCTCAAGGTCCTTTATATACCCAGAACTGTTGAACTGTTAAAATGAACACCATCCTTTCCTTGCTTACATTCCCACTGAAGACACAGATACAAGCATCATCTCCTTCAAAGTCTTAAGTGGAGGCCTTTTGCTACCCATCACACAGGTTTGTACCTGGGCACTGACACTGGCCACTACCTTGGCTACCGTATTACCCTCTCCTTTCTTTCTGCGCTGTGATGGCTGATATTTTACTCTTTCCATGCTATAATGAAATGCCCGATCATGTTTGAGCTATCTTACATAGCTGAAGGATCTTACATTGGGGCAGTTGCAAAGTAACATCTTCAGCCACAGAAGATACACATGGATGCTGTCCAGATTTTTTATTATGTGGATTTGATGTTTGACAAGCTGGATTCCAGTCTTGCACCATTTAATGAGGCAGAGCCCCTCTATCCCACAGCGCACACAGCTTAAAAGATTAAGTACTTTTGTCTCACTCTAGACTTCAATTTTATGCTAATTCAAAAATTTTTTTATCTGTAAACACAAATGTGTCTGGTATGTAAAGCAGCTCTCCTTGGAGGCAGAAAGGTGAATAAAAAGGGAGGTGAGGTTGGTTTCTGGAGCAAAATATACTTTTAATCTTGCAAAGTGAGAGCTATCCACTTAAAGTAAAAGATAAAGCCTCTCAAAATTTACTGCAGCGGACCTTGTTTGCCAAGAGAAGAACAGTGTCCTTACAGTGAAAGGCACAAACCACCTATCAAATTAGGTGCTGCAGGATCTGATATTGAGGATAAACAAGAAGAAAAATTTTAATTTCAAGCTTTTAGAAGGGCATTACAGTAAATGAAATTATGTTAAGTTGCTGTAAATTATTCCATTTCAAATCATAATTTTAACACAGTTGCCTAGTTAAGGTCAAAGAAGCCAAGTTAATAAAATCCACTCAGTAAACTAACCATCAAGGGAGTGGGGAATCAATTTTAGCTGTGCAGAGTTCACACAGAGCACTGAGGGGGGGAAAAACAGTTATGTTCAGAATCATCAACACGGACAATAGCAATGCGTGGGTGCACAAACTCACTGGATTTTGCAAAATAAGATTTTCCACATATTTCAGCATATTTTATACAAATGTGCTTTTCATCCTTAAAACAAACAAGGCTCAAAAGTTGAAGCCGGGCAAAACTTTGACCTATTTCCTTCTGGAGCATTCCAATGGAACATCAGCCTTGGCAGGGCCAGCACTGCACATGTGTGTGCCTGGCCCCGCTCTAGCAGTGCAAGTGCCTCCAAAAGACAGGAAGGACCAGGGAGGAACACTCAGGAAAATTAAGATCACCAGGCTACCACAGTGATGAGCAGATTCTGAACTGAGTGCATTCAGCAAGGCTTTATTTATGCACTACATGCTTTAAGTCAGCCCTCCTTTACTTTTCCACTTTCTGGGCATAGACAAGACCTTACACAGAACACTTATCTCAGTTTGATCTGTTAATTCAACCTTGTCTCTTCAGCTTTGACAGATGAGCGCTGGCACAGTGAGTTCTCGCTGTTTCACACATTACCCCATGCAGTACCAACACCTCCTCAGCCGCTTTTCTTTCCCAAAGCCACTGCAGGAAAAATTACAACTGCTGTCCTCAGTACTGCAGCTCTCAGTTGGACCTGACCCGGACAAAGGTTACACAGGAGACCTGGCAGGCTAAAGCCTTTAGCCCCTTTCATTGCAGACAACTCAGGAGTCTGACTTCCCAGTGCTCTGGCTTTTCAGCTAATGGTCAGTTTTAACACATAGAGGGTTTGTGTTTGTTTGTTCTGCAGCCAGACAAGCAATATAGTACCAAATGAGGTGTGAATTTACTCATTTATTTCAATCGAGTTAATGTGCAAAGATGTTTAGGACCACTGAAACCCTCAAACTTCAAAGGCAAGGAAAATGAGTGTTCGGGAGGAAATTTGGAAGTCAAAGTGTAAACCAGAGCCAGACCTGTGGCTTTTGTAACATCCACCTCACATCACTGAAACAATGCAAAGAAACCTTTAAGCTCCCCAAAATAGGCACGGTGGGATTCCTTGTGCCAGCTGAGTATGACGGAACCTGAGGTACTTCCACTCCTGTACAGTACACAACAGCTCCTACAAGCTCTCTGCCTCTGCCACATCCACACTCGGAGCCGTGAGACCTTCCCATAAGGACACACCGTAAATCCAAGGTGTCTGAGCCATGTTTGATTGCACAGAGCCCATCCATCCGCAGAAGCACCTGCAGGCACGTGCCACCAGCCTGTCCCGAGGTAAGCACAACAAACTGTGCAGCACAACTGAGCTGAATGAGACCTGTCCCTTAGCAACAGGAGGGCAGAAGGTGGCAGAGCAGAAACTGGGGCCATGAGGGACAAAGCATGGACAAGCTCTTGCGTTGAACACTTCACAGAATATGCCACATTGGACAGGACCCACAAGGATCGTCAAGTCCAACTCCTGGCCCTGAACAGGACCATAAGTCCAAGAGTCACAGCATGTGCCTGACAATATAGTCCAAATGCTTCTTGAACTCTGTCAGGTTCGGTGCTGTGACCACCGCCCTAGGGAGCCTGTTCCAGCATCCAACCACCCTCCACGTGAAGAACTTTTTTCTAATATCCAACCTACAGTTCCCTTGACACAGCTTCACGTCATTTCCTTGGGTTCTGTCACTGGTCATCACAGAAAAGAGATCAGTGTCTGCCCCTCCTCTTCCCTTCATGAGAAAGTTGTAACTGGAATGAGGNCTATCCACTTAAAGTAAAAGATAAAGCCTCTCAAAATTTACTGCAGCGGACCTTGTTTGCCAAGAGAAGAACAGTGTCCTTACAGTGAAAGGCACAAACCACCTATCAAATTAGGTGCTGCAGGATCTGATATTGAGGATAAACAAGAAGAAAAATTTTAATTTCAAGCTTTTAGAAGGGCATTACAGTAAATGAAATTATGTTAAGTTGCTGTAAATTATTCCATTTCAAATCATAATTTTAACACAGTTGCCTAGTTAAGGTCAAAGAAGCCAAGTTAATAAAATCCACTCAGTAAACTAACCATCAAGGGAGTGGGGAATCAATTTTAGCTGTGCAGAGTTCACACAGAGCACTGAGGGGGGGAAAAACAGTTATGTTCAGAATCATCAACACGGACAATAGCAATGCGTGGGTGCACAAACTCACTGGATTTTGCAAAATAAGATTTTCCACATATTTCAGCATATTTTATACAAATGTGCTTTTCATCCTTAAAACAAACAAGGCTCAAAAGTTGAAGCCGGGCAAAACTTTGACCTATTTCCTTCTGGAGCATTCCAATGGAACATCAGCCTTGGCAGGGCCAGCACTGCACATGTGTGTGCCTGGCCCCGCTCTAGCAGTGCAAGTGCCTCCAAAAGACAGGAAGGACCAGGGAGGAACACTCAGGAAAATTAAGATCACCAGGCTACCACAGTGATGAGCAGATTCTGAACTGAGTGCATTCAGCAAGGCTTTATTTATGCACTACATGCTTTAAGTCAGCCCTCCTTTACTTTTCCACTTTCTGGGCATAGACAAGACCTTACACAGAACACTTATCTCAGTTTGATCTGTTAATTCAACCTTGTCTCTTCAGCTTTGACAGATGAGCGCTGGCACAGTGAGTTCTCGCTGTTTCACACATTACCCCATGCAGTACCAACACCTCCTCAGCCGCTTTTCTTTCCCAAAGCCACTGCAGGAAAAATTACAACTGCTGTCCTCAGTACTGCAGCTCTCAGTTGGACCTGACCCGGACAAAGGTTACACAGGA
Source organism: Scytalopus superciliaris (assembly GCA_013400415.1). NCBI lineage: Eukaryota > Metazoa > Chordata > Aves > Passeriformes > Rhinocryptidae > Scytalopus > Scytalopus superciliaris. The sequence goes on along the minus strand of VXBX01000573.1, from coordinate 90,606 downwards.
GACCTGGCAGGCTAAAGCCTTTAGCCCCTTTCATTGCAGACAACTCAGGAGTCTGACTTCCCAGTGCTCTGGCTTTTCAGCTAATGGTCAGTTTTAACACATAGAGGGTTTGTGTTTGTTTGTTCTGCAGCCAGACAAGCAATATAGTACCAAATGAGGTGTGAATTTACTCATTTATTTCAATCGAGTTAATGTGCAAAGATGTTTAGGACCACTGAAACCCTCAAACTTCAAAGGCAAGGAAAATGAGTGTTCGGGAGGAAATTTGGAAGTCAAAGTGTAAACCAGAGCCAGACCTGTGGCTTTTGTAACATCCACCTCACATCACTGAAACAATGCAAAGAAACCTTTAAGCTCCCCAAAATAGGCACGGTGGGATTCCTTGTGCCAGCTGAGTATGACGGAACCTGAGGTACTTCCACTCCTGTACAGTACACAACAGCTCCTACAAGCTCTCTGCCTCTGCCACATCCACACTCGGAGCCGTGAGACCTTCCCATAAGGACACACCGTAAATCCAAGGTGTCTGAGCCATGTTTGATTGCACAGAGCCCATCCATCCGCAGAAGCACCTGCAGGCACGTGCCACCAGCCTGTCCCGAGGTAAGCACAACAAACTGTGCAGCACAACTGAGCTGAATGAGACCTGTCCCTTAGCAACAGGAGGGCAGAAGGTGGCAGAGCAGAAACTGGGGCCATGAGGGACAAAGCATGGACAAGCTCTTGCGTTGAACACTTCACAGAATATGCCACATTGGACAGGACCCACAAGGATCGTCAAGTCCAACTCCTGGCCCTGAACAGGACCATAAGTCCAAGAGTCACAGCATGTGCCTGACAATATAGTCCAAATGCTTCTTGAACTCTGTCAGGTTCGGTGCTGTGACCACCGCCCTAGGGAGCCTGTTCCAGCATCCAACCACCCTCCACGTGAAGAACTTTTTTCTAATATCCAACCTACAGTTCCCTTGACACAGCTTCACGTCATTTCCTTGGGTTCTGTCACTGGTCATCACAGAAAAGAGATCAGTGTCTGCCCCTCCTCTTCCCTTCATGAGAAAGTTGTAACTGGAATGAGGTCTCCCCTCAGGCTCCTCTTCTCCAGGCTGAACACACCAAGTGCCCTCAGCTGCTCCTCATACAGCTTACCCTCAAGGCCCTTCATCGTTGTCATTGCCCTCCTTTGGACACTCTCTAATAGCTTAATGTCCTTCTTACATTGTGGTGACCAAAACTACACACAATGTTCAAGGTGACGCCACACCACTTCCCACTTTACCCCACGTAAACTAACCTCTCCAGTGCCCAAACAGCCCCAAGAATTGAAGATGAATGCAGGCTCCCTCTTCCCCTCAGCCATACTCTCCCTTAGCCCTCTCACATCTTCTAAGACATGGATAGGGACCCCAAGTGCCCTGGGACCTTACATCTGGAACACCCAAAGGAAGAAAAAAAGATTTAAATGATCAAGAGAAAAAAAAATCAGTAAGGTAAAGATGACACGTGACCAGCTCCACCATATTATTAACAGCACCAGACGTGGAAGAAGTACCTATATTTTCCTTCTGCCTTTGAAACATTTGATTTCTGTACAATTCTGGTCTTGAAGAATCATCCGGGAACCAGACTGGCACTTCTGAAATGGGTGATGGAGGCTTGGTTCTCTCAAGAGAGTCAAGAGGCAGGAACACAGTCTGCCTCTGACCAAACTCAGTGCAGTTCTGGCAGTTTAGCCTCATAAATATTTCAAATGTCTCATTGCTATCCCCTCTGTTCCTACACTAAGTCACAGGACAGATAGGCTGGAGCAACAAACGAGTAAAATAATAGCAACAAACACACTGCATAGATTTCTCGGCATTTTTGTATAAGGGTAGGAAATAAAATGTCACACAACCCCCACATATTCACATTCTCTCTTCCACAAGCATTAGATTTTGGGACTGATTTTTATGGATGTGATAAGAAAGAAAAAGCTAGCATGCAAATTCCAAGCAGAAAATAAATTACAGAATAAATTCTACAGCAATGTACAGGGAGGGAGAGGGGAGATCAGCAATTCTAATCCAGACAGTTTATGTATATATTGAAGTCAACAAGCTTAAGCAGAATATTCCAGCTGTTCTGATTACACTGCAGTAATGATAAGGCTACATGCTGCTGTGCAGCCATAGTTTTGGGGGAGTTGTAACTGAAACACCGCCCCTCCCCCCCCATCAGCTTTATTCCCAAAAAGTCTTCAGAGTTCTCTTCCTTCGTTTAGTGCTACAGCTTCTACATAAACACCTCTTTGAAAGTACTTAGGTTTGAACTTCAGACAGACTGCAAAAACCATTTGCAAGTGAATCTGACACAAACAGCGTGGGTCCCCTGAACCCTTCGCACTCCAGCCATCAACACGTAGTCTTTCAAGTGCAATTACATGCTTCAGGCATTCATCACCTCTGCTCAAGAGAAGCTTGGTTCTTATGGTCATTTTCTGATATCACCACGACTGGATGAAGTATTTTAGAACCATCACTCCTGAAAGGATGGACTCAGAGCCTAGTACAAATCACTTCCTTCTCCACTGACACTTATCCATTACACATACTCTTAATAACACAGCACTCAGAGAAAAACAAAATAGAAAACAAAAAATTCTCCCCAAAACAAAAAACCTTCCTCAAGGTTTTTGATGTTCCTGCATCAGTAACTGTAGGTCAATGACCCTCCAGAATTACCAGTCCCGTTTTTCTCATATACTCCCCTTCCTGCTCCACCTCAAGACTCAGCTCTGAAAGACTTTCCACTCTGACCCCCTATGACCACACACACTTGTAAACGACCTCATTATCACCATGATTCATACTGGGAAAAGGGAGGGGGCACTTTTCTAAGTTTGTAAAGTATAACTTGCAGCTCTTTACTCCTCAGCTATGCAGTATCTTGATATGATAAATCTGTGCTCATACAATTCCTATCAGTACAGAGAGGTTTTCTTGCACCTTCTGCATAATTTATCTGTATTTCAGTTTCAGAGACATAAAATTAGGATCATATTTCTCTATCACAAAGCAGTCTTGGAAGACTGGATTAATAATGGAGCTGTGTGGCTGCAGAGTTTTCACGCAGAGAAATTGTTAGCACTTTATACCTATTTCCATACTGCAAAGTGTCATTTAGTAGTTTCATACCCTTACCACAGAACAAAGAGCTGATACCACCTGGCCCTTAACAGGAACTATAAATCCTGCTTGTAAGAAAGTAATCGTGAACCTAAAATGTGGAAGAGTTGATGAAAGATGATTGGTGCACACGAATTAGGGAGTGACACGAAAGATGACTTGTCTGCACAGTTACAAGGGAAGCTGCAAGGAAGCCTAGTGCAGAACCAGGATTTTTTTACTTTTGTTTTTTCTACCATTAGGCCACACTCTAGCAGACTGAGAAAGAAAGACTTTATTTCACCCTCCAAGTCAAAAATATCTACACAGAAAAAAACCACACAGAATGTATCGAGTCTGCTCTGAACAAAAGGAAGGTGCTAAACAGGCTGACACAGAACTACTTATATAAGGAACAAAAATAACTTTTACTACTAAATAACTTTTAGTAACTGAAAGCCTGCATAGCTTTTCAAGCTCTTCTAGTTTCAGTGTTCTCAACAAACCACTCTGCAGCTTCCGGCTACATCTGGGCAGTGAGAGAGCACTGGGTGCAACCTCTTTGCTGTGACTGGAAACTTGCATTGGGATAGAAAAAAATTAAACTTCTACTGTACACATGTACAAACCCAACTTCCCAGGTTCAAATAGAGAGAGATCATGCTTTGATACAATAATCGTCTCAAAAAGCCTAAACTGTCAGTATTTATCCTCCTGTAACTGCACACAGATGCACCAAATGCTAAGAGTATGTAAGTGCTCTTTTTGTGTATGCTGCATTATCCCTTCCCTTTTCCCATCAACCAGCTGAAAACTGGCACATGGCACCAATATGGAAAACCACTTATACAGATAAAGAAAATACAACATGATGGCAATATAAAGACACATCAGGTTGAAGTCACCAGGACATCAATTTAACTGCATTTGGGAAGGTTAGACACATACTGCAGTTTTTATTTACAAAGCTCTAAGTCTTACAAAATGTTATAAAAATAATAAAAGAATACTCAGAATTTTCATACAATCATACAATATCAATATCTAGACTTTTTCTACCTGATTTAAGGTAGAAATATTCAAATAACATAGTTTGTTTTCATTCATCACAAAAAGAATCCCTGAAACACTTCAAATTTACCTTTCTTTTTTCACTGTATGGTTGTTACTATAATACTCATTCAAAAATAGGTGAAATCCTAATCAGCATTCACCAAAAGAAAATGTAACCTCCCTTTTAAACAGTTTCTGTGACCACTGCAATTATTATGAATTATGAAGGTGAAACATTAATATCTGTGTTTGACAAAGCCTTATTTCTGTTTTATTCCCATCAGTGATGGCTGAGCAGAGTACCAAAGTCAGCACCTGTCCTGCCCTGTGACCTGCACTGCTGGGTTTAGGGTTCAGACTTGGAGATCTGAGTAACAATGGATTATTCCTCCCTTAACAAAAGCAGGAGCACAACGATATTTTTGACAATCAAGGCTTGCTAAGAACAGTTTTAGTGTCAAGAAGTCTGCTTTGCTTAAGAAAGCCACTCCAAACTGCAACAGTTGCTCCAGTACAATCAGAAATAAAAATCACTTTTTTTTGTTCCAGAACTGCTTAAACTGGCCATGCAGCTATTTCCACGAAAATATCCTTAGTTATCATCTTCTGTACGGTTGCCTTTTGCCTACAAGGCAAGAATAGGTGCTGCATGACATGGACTGCAAAGGCACAGTACAACAGTGGAGCTGCTGCATATAGACAAAGTTCAAGCACACACATGTGCATATTGGTTGCTCAGCAAAACCAAGTCTGGAAGCTCGTGACACACTTAAGTTCCCATTTTAAAGTGGGCACACTTTGTTGTAAGAGTTCTACGTGCCCTGCGACAGCAAACATCAGTCTGAATAAAACACAAAATTTGAATACAGATGGTTACGGGAATTGTACTCAACAGAAGAAGATAGGCCTAGAAGTTACTACAAGGCTGAGCATTTCAGTAACATAAAATACTTCACTATTTCAAAGTTACTTAATTTACCAGCAAGATGGCTTGAGGTTGTAAGGAAAGTGAGATTTCTGGCCCTGCTCAGCCCACGTGCATCACAGCACACTAGAGAGTCTCCCAGAGTAACCAAGGGTGGACAGGATCTGTCCCTTACAGTCACCCCTCCTGCTAGTCATCATCAGCATCCAGGTCTTCCCTCATCTTACAATGGTTCAACAACATAAATTGATTTTATATACACATACTGCATCTTGAACCATATATTTGTACATATTATGCGTAGATGTCATGTGCTTCTCTGTCATGTGCTTCCAGAAATGACTCCTCACCTTAATTTCTTTGCTGTAAGAGATACTCAGTACAAAAAGTTGAGACTCCCATAATAAAACCCATGCTAATCAAAGAAATCATGTCAGCAGAAACATAAGAAAGCTCCGTGGCTGTTCCCTGAAATAATTATTTTTGCTTCACATACTAGTTGCTCATATTTAGGTCACTATTTTCATATCTCCAAACTCAGCAGGATCTGCCTTGTATACCCTGTGCAGACAGACCAGAGGACATTCAAAGAGGGAGAAAAGCCTCATGTTCTGCTCCTCACTCCCCCACTCCCCCCGCTTTGCCCATCAGCTCAGCTCACGCCCATCCTGCCCATCTCTAAGCAATGCTGAAACAAAGCAAGCAAATATTCCACGAAAAACCTGCAAGGCTGACCATTTTAGAAGGCTTCCTATGGCAGCAAAGAGAAACCAACCCCGTAGGCGAAGACCTACCAAGTCTTCTCTAACTTCATCTATGGCACAGCACAGGAGTAAAAGGGGGACAGGACACTGGTTCTGTGAGGGTAACATGGAAACAGGTTTCTGCCTCTCTAGGTCTTAATGGGGTTTTCTCAGACATAAGAGATACTGACAGTTCTCACAAGGAGGTGAACACAAACAAATCAGGATAAATTGCAGTCTTGCCATAGTCAAGTGTAGCTCAAGATTCTTTTCTTTTTTTTAAATTACAGTTTGTTGACTTTATCATTAATTTAAAATCAAGTAAGCATCCTCCTTTTAACAGCTGTTGCTAAAAGTAGTAGTATCATTTTCCCCCTTACAGCACATGAGTTCGTTCCCCAAGAACAAGTTTGTCTGAAATAAATTCATTTACTGAAGTCAGCACTTTTTTTCCTCAGGAGGAAGCAGACTTTATGCACTGCAAATGCTTTATTAGGTTCCACTCCAGACAACAAGACTGAATCTGCAGGCAAAAATGTCCATATTCATGTTTCCCAATACAGCAAGAGGAAAGGAGACAGGGACTGCACTATTATCTGTTGTGGACCTACAACATTAACCATTGTACCAACAATACTGAAGGTACTGATGAGCGTAAGATGAACACCAAACACCAGGACCAGGTAACCCACAAACTTAAAACACAGGTAATGCCTATTTTTATGGCCATTTTCCCTTGCAACACAGCTTCTCCTGAGGCAGCTAGAGCAGGAAGTGGCTACAGGAACAGATGGGGAGCAGAGAAACACAGAAATGCATCTAGCAGCTTCCAGCTCCAAAAATACACTGGCACAAATGGCCACGTGGAAGCACAAAGTGACACAAACCCACAGTTCCAGGCACAGGGAGAGAGGTTGGGCTGCCAGCAGCTTCTGCCCTTGCAGGTTCTCCAGTGTCTAATAAAGAGTGAAGTTAATGGCTTTTTACCTGCAGCCATGGGGTCTGACCAAAGCCCTTCTATCCAAAGGTCCTTCCTCACAAAACTCATGAAAATAAACAGCTGGAGGTTTCCACCCCCATAAACTTTGGTTCAAATTGTCTGCTCAAACTTTCCTATGCGAGGCTGAATTTGCTGGCCAGACAGAAAATTCAGGCATGTTTTAACATCACAACATCACAAAAGAGCCTCTCCCCTATGAAGCAAAGGTAAAAAAGTAGGGGAGAGGCCCAAGGTTCAAAACAACACCCTGGCAGGCTAATTTGTCATAACCACTGACAGGATGGACCCACCAAGCACAGCAATGTCATATGCCCAGAGAAATGGGCTGCCCTGGTTCTCTTGAGAAGTGACAGCAGTGTTGGTGTGGAACTTGGGCAGCTTTGACAAGTCAGCGTGGCACAGTGGACTGCCACAGCTCCACAGGGAGCAGATGATGTGTCAGGGGCAGTCCCCTCATCCCAAGCTTTGCCATGCTCTCTGTATGACCATATTCCAGCACTGTCCTGTGTGCAGCTGCTAGTTTTCATCTGGCATAGTATTTACCCAACAAAAGAGGGAAGGAAAGTGTGGAAGCGGGAAAGAAGAGTTGCCTTTTACCCCCTCAAATTGACTGGACAGTCTTACAACCATGGATCAAAGGAGGTATCATGTCTCAAGCACTAGATGGTTACCATTCTAGCCGTGTGGGTGATCACACACTTTCTCAATCCTCTATCAAAAAAATCCCTCTATGACAACAGTGACTATGAGAATTCAGGGTGTTAAGATTGCCCTTTGTGATCTTTCAGTTCAAAATTTTAAAAAATCAAATCCCGTTTACTGCAAGAAAAAAAGGAATCAATGTGAAAGAAAATTCCTTTACTGTTTTAAGATTGTCTTGTGTTTTGGTATCCTAAAAGGATATGTAGACACTGGAGCTCAAAGCAGCCATCTAAAGGAAAGAAAGTAAGCAATTTTAGCAAGAAAATAAAGGGGGGGGGAAAGCAAAGCTTACAACTCATAATTCCCTTTTCTACACATACAAAGCTCAAAAAGGGGGATGAAAACACCATTGTTCTCTATTTTTTTTAAAGTATCTTTCAAAAACTCTTAACAGCAAACAGAAGCCATCCCAAATATGCCTCAAAACCAAGAAACACAGTTATAAATTCCTTCGATGTGCAAAACGGGTCAGGACTTCCTCATTCTTAAAATTTTCTTACATGTCAAAGATAAAGGAATGTGAGGGGAATTCACTCACTCAAGAAACACTTATTCCAAGTACTCTATCCAGTTAAGATCTGCTCTTGAGGAGAAAATAGGACTTCAAAAATCTTGTTCTCTTGAATTTTTCATAGCTTTATACAACTATTACTCCAGTTACCTAGAGGAAGAGACAAACCACTAAATCAATTTTCCAAGAGACACAACTAGATAAAAGGCAGGTACAACTAGAAATAAACAGCCAAACAGACTTGTCCACCTGCCCATGTTGCAAGGCCAGAGCTGTGACTCCACAGCTATAATGACGTCAGGTGTCACCAGGAGCTGTCGAGGTTAAGTCCTCTGCTAAGCAACCACAGATAAATCAGCAACAAGTTGGTTTGGAAATTTACAGATCTGAGTTAGATCTTTGCTGGAAAAGAGTTTTGACAGCTCTTTTCTGTTCTTTTAGATCTCTTCCTATGTACTGACATAAAAAACAAAGGGATTCAGGGTTTACTTAACGAGCAGTCACTGAAAGTCAAGGAAGTTCACAGCACATGCGGAGTAGCAGCCAACTGCATTCAGTGATCCAGATTCTCCAATTACTTCACTTAACATAGCTTTTGATATTGACAGCGCTGGCTATGTAAATACTCTTCCCAAGCACAGCTGGGAAGGGAAGGTCAGTTTACGACACTGGATGTAAAAGCACAAGGCACCACTGCATTAAATCTTATCCCTAAAGAAAGGTCAAGACAATTATCATCTCGGGGCATCAGGCAAGCAACACATCTAATGGAAAGCCCAGGGCTGACTTAGGGAATGTCTTTTATCTGCCTGGCCTAGGCAAAAGCTGGCGGGGCTTGTCCCAACAGGTGGAGATGAATATATGCTCCCAGGAAAGCTGCACGCCCATCAAAATACATATCTCCACAACAGCCAACGCCACCCATCTGGCAGCCCCAGACAACTCTGACCCATCAAACAGCAGCAAGGAAGCAGACATTTCTTCTTGGGTGAAAACCAGAAGGCAGTGAACATGGTTATTACAGGTGCTTGCAGAGGTGGCACAGAGGAAATGAGTGGTGGGAATATGGACCATAGTAATATGGGAGCCAAAACTGGTGTGATATGAGAGAGTCTTAAAATATCCCGTATTGCTTTAATTCAGTTGTTCTTGGAACTAGAAGTTATTTTGCCCTTGTGATGTTTGGTCAGCACCAAAGTCATTTTTCAAAACAGATCCATTAGAAGAGAAAGGTCAGATCTGCCAGTGTGCTGTTAGGCTGATACAGCAGCTCACTCAAAACAAAACCTGACTGCAGGAGACCAAGTGTGCACATGAAATAAAACCCAAAACCAGTTTGTGCTAAAATAAATACACAGAGTCACAGAGATTGCAGTTCAGCAGCTGCAGACAGTTAAACAGCTGCAGAGGCTGCCCATAGCTTTGGCATAATACTCAAGGAAGTCTTCTTAAATAATCATAAAACAAAACAAACTCCCAATAACGAGTCTCCACTACAAAGAGAACCTCAACAGGCAAGCAAGAATTACTTCTGCACTGCTCATTTTTACAGGTTTGCAGGCAGTAGTACAGAAGGGCACACACTTCTGATTCATCTCAAAAGCTTGTGTGTTTTGAAGCCCTACAGTGACAGCACAGGCCACTCACCCAGGATCTGGGTGATTTAACTGAAGCATTTTAAGATGCTCTTGCCTGCAGCTGTGGCTCATCTCATGGCTCAGGCAGATTTTCCTCCCCACTGCACCAGGCAGCATAAGGGAGGTGTGCAAGCTTCTCCACTGCTGCAGCTCACCCTTGCCTCACAAATCGGAGCTGAAGCTGATGGCATTAATACTCACACACCACACAGCCCCACTGTCACCCTACCTCTGCTTCAGGGCACAAAACGACTACTGCTTACCGACAGCAACATCTCGCTCCACTCTTGAATCCAGAAAACCTCATGAGTCAGAGCCTTAGACAACAGCAATGTTAGTTATGGTTCTGCTAATTTTAGCTCGTGCTTAACCCACAGTTCTCAAGTCGATGCAAGGCCTCTCCAGGTGCCAAAAACCTCAGCTACCTCAACGGCCAAAACATACAGCTCCCTGTGTAAGAGGCTCTGCTGCACTTACAGAAACTGTAGGCTGCAGAAATGTGCTTTTCAAATGAGGAAGAAAACAAGGACAGCTTTATTTACCCTATTGCTCTGTGCATATCTTAAAATAAGGAACAGAAGTTCAGCTGCATAGTTCCAGTGTTTCAGAGTCCACTTCAGGACACATGAGACAGACTTTGTGGAGAGTCTCAGGAGTGTCCCACAAGGTAGCAAAGAGGGTCAGGGCCAGTTTCTACCCCACAGAGTGAAAGGAGAGGGGCAAGGGAAACCAACACACACTTCACACCATCTCCTCCGAGTAAACTGGGAAAGCTTTTAGAAGTAAATAAACACACACACACCCCTGCCCTTATATTCTCAGAAAGCCACCCAAGCAGAATGCTTTTACTACCGTAACTGAAGGGGTTATAAGAAGAGTTTCCTCAGATTTAGTCAGCCTTACCAGCCTCCTCCTTCTCCTCCTCTGCTTATTCACACTAAACTGTGAAAGGGACTTCAGCTCTCTCCAACCAATTAAAAACTAATTGAAGCAGCGGACTGGCACTATATAGCCTGAGCAGTCTAAGAGACTGAAGACTCAGCTCAGATGAGGCCTAAACAATGTCACAATATTTCATTTTTTTTTAACCTTGTAACACAAAGAACTTAAAAGAGTACTCACAAAAATCCAAACCTGAAAAAACCAAAAAATCCTTTATTCCAGTTCAAGTCCACTGGGTTGAAACTAACAGAACACGTACTTTATTGCATGTGTGCACCACAGTGCCTGTAGGAACAGAGCAAAGTTTTATTTGTTCCAGAAGCTCTGTGAGGAAGTGTCTTTTTTTCACTCAAGAAAACAGCCTCATCCCTATAACTGACCATTAAGATTAGAGTTGTCTACACCTGGATATAATGTAACATTTTCTGCTTTTGATAATTATTTTTGTTACTGCTTGGACAGTAAACAACATTAAGGAAATGCTGAAAAGGTTTTGGTCTCTCAGAGAAAAAGAAAATTCAGAACAAGTATTTATGCCAAACACAAATCTTTCTACCTTACAGATATTAAACTTTGTGCCTGCTTCTTTTAGGAATTGGACACAGAGTTACAAATACTCTCAGAAAGTTGTTGCAAATAGAAAATGGGTATAAGTACATGGCACTGACAACCTGAAAAGTCAGCAGCAAGAAAGATTTCACATATACCCATAGCTTTCCCATTGAAATCCCTTTGCCGTCAACATACAGCCAACAATTTTGACAAGAAATTCCTAACCTGTGGCCCATGGAACAGATCCAAGGCTGTAAAAACAGCTATGAGGTGAGCTTGGTAAGGTAGGGAAGGCAAGCAGCTGGTGTTAAAGAGTCAGGATTGGTAGACAACCTTCCTGACAGAAGTGAGGCACAGAATCCAAAGGAGCAAATCTGTTTCCGCAATCATGGATTTTCTTTTGGACACAAAGGAGAGAGATGCAAGGTGACAGAGGAGAACTGCTTTTGTGTGTATACAGTAAGAGTGTTTTAACTGACTGCAGAAGGAAAGGGAGAAGACAGCTGTAAGGCAGCTGATGGTGATTACTTGGAAAAAGTTTGACACACAATTTAAGCCCTCAAAAAGTCCTCAGTCAAAACTGGAAATGAAAGGAAAAGAAAATACTGAAGTGTATTTGCAAATGTGGGTTATTTGGTGTGGAATCAGACCTCAATGAAAAGTATAAGGATCTATCCTTATAATTCTGTATATGTAGTTTCACCAAGGAGAGCAGAAGCTAAAACACAGGAGAAATTGCACGGTGCCTTCCTTGACCAAGCTGTAAGTGTTACAGTACACCTGCCTCACTAACATCCCAACCTGATCAAAAACTCAGCAGAGAAAGCCATGACAAAAAAAGCATGTTTCACAGCAAAACTAACTCAAAGAGATTCAATGTAACGGCTCTTTATAATTAAAAGCACTTAGGTACTCACAAAATCCCCTCTAACAATCACCAAAGCAAGAAAATTGAGCAATGTGACAGCCTGACTCTGTACAGGAAACCAAGGATTTCTACAGCAACCAGTTCTTTTGGTGGCCTTCAGCACTAATGAAGTTTACTGGAAAGCAGCAACCAGAAGGCAAGCAGATCAGTGTGAACCATGGAATCTCAGAAAGCTCATTTCTCTCCCATGCACAGTGCATGCCAAATCTTAAGATTCCTGCAGCATCCAGTTATGAAACTACAATAGAAGAGAAAAACAGATGGCTAAGCCTTTTGGAAAAAAAAAAGATTAAGTCTTACTTCATTTCCAAAAGAGAAAGATGTATATTGGAAAATAGAGAATCTACTTCAGCCCATACCTAATTGATATAAAAATAGGCAACTTGCCTCATGAACATGAAACCTGTCTGCAGTTAAGGCTTTTAACATATGAAAAGTTTAACCCTTTTAGAATACCATGGCTTGCTTTTTTAAGTGGGATTTAAAAGCAAAGCAGTTCATGTATATGACAGACATTACAAACATTGTATAAAAAGAACATATTTCTTTATCTCTAAAGCAACTCCTGAATTCAAATCCTGTAGAAAAGCTTCTTTATGTTTACTCTTTTCCAGCCTTTATAAGCAGTTAGCACCTACGTTCAGGTGAGCAGCTTTCTTGCTCATAAAAGCATCTAAAGGACAATGACATATTAGGAACTTGGCAACCTCAGCTCTTTAAGTTAAGCCATTCCTTGTGGAAAACAGTCAATATTACTCTTGAAGCCTCTATTGAGTCCTTGACTTGCAAGATATCACACAACACTAAGGAAACATAAAAACCACCCTAGAGAGTTTATGTGTTCATCATTATATGTTTCAGCAGCTCTTTAAAACTGCTATCAGAGCTTCAGGCCCAAGTAGTAGAACTGATCTCTCATCCAAAGGAGAACCTTCCTCCTGCAAGCCTCCTCTGCTGAGCCTGTATCTCAGACAAGCCTTGACTCAGTTGCCTGAGCAGAGGCCTCCAGCAGCTGGGGAGCCCCAGGGTACACAAGAGATGCATGCTGGGCTGGCGGGCTCAACACAGGACCAACAGGAGACCCGGGCTTCTCCAAACTGGCAGCTGGGACCAGCAGTAAACCCAAAGGCACCAGTGTTCAGGCAACTGAACCAGGTCCCCTGCACAAGTTACAGCACGGCACCTGCCGGTGATGCCCAGCACACTCCTGCCCCACACAAAGCCAGTCTGCTCTGACAGCACAGAGCAGTGCAGCTTTTTTTCGTAGAAGCCTAAACAAATGAGAGAGCCTGACTTCTGGTTTCATTCAATGACTCTGCACTGAGGATAAGCACTAAATTAACTCCCTTCTATCATGCTTAGTCCTTTTGGGCCAGGACTGCAGTTCACTAGAGATGCTGGGTGGAAAATCCTGAGCTGCCCCGGCTTATTCCAAGGGTAAATGGAGGATGATGCACTCCAGCACTTCTAAGCAAGCACCTTTAAAAAAATAAATCAAGTGTTTATACAATTAACGCAAAGCGTTTTGATTTCATGGTAGCAGAAGTCACTAATCCATATTAAAGACCAAGACTACACTTGTTTGTTTATTTATTTTAATGAAAGGTTCTAAATAAACCAACTGTTCAATTTTTTAGAGGTACTGAGCAGCCACAATAATTAGGTCTGGGTCAATGGGAGCTGCCAAAATGCCACAGAAGTGACTCAGTCCTGTTAATTATCTGAAAAATAAGGAACAGTGACAACACTGGACACTTCATCACAACCTGTCTCCCCCCAAACACACCACCACTGAAAAGCAATCATTTGAGAGTGGCTGTCTGTAATTATTAGTGGGGACAAGAATCACAAATTGTAGAAAGCAGAAAAAGCAAGGAAAGAAGGTTTCAGCCTGGTCTGGACAAATGCTGCTGTACCTAGAGATTATCCTTTAAAAGACTGAAGCAGCAACACCAGAGTGGCAGCAACTTCCCAAGCCAGGGCAACTCCAGAAAAAAGGGCAGGAGCNAAGGCAACAACAAAGTCAAACCAATACAAGTCCAGAGAAGACAAAGAGCATTAAAACCAACCAGAAACACACCCAGCATAGCAAAGCATACACTATGACTGTGTTGTCATTTATTTTAACATATGAATGAAGCATTCTTTTCCTCCAGAAACACTGCATTGTTAAAATGCCAGTACATTAAAATAACTTACTGCTTACTACATTTTAATCAAACAAGCTACAGACTACAGCACTGACACTTACTATATGTTGAATGTTTTCAGCAAGAACAGCATATGGAGTTCATTTCTTCTGTTTTGTTCTCACAGGGGCCAAACCCAGAGACTTAGAAACAGATGAAGCCATGACCCTCTCAGTATGTACAAAAGCTGTACCTTCACCAAAGGTAAGGAAAAATTTAGTTGAAGGCTCTTAAAATAAATAAATATTTACCCATTCATTTCATACAGAAGTTTGACTTATGAAGCTTGACTTATGGCAGAAATATCATATTTTAGTTTGCATGCTTACAGAACATTTTTCTAAGGTTCTCCAAATAAGAGGAAGCAGAATCAAAAAGCCTACAATTAAAGGACTGTGTGAGTGATGTTTTCCCCTATTGTTATTTTTCCTACAATTCATCCACATTTCACCACATACTGTTGCTTTTCATAACCAACACAAACACTGATCTTGCCTACATTTAAATTCAAGAATGTAAAATGACGGTTCAGAAAGATGACCTATTTTTACAAAATTAGTTGCATATCTGAGGTTTTGAAAGGCTGTTTCACTACTTCACATGCAGGCATTTTTGCTAGGTGGGCACTCTCAGTTATGGTTAACCAATAAGCTGTTTCTAAAATAGTAAGAATCTCCGTAAGAGAACTTTTGTGTATGACTTTTCCTTGAACCAAGTGAAAGCCAGCTGCAATCCCAATGTGAGCATTCCCCTGCAGGATTCATACTCTAATGCTGAACCATTCTGCAGATTCTCAGTACATGAGTGAATCAAAGTGAAAATGAAAGCTAAAGCAGGCTAGCTAACGCAAACAAAACATATAAGCCCAACTGCTGAAATAAACCTGATAAACCAAAATTACTGTGGAAAACTCTTTGGGACAGGAGTTCCCACGAGATAATCACGACAGTCTCTTTCAACTTCTACAATGGTTTTACTTTGTGAAAGTAAGTTCAACCTCCAAACCAATTCTGTTTCTTATCAGTATTTCAAAACATTTTAGGCATGAAGGTAACTTGCTTAAAAAACCCCAAATGTTTAACCTGACAGTGTTCCTTTAAGACAGAGCAGTGAGCAGCCTTCCAGCATATTTGACAGAGATTTCCTACTCTGGGAGATAGAATTTAAATTTGTAGAGGCAATTACTCATAACCAGTGAAAGCAGCCAATGCAAGTGCCAAACTTGCCAACAAGAAGAAAGGCCAAGTATTAGGAAGGAGGTTGCAGTTTATTTACAAGGCAATTGGAACATCTCAGTCCATGAGGTCTGGAAAGTATTTTCTTCATTCCCTGACACAACAGGCTCACACTAATGTGAGGAATTATGTCAGTAACATCAATATTCCAAACATATAAAACAGCAGTTAAGTATTTGTATAATAGAGATCTTTCCCTGGCTATTTAAAACCTGCTTCTAGTGTTCCCTCGCAGATTTATTTAAGCTTATTTTGCAAAGGAAAGATATGCCAGACCCACAACATTAACCATTAACTGCTGTCTAGTTGGCTTCAAAGCCATCCAACTGGACCACCACGGCAAAAAATTCTTATCTGACTAAACAGATACCTTAAGGCAATTCCCAAGGACCTGTCTCTTGCCTCTTCCCTTTAAAAGATGGAAAGCAACAGGGAAGAGAAGGAGAAACAGGACCTCTTCAGGTAAAAAAGTCAAAAATCAAAATGGGCCTCCACCCCAGATATCCCACCACCACCACCTCCAGGACTGGTCTCAAATGCCTCAGTAAGGTAAAAAGTGTCAGTAGATAAAACTCATCATCATGAGTTAAGTTGGCAGTTGGAAAACAACCCATGGGAAATACTTTTTTAAAAAAATAAAATCCACACAAAACACCAAACAACAAAACCAACAACCAAAACCACACCAAGTCACAAAAGTCACAGATGCTGAGCTACTAAGTGCACCCTCCTCTGTAAGGTAAAACAATGCCAGCCTTGAAAATCAGAGTACAGAGCAAAACCAGCAGGTCCAGGACAATAATACAGCAAACCAAGCACACATCGAGAAAGACAAGCCCCCAGCTCAGCTGTCTCTGCAGTGGGCAGCCAAGAGAAGGTACAAGGATGCAAGAGCCATACACACACACCAAACAACACACAACGAGCAACATCCTTCCTATTTCACCACCAGCAGCTTACTCCATCATTTGTGCGGCACAATGAGATGCTCCTTACCATTTTTTGGTGCACTCGACCATCAGTTCCTGGTAAGAGGCGACAAACTGGAACTTGGATGCATGTTTCCCAACACGCTGCAGTCTTTTCCAAACTGAAGCCATGATGGTGAAAAATACCAGTCCTCTTACACAGTAGCAATACTGAATACCAATGTAGGTTTAAGAGAATGCGTGTGCTTGATAGTAGCAGATTTATATACAGACTCAGTAAAAACAGTGCATGAGGAACTTGATGGGATGTCTACAATTCATATTCTGCCTCTCCCTTCTTCACTGTAAATCCCAGTGCACAGCTGAATGGCTCATCACTGGCCGGGAGCAGCATGCAAGAGCAGGAGACAGGTAAGCAAAAGGAAGTTCTCTCATGGAATCATTTCTCACACAGTAGATAAAGTAAAGGCTGCAGGACTGGAAGACAAGACAGGGGGAGAAAGCATTGGTTAATATGCTCCACAGTACAATGCTGCAATTGCACGTGATCTCCTACCTTTCAAACAACTACAATAAACTACAAAAACATCCCCCCTTCCTGTTGTCATCCCCCCCATCCCTCCAATTAAATAAATAAATAAGAATGCTGCAGCAATTTCAGGAATGCAAACCACGAGACTGTTTGGAAACATATCAACATGTCCTTTTATCAGCACCATCATAATTGGCAACAACAACAAAAAAGGGCAGGTCAGGGCCACACCGAATCCTCACGAAGCATCTCCCTATGAAGCAATGCAAAGTGGCTGAGGTGCTGCCAATATGCACCCAGAGGGAGGGACACGGGGAGATGAAGTTCTTTGTCTTGATGACAAAAGGTGTAACAGTTGTTTCCCCTCACAGGCACACACCTCCCGCTCCCGCCGCTCTGCCCAAGGAGAAGGGGCAGCCAAGAACCCGGCAAGGAAGTGTTGCTACTCGAATGCCCGTGCCGGGGTGAGGAGAGGGATAAAAGAGGAAGGGGCATCTCCCGGGTCCTGGCTACCCAGGATTCCCCATCGTCCCCACTGCATCGTATTGAAATGGAAACGTCTCTCCATCCTGCACGGAGAGACGACCATTGGGGAGGTGAAAAGGGAGAGGAACAAACCCAGGTGGGTCTCCTCCCTGGGAAGGAAAGCAGCATCTCTGCCGGGTGCGGTGAGGCGTGGGGGGGGAAGCCTCTCCTTTAGGAATACGGCTAAGCAAAAGCTGTCCGCACCTGGCGAGAAGGCAGGGTAAGTAGGATGACACCAGAGCTGGCGAGGAGGATACCCGGAGCCCAGGGAAGGTGGTCCCCACGGGGCCAGCAGCGCCCCGCTCCGCCTCGCCAGCCCGTGTCACCTCCGCCCCTCGGCCGGGAGCCGCAGAGCGCTGCAAACCCGAAACCACGGGCGGGNATCGCAGCCCCGCGGCCGCACCCCATTGGCTGTCACGCCTGTCAATCACTACGCTCGAGTGAGGGGGGGCTGTGAGCGCAGAGCGGGCCGGCAGGGCCCCGCCTCTGATTGGGGGCGGGGTTTAGCCGAGGAGGAGGAGCCACTCGATAGGCCAGCGCGGCTGCCCGTCAGCACTGGGGCGCCCGGCGATTGGTCGCGGTGCTGCCTAATGCGGCGGTGCGGGCGCGGCGCGGGCACAGAGCTGTCAGGGCAAGGCCGTGCTCTTCCCCCCCCCTCGCGGCCGCGGAGCGGCGGGCAGGGCGGAGGGGCCCCGGTGCCCGCTGTGAGGTGGGCGCGGGGCGGCCGAAGCGAGAGAGCGGCCGCGGGAGGGACGGTCCCCCCGCCAGGCCCGCCCTGAGGAGGGGCCGGCGGAGCGCCAGGCCCGGCCCGAGCCCTGAGGCGCAGGCCCCGGTGTTGGAGGGGCTCCGGAGGTCGCCTGGGGTCGGGGAGTTGGTTGGAATGAAATTTTGTGGGTAGGGCGTTTAGTTCGCAGTTTTAAGCTGCACCCGGCGCTGGGGGCTGGATGTTGTGCGCAGTTCTGTGCGAAAGGACTCGCAAGGGAGAGCGGAGCAGCGGGCGCGGCGATCCCTGTGGGATGCGGCCGTGGATTGCCCACGGCTGGGCTAGCTGAACCTTCCCCCCGCCGTGCCGTGCCACCGAGGAGGTGTCGGGAGCCAGGTGTAAACCCGCGGTGCTGGATCCCAGCGTGAATCTGACACTTACTCTGGTTCGCAGGGAAAGCGCCACGCTGCTTGTGGCCCACGTGCCGCCTGGACACCCGCACGGGCGTGTTTAGTGCGGGATCCCAAAGCGCCATTTACAGTGAGCGAATTCTGAGTCAGGCTAAGGTGGATGTGTGATCTGTGGGAGCTAATCCCAAACCTATCAGTCAGCCAAGTCAGAAACTAAGCCAGCTATCAAGTGGAAGCACAGGGAAATAAGGAAGATAATGTACTGGAGCTCTGAGAGCAGCTGTGAAATTGAAGCCTCCAGGGCTTTACAGTCCTCCTCTGTGCTCTTTTCCATGACAAACCAAATGGAGTCCAAGCCCGATCCACGGACTGGGAAAGTCTTTATCCCAGTGTTTTCCTCTTTTCCCCTGAGCTGCCTCTCGCTGAGCTGGCATATCGCTGGGGCTGCCAGAATTCAGTAGCTGGAGTGAAAGGAGAGAAAGAATGACTGTGGATGGCCACAGGCCTAAGCTGAACTAAGTTACTTTGGAGAGTAACTTATTTGGGCTATGGAAAACATCAGCCCTTTGCTTATAACATGTTAGTCTTCAGCCCTTACCCGAGCTGCCAGAGGGCATGCATCTATCTGTTTGGAGCTGTCCTGGAAGAGACAGTAATTCTCATTTTCTTTTAAGTGTTACACTGGAAATGTTACAGTTGTACTACTCATACAGATTTTCTCGGAAATGCCCCCCC
>VXBX01000573.1:16355-71144 GCA_013400415.1 Scytalopus superciliaris | reverse complement strand
CGATTTTCTCGGAAAGCCCCCCCCCCCCCCCCCCTTTTTTTTTTTTTTTTGAGAGTATTTTTGAAGTTACAATTTGAAGATTTTGCACATTTGTCTTAACATTTCCGTCCCAGTTTTGCAGTTGGTCTGCACACATAGAGTAATTCCAACACGCTTGAAGGAGACAGCCACTGATTAAATGCAGATCACCTGCTTAGGATTTGGGAAATGAGGCCAGGATTTCCAGAACACATCACACTGAGGATGCACAGTGTGGAGCACACACATGCTTGGTTCTGACTTGGAAAATACCAGATGGAAAACTGGCAGCTGTAAAGTGGATCAAACAAGGTAATATGAAATTCCAGTGGACCTGAGGAGATTCTTAGTTCCTCATACCAAGGAAATGTCAAGCAATCAGTCGTGCTGATTTTATTTCAAAACTTGTCTTTATTCTGAATATATTACCAAAAGTTAATCCGTAAGTCTCTCTGATTTATCTCCTGAATAATGTGCAGCACCCAGGCTAATTCCTAAGACCAAGATCTTATTTTCCTCAAACTGAGATAGACATTTTCTGTCCTGTGGAATAAATGCAGAAGGTCTGGTGGTTTGTTCAGTGACTTGTGTTTCAAACATCATTATTTATTAACATTTTCCATTTCCTTCATAGCTTTTGGATTCCAGTTACACCAGGCCTGGAAGGTACATGGTATAAGGCTGCTTTTTCCTTTGTGGTGTGGGGAGAAATACAACACAGATGATTATCCTACAACTTACCTGTTTTTTAAGAGTAGCAATCCTCAGTTCTTGCAATTTTGGGCAAAGCCTTAGGAGACTGCAAAGGGTGTGAGGAGTTACTCTGGAAGGAAGGGCAGACTGGAAGCTAGAGGCTACCACAACATTATGACGTTGCTGGACTGAGTCTTATACCAGACTAACTCAAAAGTTCTTGTCATTTTTGTTGGCAGCTCACAGCCCAAAGGACCCAATAAATGGCAAAAAGGGATTAACAAGGACATAGATGAAGAACCCCATACCCCTTCCTTGGGTTAGAGTACTCAGATGGGTCAGCAAGGAACCCCACTGGTGACTTCATTTCCATATGGCAAAGATCTCTTGACTGGCCCTGCCAGCCACAAGCCTGGTTTGTGCCAGTGATCCAGCTCAAACCATAGCTCAGCTGTAGAGGGTGGTTCAGGATCTGAGCCAAGGTCTAGGGAAACAGTCACATTTTTACTTAATCCAATATTATGAGCTTGATGGTGAAAACAGGCACAGCTAGTTACACCAAAGTACTCAGTGCTCACTTCTAAGGTCAATACCTGAGTGAACAACTCTTGTGTGATTCCCAGAACAGTCCTTCTGATTACAAAAAAAAATGATGCATCACTTTGTGTACAGTCTCAAATACCTTCTCTTCTGCAAGCAGGAAAAATAGGCATGTGATGAATAGGTAAATGCTGATTTATTATTTAAAGATACATAATATGTATGTCACAACAATCTATTTAAATTATATTCCTGTCAAATTTGCTGCTTTCCTTGCCTATGGAAGGACAGCTGAGGAAGTGTATTTGTGTTATATTTGAGCATGTCCTCATCTGTGCTATTCTAGAAATGGCATGGAACAGGATGCTGAGAGCTGCTCAAACTGGAAAGTTGGCAGTGCTGACCAGGGAGTCCCTAGAGCAACTTGACCAGGTTTTTTATAAGCAGCTGGTTCCACCAAGGACAGCCTTGCTATCCACAGTCACATACTTGTGTTCTGTAGCTTCTCTTTCCCCCTTACTATGCTGACACTGAACTATCCAGACTCCCTCACAATCTCAACAGAAATCCCCATGTGTTGTTTTTTCTGGGCTTTGCCTCCTACTTTCTGGATTTGGCCTGATGATGGGAGATTTCAATCCACCCGGTCCAAGTAGAGAGATGATCTGTGCTCTGTTTCTATTATTCTCTGTCAAGCTTTAAAGCTATACACAGCCTCTCCCTTATCCTTCAACGCGTCATCAGCAGCATGACTAAGGACAGGTTGTTCACCAATAAAGAAATGACCTTTGCTAGGAATAGCTGTCATAAATCTCCATTTCCCTGTCTCTCTGTACATGAGCCTGTAGAAATGTCACTGAGGAAATCAACTAATTGGATTATGTCAAATTTGCAAGAACATTCCTCTTTCTGAGGCAATGGGCTCTGTACATGAGGTTACCCACACCTGCCACATTTTAAATGTCTTTGGGTTTCTAGATCCCATCAAACCTTTGATCCTATGTTAATGAAGGTACTGGAGAATTTGCACTGACCTCAGTAATATATGTGTAAAGTACCATCCTGGTCCCAGCACATGTCCCTGCCTGATGCTTGACACCATAACAATTCAGTTCTGTGCTATGTTTGATGGTAGCACACTTGTCATTTTTCTTTGTTTCTTCACATCCCAACAGTAATTAAAATATATGTATCTACACTTAACAAATTATAACAATATATATAACAAAACAAATTTTAATTCTCCCTTCTTTTGTTTGTTGCTGGAAAAATTCCACTCAGATGTCTTTTCACATGATCTGGTGATACCCAACAGCCATTCTGTATTGGAGGAAATAAAGTTTTCAATACTCCATTTGCTAAATATCAGTGACAATTGAAAGGGGGAGTGGGGGGAGTGGAATGCCCCATTTTGTTTGTGCAATGAAAGCTTGACTTTGAGACTGGCAGCTGAGAAAAGGTGATTCCCACATTGCAGAATCAGACAGCCCAGTTCCTATCATAGCCTGGAACGAAAGCATATCATTTCAGCAATGCCCCCAGCTGTGCTTAAGGCACTACCCATAAAACCATCACCATTTGTTCTTTCCTTGCCAGCAGAAGCAGCCGATTTTAGGATGTGCTCTGGTGAGCTTGTGTTTTGTTAACACTGTCAGGGGCCGAGGCAGGGATCCCAGCCTCATTCTTGCCTATGGAACAACTCACCAGTGTGGCATTCCCAGCCCAAAGCACAGAGCTGTGTACAGGCACCCACCCTGTTAAACCTCCTAATCCAGAGAGAACTCTGCTGCCAAGGGGAATCTGCAGAGAGAGGGGCTGGGGTAACTCACCAGCATGTCTTTTTTATGGGTTGTTTGTTCTCCCATTCTCTTGCTGTGGCTGGAGCCCACACTTGTATGTGTTGAGACCCTGCTTGTGCTTCAGCCAGGCAGTGAGTGCCCCCCCTCCAGGCTCTGTGCTAGAAGGGGTACCCAAAATGCCTGTTCCCTGAGTGGCAGCCTCATGTCACACCCCCTTTGCTCTGCTGTAATCAGCTGCATTACCCACCCCAGAGGCACCAGGTACTCCCTGCCCTACCCCTCTTAACCCCACTGTGCAAAGTCTTGTAGGCCAAGTCAAACAGGATGGTTCAAAAAGAGAAGATGAAAAACATCCTCACCTGTCTTTTATCTCCGCTGTCTTGTCTGGCTGACATTCTTCCCAAACCACTCAGCAGTAAGGGGCATACTGTATTTATCTGCAGACAAGGTCAAGGAGAGGAGCTGCATTCCTGAAATGCAGTAGTCTCAATGCAGTTCAGCCTGTGGAGGCAAGACCAAAGACAGGCTGTTGATGGTGGAGACCCCACACTACAGACAGCATTTCCCTGCTCTGGATCAGAACACTGGATTAGTGCTGCTTTCTCCAAGTTTATTATCAACTCTCCTGTTAGCTTGAATGGTCTGAATGAGTTTTGTCATAACCCTTTGATACCCATGAAATTGTGTACACCTCTTAGTGTCCCTAGTTTCCCTCTTCTCAAAAAAAAAAAAAAAGAAAATTAAAAAAAGAAGCAGCCTGTACTTTGTCCACAAATAACAACTGTCAATCTTTTATCATGGTTAGTGCCTCCTGTACCCTTCCCTGTTCTTCAATGCCCTTCCTGTGTGGTCTCCCTAGCCTTTTTGCAGAATATAATTATGCTTGTCTAGGACATCGTGCAGCACTAATGAGGGCAAATAATGCCTTTCTCCCTCTCTTTTTAAAATAAACAGCACATAATGTGGCCAGCAGGACAGGGCAGCAATCAGCCCCCTGTACTGGGCACTGCTGAGGCAACACCTCGAGTCCTGTGTGTTCATTTCTGGGCCCCTCAGGACAAGAAAGACACTGAGGTGCTGGAGCATGTCCAGAGAAAGGCAAAAGAGCTGGTGAAGGGTCTGAAGCACAAGTCTGATGAAGAGCAGGTGAGGCAGCTGCAGGGGTTCAGCCTGGAGGAAAGGAGGCTTGGGGGGAGGGAGCCTGAAAGGATTGTGTAGATGTGGCCCTTGGGGACATTATTGAGTAGTGGGCTCAGCAGTGCTGGGTTACCATTGGAATTGATGATCTTAAATGTCTTTTCCAACCTAAATGATTCTATGATTCCATTATTTATTACCAAATAATCCAGCTTGTTAATTTAAGATGCCCTTCATGAAGAATGACCTTGATTCTCTGGAACTGTTCATTTTTTTCTCATTGAGATTTTTTTTTCCTTTTAATTTCTGCAGTTCTTCTCAACTTTAAACATGACCTTTTTTAACATGTCATTTTTTTCATAAGATAATTGCTGCTTACACAGACCACCACCAATGCTCTGTAGAGACAGCTGAAAGGGCCAAACTTTAGACAAGATAAACACAGGGAGCAACCTATGGCTAGGATTTGGAACAAGCATTTCAGACAGATATGGCAGCACAAGTGAAAACACAAGACACTTTCTCCACAGACAGGAACAGAAAGACCCTTTTCTAAGAGCTATGGAAGAAAATAAGAGAAGGAGCAAGTTCAGAGGAAGACTTGCTTCCCAGCTCCCATACTTATTCTATATGAGCCTTGCTATGTCAAGTCTCTGATTAACCAGCTGTAGATGCTTCATGGTGGCATCTAAAAATGCTGAAAATACAATGGTGGGAAGGTCAGGGAGTGAAGGTTGTATAGCCCATACATTTTTTTCTACTGTGATACTGTTTATCCAAAAATCAGTAGCTGGACATGCAATCAGAATAATGAGCTGGGAAAATGCAAAGCCTTTTATCTGTATTTCTGTAAATGCCAGAGAAACCATAAAACGGAACACAGCTGTCTCTAAAGATTATGCAGGAAACTCCTCTTTGCCCAAATACAGTATGTGTCACCTTTTTTAAAGAGAATGCCTAGTTAACTTTGGATCTACACCATCAGTCATCCATGCAGTTCATCAGTAAGAGGGGTATGCTTCCTTGGAATACAGGCATTAGAAATGCACAGGCCATCATAGATCAAATCTGAGGCCTTCTTGGAAGCCAGTTGAGAAGCAATTACCTTGCAGATGTGATAAGACAATCTATTAGGCAAAACTGTGTCCCTACCAGACTAAGGGGAAATTTGCAGCTAACAACTTGTACAACCAGAATCCCAAACATCACACAGTGGGGCATTAGTGCTTGATGAAAAGTACCTCAAAGCACAGAGTGGAAATATACACGTGTGGTGTGGCCTTCGTCCTGCAGAAGATGTACAGTTACCATAGTCACAGCTAATGAAAGCATCTACTCATGTATGCAAGACATGCAAGTGGACAAGTGTTTGCAGTAATGATGTTGGGCAGGCGTGAGATGGTGTGGAGAGACTCAGTTTTGAAAGGACAAGCAATTAATTGTGTTGTAAAACTGACTGCAAAGTTTCCTGCTCCTACTTTTAATATCTCAGCAGCCGCTCAGTTTAGACAAATACCTCTAGTTAATCTGGAAATTAAACTACATAACCACAGCCAAGTTAGATAATTCCAGACTCAGAAACTGTTCTTCAATATGCCCAGATTAACCCATAGGGATTTAAATGGTGTTGCAGGTTATTTTGAACTGAGTTATCATTAATCTCCCTATAGGCTTTTTAGACTGTATATATTAAAGTCACGTTGTCAGAGAACATGGGAACAGTTAGCTTCCCCAAAGAAAAGAGCTGACTATGAATGGGATGCAGGACTCATTTTGCCAGACCATGGTGGTGTTTGGGCTCCTTGAATTTGCCCCACTTCACAATCTCATTTCTGCTAAGTTCCTTGCATGAGCTATGGAGGATGTGCAGCCTTATGGACCACATATTCCTGTGGCAGACTCCTCAGCTGAAGGAGAAGGTTGCTCAATGTGAGTATTTTTCACCCAGAGTCTTGGAATCCTACTGACTCTTCACACATGTCTAGAAGGACTGACTGCTCTGCTAGCCCTGTAGGGGGACAATTGGGAAAAAAACAAAGAATAAAGGAGATCTCTAGTTTGGGCTACTTCCTAACTGCAGTTCAGTGACACACCAGTGCCTTGAATCACCAGTTCTGAAATTGAAGATCTAGGGGTATAGATGGGTTTCTCTCCAGTAAAAAAAGTAGAGTCCCAAAACCCCAGCAAATGTGCTCCTGATCCAGGGCAAGTGCTAGTAACCTTTCCATTGCTGCACTAAGAGATGCAACCTAATCAATCACCAAGACACTTTCCTTTCATCCCTAACCAGAGCTGCAGAGATGAGCAAAAGGACCTGCACAACAACAGCACAAGGCTGGTAAAGGCATCTCAGCATCTCTCTTCCGGGCAAAAATTCCTGTATCAGCCAAGCTAGCAAATTCTGTCTGTTTTGGGAAACAACGGGTATGTCAAACATTCTGGCAAAGCCCAGGAGAAATGACAGTTCAATGATGTTGAAGAGAAAATTTATCAGAGAGATTAGTTTGTCTGACAGTATGTCTTTATGCTCTCCACTGAAGAAGAACAAGAGTCCTTTCATGCATATTGAATTTACTTCTGGTGCTAGTCAACCTCTGTCAGTAGGGCTGTAAGTGTTGCCAGTTTAGAAAAATGGGTGATTGCTGCAACCTGGCACCTGCTCCTTGCACACCTCAGAGCCCAAAGCTTTCCAGCCACTTACTCTGCTGCAAGCAATGCTTGTTTTACACCGAAGCATCATGGGTTTGGGTGTAGCATTCAGAACATTTCCTGCACTATCTGTTAAAACATTTGCCCAAGTACGCAGATAGTACAACCAAACAGGGGTCTGCAGGCCAGGGACGCCCCAGACTCTGACTTTGGAGATAAAAGAGGAAAGGGAGCAAATGGTGCCTGTTAACAGGAGTGGTAGTCCCAACTCATTTCTCACATGACTTTGCAGGCGAAATACCCTGCATTGCCAGTTGTCTGGTGCTATCTCTCTCTAGAGGACACAACAAGACCTGACTACTGTTTTGCCACAGCCATCCCTCAGGTGCTGTGGTGTTGCAGCTTGTGCAGAAGCAATATTCCTTGAACAGACCCAGAATTACACCACAACTGCTCTCCTGAGAGTCTGCAGATGTGTATCCCACACTAACCATCCATTCTCCTCCCAAGTCTAAGACATCCATGAGCTAAAAGCTTGGATACAAAGTAATGCGTGGAAAAACTGCATAGGTAGTAAAACTGCTCAACCTACAGTTATGTGTTCTTATTGTTTATTTAAACCATTTCCCAAACTATTTATTTTCCCTAGCATGAATCTTTGTACAGCTGAACTGAGTTTAGCAAATATTCCCACCCAAAAGAAGAATCTGAAACTGTCACAAAAGTAGACATGAGAAGTTTGGTTAAAATAGAAGAAACTAAACAAAGAAGGTCTGGCATCTGGCAACAGCAATAACTGTAGATGCCCTTCAGCTTGCTTGACAATGCTGATCTCACTGCTCACCGCAAAATTGTGATGCCCTCCTCAGTCCACGACAGCATCACCTCAGTGAGACTATAATAAAACCCACTGAAAGGTTTTATATAATACCATGGCTACAAGTTCTCTAATGTAGTTTTCTTACTGGAGCAAGAGCCAAGTACAGCTTAAATTCATTAGCTAATGGCCTGTGACAATGAAGGACAAAGACAATTATTATGCACATTTCCCAGCTGATTGTTTCTGTGTGAAGAAAATGCAACAAATTACTGTTCTCCTATATTAATGCACCATAAAGGATTACTATCATATCAATTTCAAAAAATCCCTATCCCTTTCAAAATGCAGACAAATGCCGGATAAATTTGATTTTTATAGATGGAAGCTTGGCAGAAAAGTCAAGATTTTATTAGGGCCATGGACAATCACATTACATTTTACATGATATGAGGACTTCACTACTGGATCAGGAAATTGATATCAGGACTTTTTTTTTAACTGAAGACTTACAATTCCCTGAACATCTCTCACGTACCTTGGATATAATAGTCAGAGGCATTCTTAATTGCTGTTTGTATTTATAAAACAGTCAGACAAGAAATACAATATAAAATCATAGAATTATTAAGGTTGGAAAAGACCTTCAAGATCATCAAGTCTAACCTTTGACCAATCACCACCTTGTCAACTAGACCATGGCATGACGTGCCATGTGCAGTCATTGGGTATTGTGTTCAATAAGGCACTTTGCCTTATTGAACCTCATACCACTGGCCTCACCCCATTGGCCCAGCCTGTCCAGATCCGTCTGCAGAGCCTTCCCACCCTCCAGCACATCTACAATCCTACCCAACTTAGTGTCATCTGTGAACTGACTGAGGGGGCCCTTGCCCAGATCATGGTAAGAATATGAAATAGGACTGGGCCCAGCACTGATCCCTAGGGAAACACCACCAATGACCAGATGCCAACTGGATGCAGCGCCATTCACCGCCACTCTCTGGGCTCGGCCATCCAGCCAGTTCTTAACCCAGTGAAGGGTCCACCTGTGCAAGCCATGGGCTGTCAGCTTCTCCAGGAGTATACCATGGGAGATGGTGTCTAAAGCTTTGCTGAAGTCTACCTGACTGCATCCACAGCCTTTCCCTCATCCACTAGGTCATGTGTCATAAAAAAAAGGGAGATCAGGTTGGTCAAGCAGAACCTGCCTTTCCTAAACCTCTGCTGGCTCAGCTTAATTCCATGGTTGTCCTGTATGTGCTGCATGATCATACTCAAGATAATCTGTTCCATAACTTCCCTGGGCACTGAGATCAAGCTGATAGGCCTGATGCCCAGATCCTCCTTCCAACCCTTCTTGTGGATGGGCATCACACTGGTCAACCTTCAGTCATCTGGGACCTCCCTGGCTGGCCAAGACTGGTAATACATGATGGAGAGTAGCTTTGCAAGCACTTGCACCAGCTCTTTCAGTACCCTCAGGTGAATCCCAACCTGCCCAATGGACTTGTGAGTGTCTTAAGTGGCCCAGCAGGTCACTAAAGACTTGCTCCTGGATTGCAGGGCATCTGTTCTGCTCCCCATCCCTGTGTACCAGCTCAGGGGGCCAGTTGCCCCAAGGATAACCAACTGTTCTCAGAAAACACAGGTGACTACTTAGAAGCCCACATGGCGCAGCAACCCATCCTCCTTCCCCTCTGTACTCACTCCCAGGGCATCACTGAAGGCATCCCAGTTCCTCTGGAGTTAATGGGTCATTCACTCAAGAACTGACAAAAACCCAAACTTTCTCATCCACTAGTGACAAGTGAGGGCAGAAAGTCTCCTTCAGTGAGGGCTTTGTAATCCATTCTGAAACAAGAAAAAGCTGAGGGTGATTCCGATGTTCCAGCATGGCCCAGGACCTGCCATTACAACTTGTCCAAGGGCTTTGCTGTGTGCACTGCAAGGTTTTACCATGTTGTTCCCCTCCACAGTTCCACAAACCTGCCTTTGTATGTTCTCCCTTTGCAGCTGACACTTGTAATATAAGCCAGTGAAGCTGTGCAACATTAACAATATATATGGAGCATTACAGACTATGAAATTCAATGTCATTTTTAGAAGTCATAAAAACATTATCTGATTTCCAGTAGCCCCCCCAGGAGACTCAGGAATATGTTTATACACTAAAATGTCAAAATCACAAAGTGCCTGCTTTTGTACTATTTACTTTGCATGGTGGTGAAGGAGTTATTACATGGCATTTCATAAATACAGTGACTCAGAAATAATTAGTGTGCTGAATAACAAGCTTTCCACTATAATACAGCACCATACATTTTAAATCCCTGATTTTCATGAAGCACTTGCACAGCCTAGCTTAAATACTACAAATAAACGTGAACTCTGGGGCCAAAAGCAATGCTGCTGTTGGGTTTTGTTCTCTTCCCCTTTCAAGGGAGGTACACTGATAGTCAGGATGGCAGGGTTGAGGCAATGAGCAGCAGTGCCTGAGTTTCCCAAAGGGCAGGGACAAAAGAGGCAGCACATCTCACTGTTATGACACAAGGGAGAGGTTCCAAGAGAGTATCACGTTAGCAAGATTAAAATTAACACAAACACTGAACAAAATCCTTCTTTGAAGGAAGGAGATGATTTAAAATTGCTTGTAATTAAGGGAGAAACAGCACTGCACACAGCACTGCTCTAGCCAAGAAGTCTTCCAGATTTTCACTGCTCAGTTTGTAATACTCCTACTTGCTATTTTTTTAAACACACAGTGGATTTTATTGCCTTTTTTAGATATTAATATGCAACCGATTATAAATGGTGAGTTGCAGCACTGGATAATTTCGCTTCAAGAATGCTAAGCAGATTCTGTGCTGTATCAGCCCATGTGACATCACAGCAACTACCATCCCCTCTGACTTTTTTTTAGCAGCAATTCCTAAACAGATGCTCAGCAGGAAAACTGGAGAAAACCCCATCTTAGGACCTCCTTGTGATGTTGGATGCAGGATGATCTGCTTAAAAATAAAATGAAAATTTAGGATTTAACTCAAATTCTCAGGAGTAGAAATTCAGATGAATAATAGGAAATAACAGTTATCATTTATTACTTCGCTTGGAGATACTTGTCTCAGTTCCTCTCACTGTCTGCTGTTGGGCTGGCACCACATTCAAAGCTTCTTCTTGAGGCCTGTCAGAGGGGAGAGAGCAAATTATAAGTGCAAGGTTAGAAAAAGAACAAGAAAATAGAGAAGGCAGTGTGAACCTTCATTTCCTGCAGATGCAGTGCAGAGCAGCACTGTCTCTGTGGTGCAGTAGCCATAGACAGACGTGTTAGGGAAGCCAGTTGCTGGAGGTTTGACTGCACAGAAGTGGCATTTTCCCCTTTTTTTGTTTTTCTTGGGATAAAGTACTTGCAATACAACTACCCTCCCACAGAGTAAAGGTATAATTATTAATAATTATTGATGTTCATCCATGTAAGTATTAATTACACTAGCTGGGCCAAAACAAACCTTAACACAGCTGGCTGTGTCTCCACCAAGCCCAAGCAGCAAGTGCGATTCCTGAATTTGAACATGAGTGTGGAACCAGCAAACAGACTACCCTGAGAGGCAACTATGGATGAGGATGTACATTAAGTATCACTGTTTATGCATGCTTTACACCTCTTTTTGTCAAAAAGTCCCTTCACCGTGTGGGAAAATACTTCTCTACACTGAAATGGAAAAAATGCTGAGACCAGGAAGTACTTTATTTTTTTTTTACCATAACCACAGAACTCTGTTTTTGTGGGTGTCAGATTTTGGTTTTGGCTGAGGTAATCCAATGCATAAGAGCCCTACAGAGTAACATGAGCTCAGACATAAAACACCGAGCTGAGGCCAGAGCTGCGATATCTAATTGCCTTTGCCTAGAAACTGCACTCAGCTTTTGTAATCTTTAATAAGGAGTTTCAAAACAGCCTCCAATATTTGTGAAATGTACAGCTGGGTTTGTGTGCTGCAGTGTCAGGGGAGCTTAGGACACTCCAGGAATATTGCTGCTGTGCTGTTTTGTGGTTTTCAGCAGGATGTTGGAATGTTCTTTCCACACTGGCCTGGTCAGCTCCAGAGATCTTCTTCCTCTCAACACCTACACATCACCTTTCCATTAATGGCTATTAAAAAAGAGCTTCCAAAAGTGTCTGCAGTTTGTCATGGTCTACATTTGAAGATAAATGCACAGTAAGGGAAAAAATCCACTCAAGGATAAAATATCCACATTA
Source organism: Scytalopus superciliaris (assembly GCA_013400415.1). Taxonomy (NCBI): domain Eukaryota; kingdom Metazoa; phylum Chordata; class Aves; order Passeriformes; family Rhinocryptidae; genus Scytalopus; species Scytalopus superciliaris. Next base: position 59,230 of record VXBX01000573.1, on the reverse strand, counting down.
ATTGCTGGTCCTCGTTTCTTCCTCCTGTTTCATCTTTCATCATTCACTAGAGGTCCAAATTGGTGCAAGTGAACTTCTGAATGTGTGACAACATGATTCATCTAAGAAAGCTAATTCAGAAGCAATGATTTTTCTTACTTTTTTTCCTTTTCCTTCTCAGGGCCCAAGAGTGTTCATGGGAGCTTGCTAAGGAACCATTTTGGTTTGCCTGTTTGTGTAAAAATAATCCATGTTTCCTTGACATGTTGAGAATACAACATGCCAGAAATAACTTGCATATTTTTGGAGGTCTTTCTGCCTGTGAAAGTCCAGCATGCTACTGAGTTTATCAAGAGTCTAAAACATGCTTGTGGAACTTGAAAAAGGCCTTTCCAGTGACTAATGCAATCCATTTGTATGGATGGCTCATTAAATTAGCAGAAATGCTAAGTCTTACAAGAAGCAATTGCTCTCTTATGCAAAACACAAAATGTGCTCATCCGGAAAAGGAAATTTCACATCTCCCAGATAATAGTGAAATAACAGACCATCACAAACTCCTTCCAGACTCTTCTTATTTGGCCATGCCCCACATCTTTTTCCAAGCCAGCATTTTCCTGGCCAACATAAGCCTCTGGGAGATCCTATCCCATCACATCTCTGCAGTTTCAGCCCTAGCCAGGCCCAGATAGTTAAGCAGAAGCAAGCTGAGGGTAACAGCATTACCTTCACAATATATGGCAATGTAAGTCAAAGAAGAGTATCCTGGAGTCATGATCCGAAGGACTGCCATGTCCAGAGGGCTGAAAAGGTTTTATGCAGCTCTTTTTTGCTTCTCCAGATCTCAGTGTTGTAACTTTTAAGGTTACAAACAGGGAGAGGTTTCTTAAGACTTAGACTGTTTCCCTTGCTACCAGTTCTTAAAAGAGTTTACTTATTGCTGCAGGAAAAGACTAGCAAAGCTGGGAATATCACAACATTTTTAACAGGAAATTTATCTTGTAGACAACATGCTCTAATGTGGTCAATCTCCAAGTGAAGACCAGAAAATCTAATATATTGGAGAAACACATCAAAGTGTTGGGATCACATGGTCACTTGTCCTTCTCAGCACAGGAATGACAGCACTGGTTGAAAGCATTTGTTGATGGACTGAGTGTAAACAACAGCACCCAAAAGATAAAAAACCATTCCAAATCCAACAGGGGATGCTTCTGCTCCACACTCTTTCTGAAAGCACATGTGCAGCATTGGCTCCCTGACCTGCAGCTGAGGAGCTTGTGTTGCTGGGGTCATTAGGAAGGATTTTTACCTTTTTTTGCCAAAACACGAAGTCTGCAATTGGTTGACAATAGCAAGTAATTTGTGTTGCTGAGGGGAACTTCTTTCAGGTTCCTTCATTTACTACACACAGACAGGACAGTCTGTCGAAGTACCAACTCCTCAAACAGTCCTGCTTCTTATCTCTGAAGGAGAAACACCCATCAAAGAGGCAGTAATAAAACCACATCCTCAGCTGGCTTCCTTTACCTGAAAGTGTTTTGCTTCTTCTCACAGTTCCACCAATGAAGAAACTCTCAACCATTGCTTTTCTAGAGATCTATTTAATTTCCCATCCCCACAGTCAGCAATCACCCAGCAACTGTAACCAAATCCCTGGCTAGGGCAAGAGCAAGGCCTCATCCTAGCAGCGCTGAGAGCTGTCCAAGGGACAGCCATCGTTCCCCAGGAAAAGCCCCTGCACTGAGGGCTTTCACTCACCAGAGAACTCATGCCATGGGCAGGTGGCAGGGCTGACACCCAGAGCCCAGATGTGGGGCTTGCCTCGGGGTCTTCTTAGAGAAGGACAGGGTCACAGAACCCCATGGAAATCCTTTGCTTCTAAAAATCCCAGAGCTAGCAGAGAGCATCAGGGAATGACCTTGTCACACACATGGCCTGTTCTCAAACTCTTCTCTCCTGGGTGGCTGCTGACCTCTGCCAGGAATGAGGCGCTGGCCTAGATGGACTTTGCCAGGAACACCACCAGTCCCTGGGTTTCCAGGTTTCCACAACAGGATACAGGCAGCTTCAGGCTGCTCTGACTTGCAGCTCAAGTCCACCTGAGAGGCCGTAGAGCCCATGAAATGCTTCAAGGCCAACTAAATCCCATTGCATGGGAAAACAGCAAGAGCCAGCTGTGTCCCGAGTGTTGAAAAAGCTCCACATAGAAAAAGCTCCAGTGCTTCAAATCTCCAGACTTGGTGCTGTTCCTGGCACCCAGACTCACTCTCTGGCTACACACAACATCTCCTAAGCTCTGTATAAACTCACTGAACCCCTCCAAAGATGCAAGGGCTGTACTAATCCTCTCACATTAATCTGCAGCAGCTTCTGTGGCTCTCCCATGCACGGAAAGCTGGGCATCACAGTATCTGCACAGCAGTTAATTTTACAGCCAGCTCTTGCCTCCACAATTCCAAGCTCAGTGCTGGGAGTTGCACGGGTACCCAGGTGCTCAGCCCCATGCCTGACCCCTCTCCATGGAGCAGAAGCCTTTGCTGGTATTTCTGCCCAGACATTTCTGTGGGCACAGAGGCAAAGATGATATTTGCAGTTACACCTACTTATGTCTTTGTGCTGTGTGAGAAATGAGGACTCCCCACTTGTCTAGATTTTGGCTGAAAAGATCTTGAATTTGATTACATACTGAGGCACATCTGGTTTTAGCAGTGCAGACTGGATCCTTGAAAAACCACAAAGAGAAGGTGTTTGGGTTAAGAATGCTCTTGTGATTTAAAAAAAAATTTGAAAGTCCTCAAGTGTTTGTTTAAAGAAAATAATTTTCATTAAAATGCTGGCACAGTTTCAAACAATTTAATTTTAATTTTGAAGTGTTGAAAATGCCCTCAGATAATTTCTGTAGCATTCCAGAACCCAAAAGTGATCGTAGAAAGCAAGTCACTTAAGAAATCAACTGCAGAGCTAAAATTCATTTCCTGTTTTCTAAGAAAATAAAAAAGGGCCCAAGGCTCTTAAGTCTTTCTGAGAAAAACCTTCTCAAAAGCAGTTTTCAACCAGGGAAGCATGGTTTGCCTTTTTTTCCCCCCAAACAAAACAGTCTGCCCTTTCAGAAAGCTTCTAAGAACCACACAAGTCATATGAATACCAATAATTTACTGGGCTTTGCTATCAAGTACACTGCTTTAGGAACTGCTTCGTTGGACCTGAAAGCAGTCTAAAGTCATTGGATTATTATGATTATAAAGATGCTCAGTGATACATATTTTACAGTAGTTGTGCTCTCAGTTTCATCAAAGCAGCAGTCTCATCATTTTATATTAGGATTTGATCTTGACTTCTGGATTTAGATGAGACTTATGCACCAGCACTGAGTTTCTGTGTCATCACCATCCCTAATTTCCCGGTTTAAATGAATCCTTGAGAGATGTTCAAAACCAGAAAGTTTTGCTAGTTTGGAATCAAAGTCTGACTTAGTTTTCACTGAAATCCACCTACTGGCCCAAAATCTCTCAAATACAAGTCTAGGTTTATTGAAGCTTCAGTTCATTGAACTTGGCTCGAACATGCACAAAGAAAATACGCAAAATTGGGTATTTAGCTCACTCAGAGAACTTCACAGCCCCCAGCCAGGCAGGTCTCAGTAGGCTCTTTCGCTGAGGTTTTGCAGCAGCACCACTTGTAACAGGATGTGCCTCCATCCAGCAATGAGATGTTGCAGCTTGCTGCAATCACAGCTGTTGCCTCATTTTGGTTTCAAGGAAGCAGATTCCATTAAACATTCTGCCAGGAAAGTTTGTTTCCATTTAAAAAGAAGAAAAAAATTAAATAAAGAAGAGAAAAGGAAAGACAAATATGCCTCTGAGCAGGCTTTTGAATGCTCTCCTTTGTTAACTAATACAGTTAACAAGCCTGAATATGACAAGGAGCTTCCCATCAATAGCCTGACTCAACGGGAAAACACAAGTAGAGAACAGCAGCTCGTGGCACATCAGCTCAGATAATACTGTGAGTGTAGCCGACCGCATGAGCTGCTGCCCATCTGGTTCGTGGAGAGGAATAAAGGCAAGTATTGAGTCTGTTCCTCTCTGATATCCCTTCCCTTGTGATTGCTTGGTGTTAGGTGATCTTTATGTTTCTAGAGCATCAGGACACACTGTATTTCACAACTCCATTTTCCCTAAAGCCTGTGGTGATCTCAGATAGAAGCATATCCCAGCCCCCTGCTACCACTGCCACTGGTCTGTCTGCAGAGAGAGGCTGCATCCCAACACTTCTGAGCTCAGTGGGAACCACCAACTCACAAAATCCCAGACCCTGTTCAGTGCTGGCAGCAGCCACCTGGACATGGCACATGGGAGCCAGCCAGCAGCTCTCCTCTGCTGCACATGGCTGAGCACAGCGTGAGAGTGGCCCGTGGGGACCAGGCACAAACTACATGTTGGAAACGCTCACAGCAACACAGCACCGTCTCAATCAGTCACCAGGTCCACCAAGTCCAGGTCTCCTCTTGCCAAGGACATGACCAAGACACCAGACATCCATTATGTGCTCAGGGAGTTACTCCATTATGGATAGGTAAGTTTTTGCAGACTTAAAACAATCCCAACTGTGGGGCTGGACTCAGGCACTTCCTGGCTTTGCCTGAGGTACAGCAGGTGCATGCCACAGACACCCCATCATACCACATTAGCTCTTCTCTGCTGAGGTCCATCTCACTCAACACCACAGCTCAATCTCTGCATTACTGCTCTGCATTTGAGGAGAAAAACATGGAGCTTATTGTAGTATAAATCCCAATGAAAATAATTTAGCCTTCTTCTATTGTCAAGGCTGAACAATCTCCAAGAAAGCAAACTTCGATAGAACTTTTCTATCTCAAAGAGCCCTACAAACCTCACAGTAACAACCAAATTGGTTTTTTTTTCTAATTTTTTTTTTTTTTAACTAGTAATTGCATGCCTTGGTTGCTTGATGCTTATCTGTGATACCAAAAAGTGGCCTTTATCTTGTGGAAGTGAGTTTTTGACAAATTAGGCCATTTTAGGTATTGATAAAAGGCACATAAAAATTTATATCCACAAGATGCCTATTTAGAAAATGCAGTCAACAGTTTTTGGTTTTTAATCTCACTATCATTCTCTAGATTAAGTATCTATCCCATTTTTTCAGTTCCCCACAGTAGCTTTCACTGGGTTTACCATAATTTTCACATTATTAACCTACACTCACTCTTTATCAGCATATTTACGTGGAGACAGCTAAGAAATTAGAGTTAAGTTAGTTCATTGTTGAATCACTGGATATAATATATCCAGTGTGTTAATCCTGATGTATGTGGTCTGGGGAGACGATACAGAGGACTGTTAGTTTTTCTCCCTGTTCTGCCTAGCACATGTGGTAAGGCAACACCAATAAATCAGAACAAAGGAAATGAAGTTCTAATGCTTTAGGGAACATGTGTTTTAGAAGAAAAACTTGGCTCACCACTAAAGCAGTATTGCCTTATAACGGATGTTTAAAATTCAGATGTAGAAAGAGACAGACAAAGTTATATAAATACCAGCGACTTACAGGTCTGTGCAGCTTTCAAGCAGTACTGCAAACAAGTCCATCTTCCCACTTTTTCCTGGACCTGGCCAGGCACACCCCATGCTCCAAACCAGCAAGAATACATCAATGTCATTGGCACAGCTCATCCCTAAGCAATACTGCAACACATTAGCTTCAGAAAAAGGATTAAACAATTAAACCCAACCCAGGCAACTGACCTATTGTTTTCCAGGATCTCTCCAGCTGCTGTTGACAGACCTATTGCAAACCAGTGTCAGCTAGGAACATGCTACTGGAGGAGTCATTTGCCATCCCTGGGATCTGTACAACTCTCACACTGCAGTGTTATGGCAGCAGTTTCACACAGCAAGTTTCACACTCTGTTGAGACTCTGTTCCCAGCCTTGAACAGACAGAAACTGCTCTACAGAAGTAGTAACTACTTTGAAGCAGATTTTCCAAGATATTTAGGAGCCTAGACATGAAGAGAGATGCCTGGTGAGGTTTTCCAAGGCCTCAAGGTGGGTCAGGTTCTTCAGACTCAATCCCTGAAATGGAAATCCTCCTCTCTCCTTCCAATTTCCCAAAGAGCTTAATGTATTGGGTTTGCATGGCAAGGCTCTGGTGGGGTGGGGGAGCTTCTCTGAAAAGCTGCAGGAAGCTTCCCCCATGTCCAGCAGAGCCAATGCCATCCAGCTCCAAGACAGACCCAATGCTGGCCAAGGCTGAGCCAATCAAGGATGGCAGTAACACCTCTGGGATAACATATTCAAGAAGGAAATAAAAGAAGATATTGAGCAGAAGTCATTGCAGCCAGAGAAGTGAGAATATGTGAGAGGAAAAATCCTGCAGACACCAAGGTCAGTGGAGAAGGAGGGGGAGGAGATGCTCCAGGCACTGGAGCTGAGACTCCTCTGCAGCCTGTGGTGCAAACCATGGTGAGGCAGCTGTGCCCCTGCAGCACATGCAGGTCCATGGAGGAGCAGAGATCCACCTGCAGCACGTGGAAGAGGCCCACAGGTGGTTGCCCAAAAGAAGGGTGTGACCCTGTGGGAAGCCCATGCTAAAGCAGGCTCCTGGCAGGAATCTATGGACCTGTAGAGAGAGGAGCCCATGCTGGAACAGGTTTCTTGGTAGGACTTCAGACCCCATAGGGGACCCACACTGGAGGAGCCTGTTCCTGAAGGACTGACCCTGTGAAAAGGGACCCATGCTGGAGCAGCTTGTGAAGAACTGCAGCCTGTGGGAAAGAGTCATGCTGGAGAGTTCTGTGGAGGACTGTCTCCCATGGGAGGGACACCATGCTGGAGCAGGGGAAGGGCTCCTCTCCCTGAGGAGGAAGCAGCAGCAGAAACATCATGTAATGAACTGACCATAACCCCTATTCTCCATCTCCCTGTGCTGCTGCAGCAGGGAGGAGGTAGAAAATTGTGAATCAAGTTAAGCCCAGGAAGGAGGGAGGGTGGGGGGAAGGTGTTTTTAAGATTTGTTTTACTTCTCGTTATCTGATTTCAATTAGTAATAAATTCACGTAATTTGCCTAAATCAAGTCTGTTTCACCCATGATGTAATCAGGGAGTGACCTCTCCCTGTCCTTATCTCAACTCCTGAGCCCTTTATTATGTTTCCTCACCCTTGTCCAGTTGTGGAGGAGAGTGATAAAGCAGCTTTGGTGGGTACCTGACACTCAGCCAGGGTCAAGCCATCACACTTTTGAAAGGCCACTGATTGCCTCTCTGCATGTTTGGGGACCTAAGTACCTCTGCAGAGAATTTTACATTTCATCTCACTTCCCCTTCTCCCTTGGTCTGCCCATGGGACTCCCAGCCAGGCTGGTGGCCAAGGGTCAGCACTGGACTGACCAGTGCTAAGGGCAGTAAAGCAATCTCAGCTGCTGGCAGGACACAAGAAATCCCAAGAGGATGAAGGGCTCCTGTTTGTCTCTCCTGTGCCAATTAACTTTTTAAGGGTAAATGGTGTCTATTGCACTTAATCCAGTAGCTTTGCTGCTAGTCTTCTGCCATGCACTTTAGGCCAAGTAGTGTAACATTAAATGTACCCCACATACACTTTGCTCATGCTGTTGGTCTGTCTTTCCAAATTTTACTCATTTTTCAAGCTTTGTCCTTTCCAAGCTTAAATAAAAACAAAGACCAGATTCCAAGAACTGAGCAGTGACTAAGGTGGGGGCTGTGAAAGGGAATAGAGAAGGAAGATGCTATAAATGGAATCAGAGAAGCATGGCTTGGGGTGATTAATGAGCTTACATCTGTGATGAGGCTATACTATAAACAGCAGGTAGAGAAGCAAAGCCAACAGCATAAAGTGCTCAGGAGCAGAGAAGGTAGAGCTGTGCCTCCCTGCATCAGCCCTGGCCTGGCTGCTCAGGGGGTGCTGGTGGGGACAAGAAGAGTTCTTCCTCAGTGATTGGGGTGCACAGCAGGATACACAGGACTGCTAGGGAAGAACATGTATCATTGTTGAAACCCAGGAGAAGAGAGGGATTAAGAAAGAAGATACAATTCCCTTTAGTAGCAGCAAAGCAGCAAAGTCCTGGCTAAAGGTGCAGCTGGAAAGTAGCTGTGCTTTTATCTTCTTCCTTGGAATTTTGCTCTATCAGTGGATATACCTGGTGCCCACGCTGTGGTTTGCAGCCCCCTGGCACCCAGTGGAGGTGGCACATGCAGGCAGGTGATGGGCTCAGCACATGGTGAAAGGGTGCTCCTCAGGGCAGGCTGCCCTCTCTTCAAGGTGGCAAGGGGCTAAAGTTATTCCAGTCACAGCACCCCATCTGCCACCTTGGAAAGCCTACCAGGAAACACCAGAACACATAAGAAAAAGGGAGCCTGCAGACACCTGCACTCTGGAATCAAACCAGCCTCCCATGGCCATAGCTGCCACTGCCAGCAATCCTCAAACCAGGCTGGGATTTTACCAAATGTGGCCATTTATCACCCAGTTTCAAAGTGTGCACCAAGGAAATCTATTCATATCCTGCAGCAATCAGCCCTGGGAGCAGACAGAATGGACACCTGCCTTGTGGGAAGTACCTGGGAAAGGCACAGCCATCAAGCACCCACCCTGCAAGCTGCAGGCTCCTCGGGGTCACACAGCAAACTCGTTCAACAAGAAACTGGATTGGGATAGAAAGAGAAGGACTTTGGGAAGATGGAGGGACTAATGATCAGGGAAAACATAGTGCAATTGGGAGCGGCTCTCCTGCAGTATTCAATATGATCCCAGCGTTGCCATTCCTAGGGATATATGTTCAAATGAAGCCTCTGAAATCCTCTTGCTGGTTTAAAAACAGAAAAATCTCATGCAAACAAAAAAATTTCCACAGATTTTGGATTTCTTTTTCATAGTTTCCTGGCTCCTGAGCCTGTGCGGTATATTCAGCTCTCATTTTCAATCTCTCCTCTATCATTACAAAAGAAAAAAAACACACTATGCTTTTTAATATTTAATACATTGTAGTGAAAATTCAAATTTTCTCCTTGTTCTCTGTTTCATGATCTATCCCTCTGAGGAAAGCTCAGAGTATTGTCAAGTTGTGAGAAAATGGGGAATAGGCAAAATTGGAATTTCAGAGATAGGTAATTATGGATAAACTCAATGTAGATTTTTTTTTAATAAACTAGCCAAAACTGAATTATTGTTAAAGCAAGACATAAATTTTAAACAGTGAAAAAAAGCTGTATAAACTATTCAGTCTTTAAAGAAAACTACTGGGTTACTCAAACACAGCAGGTTTGTCCTGTGGCACAAAAAGAAAAGAAAAATAACTGAACTTTTATTCTGCCTGTCTCTGCAATGCATGTCCCTGTATCTACACAAGCTGCTCTCACCTGAATTTTAAGTTCTGGATACATACAATAACTCTATTTACTCTGCAGAAATACCAACAAAGTCCCAATCAAAGACTAACATCAGGATCTACAGGGTAGGTGAAAACAGGAAAGTGTCCCCAAGCAAAATGAGAGGGTTCAAGATGATCAGTTACTAAAAAGGACATGAAAAGGAGAGAGTTCAGCATCCTACTGTATTCAGCAGCAGCAAGAAAAATTGTTCAGTGCTCAAGTGTAGAGCAAGTAGAGCCCTTACCTGAGGATAAGGCTGAGAAACCAGAGTACAGGACCATTTTTTGGGGAAAAAAAAGCTTTGTATTCAAAGTTCCATCTCCAATTCTGACCTAACATCAGGGCACAAATAAGACCTTTCCCCTGAAAAAAAAAGCAAACACAAACACCAAGTAAACACAACAAAAAAGGAACAATTACTTGTTTACCTGCTAGAACCCTTCACCTGTCAGTGAACTCCCTCAGCATTCGCAGGGGAGTCAAGGCACGAGAGACATTATAATGTACAGAAGGAGCACAGCAAGAGACTTGTTTGCTGTTTTCCCCACCCTGTCAGCTGTTCCTGATGTACCCAACCCTCTCCTAAACTTTTCTTAAGGACCTTGTACAAAGTGAAGGGTCCTCTTGCAAGCAGAGCTAGGAGGGCTTTAAGCTCCAGCCAGCTGGGTGAGTGTGAGCGCATTGCAGCAACAGGAGGGGAGGCTCAGGCTCCCACCCTTCCCTGCAGGAAGGCTGATGCTGTGCCAGAGCACGCAAAGGGTGCACACATGTGTTATCTATATGGCTCAGCCCCAAGGATGGGGTTTCCAGCTCATGTCAAGTACAGTAAGAGACAACCTTTCCAGACTTTCCATCTGTTCCTCTAGACAAAATGACATATTTTTATATTTCTAAACATCTCAAAGCAGGTAGAGGGTTATGATGGTTTGGACAGTGATAGTTATTGCCCTACCTCCTTCGTCAGGGGTAAATGCCTTAGCTATTCCCTAAAGCCTCTTCTCAACTGAGCCACCACAGAACCCACAACTGTCCTTCTCCTTCTTTTCCCCTACTGACTGACCAGCAGCCCAAAGCTCCCTTTGCCCATCAGTAAGGGGCAAGCCCTCTGTTTGAGACACCTGTGCTCTGCAGTCAGCACAGCACATTCTTAGTGGGTTTGCTAATCAGGCCACCAGTAATGCCCCCTGAGCTGAGTGCCTGTGACTCAGCTGCAGGCCCACTGCCACCCAGCAGCGGCACTTGGCACAGCAGCTGCGTGTGACTCAGGCTAGCAGGAGCCTTTGGAGATGCCTCCCCCTGATTTGTATCTGCAAGGGATCCTTTGTGTTCAGACCCTATTGTTGGTGTGCCAGCCTCACTGGAAAAATCTGGAGTTAATAAACTCCACTTTCCGATCACAGCAGCTCTTTCCAGGGCACAGCTTTGTAGAGCTGGCACTGCTTGCTCCTGAGCACCATCAGCTAGCATGGCTGCTGGTGTCTTTTACCTTGGGGCAACCCTGTGATTGCACACATGCAGTGATAAAGGGAAAGCCCAGGTTCACAGTGGCTGGTCTGCCTCTTGCTCCACCTGCTTATCCCTTTTGGTGTGGAGTTTGGAGCCCGTGGTCCTACAGCCCTCCCCCTAACTGTGAGAAGACTTTTGGCACCAGCAAGTTGGGCTCCCCCTGAGAAAAGAGGAAATTTCAAAAAGAAGAAAAGAAGGAAAAAAAAAGACAAAAGATGGATATGAACAGACGCCACAAACCCTTGAATCCAGGGAAATCTGGGAAATATTTCCTCAGCTCTAGTAACAGAAATGTTACTGCCCTGGGCAGTGTCTTCCCACTTACTCGCAGTGCTTGCTCCTATGGCCATTGGAGCAGCTGGGACTTTTCTTGCAACATTCCTGGGCTCACAACAGCACTGTCCTGGTTTGCTCCAGAGCAAGGTGCATTGGAAACTGCTCAAGGCAGAACTATTATTTTGCATAGCAGTGAGTTCATTTATGGAGCTGTATAAATAACAGGACCATCTCTGCCACCTGGGATACACTCTACTGAACAGCTGCTGAACCACTCTCTGGAATGGGGATATTTTACAGTGGATAAAGTGACTCACCATGGCACGTCAGCCTTGCTGCCATGGCAGAACTGTGGCTTGTTTGTGGATTATCAGCCAAAAAGGGTAGACGCAACTCTCACTTCTCAGCATCCCCATGGGACAGGTATGCCTAGGAGCTGGCTACATTCCAACAGAATGATTCACTACTTTTAGCCGTACTTTTGGCCTGTATAAGCTGGAAGGACATCAATGGAGCTACACCAGTTTACATGAGCCTGAGAACATTGCTCCATATTTTCTTGGAGAGAAGCTCAGTTCTGGAAGATTTTGAGCAGGTTCTTGGTGCTGCAGGCTGGATGCCCCTGCAAACAATGAGCCCTGCCTGGGAGGAGTGGGATGTGGGGAAGTTGGTTTGCTTTGTGTTACTCCGGGGAAGAAATGAGGCAGTACTAGTCACAGTGAAAGAGACACCAAGAGAACAAAATGAAACATCCAGCTAACAAAAAAACACTTTAGGACTAAAACTGGGAGCTGGGGCTGGAGGAGAGTTGCAAAAGGCACTAGAGAGCCCCAGACTGCAGGCAGTCAAGAGAGCAGGGTCAGACCATGATATTCATCACCTCCACTGGACAAACACAGGATGTCAACAGCTTTTTATACAAAGAATTGAAAGGATTAAAGCACTTTCATTAAGACACTCAGAGGAAAATGGGCAAACACAAGATGGCCATGTGTGACTATAACTGACACTTCAGTGCTGGTCCTGTGCAGTGCTGGACACTCGAGGTGAAGGGATGTGTGCAGTCCCCACCCTGTTCATGCCATACTAACTGTGATGGGTTTGATAAACCCCCAAAACTTAGATTAAGGCCTTAGTTTAGGTAGGCCTGAAACCAAATTTAGCAGGCCTCATTTTTCTGGGCCATGAGACTCCCCATAGACTTAGAGGGTCTTGTGTCACCTGACTTAAGCAACCAAAGAGGTATTTCATATCATCTGACGTCGAGTATAAATCTAGTGGGGGAGGTATCTCTGGCTCTCTTGCCCTCCCTCTGTCCATGCGGTGTGGTGGGGAGGACTCCCTGTTGCTGCTCCCAGAGTGATAGGCCTGGCCGCTTCCCTGCCGAGATGTCCATAGCAGTTCTGGTTTCTGGGAAGTAAATACTCTTCTGTTTGTTGTTGCTTTGCTGGGTGCTCTTTCCGGGGAACCTGTTTAGTTTTGTTTCCTGTGGGTTTTGGGTGGTGGAATCTGTGTGTTATTGAGGTGAGCAGCTGGGAGGCTAGCTTTGGATAATGTTATTGTTGGTTCTTTTTATATTTGTATGTATATGTATTGTAACTTTCCTGTAAATATATGTGTATAGTTTCTTCCAGTTTCAGGTTTTTTCCTTCCCTCCTTTCACTGGGACCTTGTGCGTCTTGGGGGGGGTTGGCATTTTGCCAAGGTCAAACCCACGACACTAACTAAGGCTAAGGAGGGCTTACAGCCATCCTCTTTCTCCAGCTCTTTGTGGAGATTTGCTTCTGAACAAATTCCTCTTCCAAAAACTGACAAACATCTCAGATCCAAGGTACACACATTAAGAAGCTTGAAAACCAGTGTGAGAATTAGGCAGAGCCACAGAGCAATGCTATATGTTAAATATTGTGGTTGTCTACAGGAACATTCACACAGAGATAGCAGCACTCTTTACAAAACATGGTTGAGCATGAGTAATCTCATCTTACATAAGGAGCACACAAGCCACAGAGATTAAAGGCTGCTGCTATTACAATAATACCAAAACCTGCAAATACCATAGGCACCTTAAGAAAGATTTGGGCAGAATTTAGGCACCTTGGTTGAAAACTGAAATCTGGGAGCTCCATATTCCCATTCTGCTGCTGCCTAACCCTGGAGGTGCCTGAACTTGCCTGCTGCCTCCTGGTTCAACTCACAGCCTCCCTAGGCAGCTGTTAAACCTGCTCCCAAATGTGTTCAGAGCTGCTTCCATCAAACATCTCCACTCCAGCTCTCGAGTGAGTGCTGCCATAGGCTGGCAGCAGGGCTGGCAGTGCTGTTCCCACCCTCATCAGGAACCATGCCGGGAGATGCAGTGGGAGCATACTGGGACCCTGCCTGCAGGTGAAACACGATGATGAGCACCCCAGGTTCCCACGCAGTGCCTCCTGCTCCTGCAGCACAAGAGAGAGCTCTCCCTGGGAACAGCCACTGCTGCCCCATGCAGCTCCCATCCTCTCTGCCACCCATCCTGTGGGGCATGAGGAGCTCCACAACAGCCCCCTGCACTCCCCACCCTGAGCACAGACAGCAAGAGCTGCATTTCCCTCCTTCACGGACACTTTGCAATGTCACAGTGTCCTGGATGACGATAGCGAACTGTGGCTGTCACTCAGCTTCCTCCATACCCTGCAAAGACGCCAGGACAACACAGACTGGGGTTGGCTCTGCCTTTTGTCACTTTTCCAGCACAACCGAGGCTTGAGGCAGAGCTTTGTTTCACAAATTTCACGCCGTTTCTCCTCCTGTCCTGTGAACAGGGTGGTTTCAGACAACACACAGTAAGTGCCTGTGGTAAGTAACTGCTGAAGTCCAGCTCCCCCCATGCTGTCAGCCTCTGCAGTTTTCCCAAACACAATCAACAACCTGGCCTACAGCTTATTTACCCACTTTCAAAATCTTAATCTGACAACTAATGATGCATTAGTCACTGTCGGATCATGATCTTTTCTTTCTGCTTCTCTGCAGGCATCTGTCAGAATCACAAAAGATTAATTATGGCACTAGCCTGGGTACAGAAACTCAGCCACCCCGAAGACACACTTGTCAGGTGCTTCGTGACCCCTTCAACAACTACTTCACCTGTTCTTCCACTCACATTTCTAGCTCTGGATATCTGGTCTCTCTTGCCCAAGCATCAGTCCTTTTTCAGCCTCACAAGCAGCACTAAAAGAGAGGATCACCAAAATCCTTCCCTGCAGCATTGTCCCATTTTGGGCACCCTGGTTCCCAATTCATTTAACCATGTTGAGAGGGTGCCTACTCTCTCCTTCAGATACGCTTTTAAATGGTTCTCTTCTAACTTTCCATCCATACAGCACTCTAGAGCATGTAGTATTCAGAAGTATGAAACATCCTGTTCAAATCAAGTGACCCTGCCTCCAAAGCCTTTGGGATGATGACACAGGAGCAATTCCTTGGAGGCATCCAAACTCCACAGCAGCAGAGGAACCAGCTGCATCACTTCTTCAAAAGAGCCCTGACAGACTGAAATATGCTCTTCCTTTGCATCTCAAGGGTCTGGGCCCAGCTGTCCACAGGAGCTGACACTGCCAGGAGATGGAGGGGTATCAAGGGTTCATCCGTACATGGAAGGTGTAACAGTTTATGAATACTGGTGAGTGCAGCGTGAAATGCCTCTGGAGCCAATACAGTTGGAACCACAGTAAAGCTGTTCCACACACAGAGGCACAGCTGTTTCCAAAGGCAAAAGGAAATAAGCTCTATCTATCTGAAATAATTTTTTTAAATGATACCTTTTCCTCAAGTGCAAACATAAACAGGGGTGTTGGACCTGCATGTCCTGCGCCTTCTCTGCAGTAGCAGCCATGAAAGTGCATTCGACCACCCTTTCACTGCTGAGCACTGTCTGAAGAAGTCTCTTTTCTCCCTCTCATGAGTGTTTCTGTGCATAATTCAGCAGCTGTCTACAAAAAGCAATTTGGAAGATGGATGAGTCCACTACAACAGAGGGGAGAAACACAAGAGAGCACCTCTCTGGGTACATGGGGGACATTTCAGCAGGTGCTTGGATCACACAGTGCTCTCTCTATTTCTTAAACACATCCCAGGTGCTGGAGTTGCTTCGGTTCTTGTTTTCCTCTCTATAGTAAAGGCCTGAGAAGCAGGAATAGACAAAACCAAGCAGGAAACAAAAACAAGTATTTGTATATGGCACAGCAGCTTCATTCTAATAATCTTGGAGTGTGTAGATTTTACAGAAGGCATGTCATCATGCTGCCACTGACAGAACAGATGGTGAAAGTGTAACCCAACATAGGAGTACCTTTTCCTGTGGGGAGATTTAGCTTACAGCTCCTTCCAAGAGACAAAACTAATGCAGGAACATTTCTTGCTCCCAAAACGGCAATTCTCTGAATGTTACACCGCTGAAGATTTAAATGTTTAATTTACACCTGGAAATTTCCTCCTGTAAAGAAAGTCCAGAAGTTCCCATAATCCCAGCATTGCAGTGGATCCCTGTTCAGTGGCCTTCAAACGTTGCTCCAGCCAGAGCTTCCGGGCCTGCTGTGCTGCTCAAGAACCTCTGAGAATGCACCTGAGTCTTCTCAGAGCTTCACTTCTCATATTTTATGAATTTTAATAGATTCAAGTGGTTCCAGCTGACACTGCAGAAAGGACAGAGCCAGACCAGCCCACATTTCTGCCTCCACACCAGCAAGTTTATTTGTGGTCCTGCACAGTGCCAGAAATAAAATGCTTTCCTTGGAAAGACACACTGGTAAGCACTGGGATCTCTACAGAGGGCACAGAAGCCTGAAAAATACTCCTTTTAACTCTGATTTCAAAGTACTCACCAAGGAGGTTGAGAAGGTCAGAAGCGCTCCTGGAGTCGTGGTGCGGTGGGAAGAGGGAAGTAAAATTAGATTTGTCTCTCCTCCGCATCCTTGGAAAGAAGTCTTTTGGGGTGTGCCTGCTTCCTTTCATCTCATTTCTTCTAGCTGGAAGATCCCAGCCTCACAAGTGCAGTGCTGAGTATATTTTAAATGACTCATTAATGTTTGCATACAAATGCCAGATGCTTTCTTTCTTAAATAAATAAACAAACACCCTCTGAGAGATGGAACATTTTTCCTACCATGAAGGCCACAGTGGCTGCTTTGTGCAGAACCTTGGAAAAAGGTTCCCTCCACTCCCAAGAATCCTATTTTATAAACATTCCTCAACCCTTCCCCTGCCACAAAGGTCATCCAGATTTTGAGAAAGGGTGGAGGTACTGAGAGGTGTCAGAGCTGCTTATTTTGTCCTGCAGCACCTAGGAGGAAGGGATTTTGGAGGATGTCAGCTGAACATAGATGATGGACTCAGTGGGAAATTAATCGCTGTGACTTCCCAGTCCTGGCAGTCTTCAACTTTGCTACACAGTTTCCATCTTCTTTACACCATGAAAACAGCAGTGTTACACAAGGGATACTTGAGATAAACAGTGGGTGTGCACAACTGGGCACTGACAGAGTTTGGAGTCAAAAAGCACAGATTCCAAATTGCAGGGAACGTGACAGCAGTGAGAACTGATCTCTCTCTGTTTGCTCCATAGGCTTTACTCCCATGTGTCAGCTGTCAGGCGAAGGAAATGCCCACTGCTCCATGTACATACAGCATCTTTCTTGTGGGGACCTGTTCACACACATTGAACTGAATCCACATCAGCAATTGCCATAAAATTTTAAATAAAAACAGGGAAGTGTACAGTTCTTTTATGTTATGTGCAAAGGCTACTGAAAGCAAGAGGGATTCAGGTAAGTGCTCCAGGAGATGTGACTGGAATACATTTCTTCTGAAGTGCTCTAATCACAGTTGTAATGTATTCCCTCTTTTTCCCCTAAGACTGGGAAATCGCATTTTAGCGCCTGCCACAGGACTGTCAGGATCAGCATTTCAAGTAGCAATTCAGTCTTTATCAACATTCAACAGCATTGTAAGTCAGGAATAATTAATGTAACATTAACATAGAGCTATCAGGAAAGGTAAGCCTGTAAGCATTCGACATCAGATTCCTTTAGCATTTCCTGCAATAATGCCATCAGCAGGAAGTTATTTACCATAAATGTCAGCCTCAGTAGGATGTTCCAGGGCAGCCAGGAGCAGTTCAGGTATGCCACCCCTGTACCTGCCACCTTCAAGCTCTTCAGAGCTCTTCAGTGCACTGCTTAGAGCATTGTCTTGGAAAGATGCTTTATGTATCTGTGTCAAAACAAAAAGAAATAATCCTGCCAAAACCACAAACATTTGCCAGGATATACACTAGATGAATATAAACTATAAGGATAGACAAATAGATCATACATACAGTCTATAGAGAAATTACAGATGTGAGTCTACAAGAATGATAGATAAGAGTCTATAGAGCCATATTTTTGTATTTATACAGATACATGTATTTGAAAGAATGCATAAAATCAAACTCATACATCCATTCAGTAGAACAGGGAAATACATTGTGTCTGTCACAGAAACTGTTTCTGGACTTTTCAATGGAAACATCAGGCTGTAATGTGTACTGTGCTTAGCCACAGGAATATACATATAGATACATATAAAAATACATAAATTTATATAAATTCAGTCCTTTCCTCATACCATAGGAAGACAGATAATCTGGAAAGGATTTACTGTCTTTGAGGACAGGCAAGGGGCTTGATTCCTGCATTTCTGTTCCCTCCATCTCCAGGGCTACTCAGTAGAGCCAAAGGGAAAAGGAGCCTGGATGAGGGGTTTGGCTGAGCAGGGTTGCAGTAAATATCTAGTGGGATTTTCAAACACACCAAGGCTGCTACCTTACACTGACATTAGCAGGAGTGAGGTGCCCAGGCATGCTGGAAAATCCCTGTAGTTACTTAAGTCTCACTTGTAACAGCATGGTACATGTGACAGAACACTGAATTTCAGTGGAACTGGACACCTGGATCCAGTAAGTTCCAGCAAACCCTGCATCAGCAAGCACTCACAGTGCTGTAGGACTGTGACATGTGCCCTGGGTTGTATCCATGCTATAGCCTTGTTGTTCCTATTGAGTTCACTTGAATCACTGAATTATAGAATGGTTTGAGTTGGAAAGGACCTTAGAGCTCACCTAGTTGCAACCCCCTGCCATAGGCAGGGACACCTTCCACTATGCCTGGTTGCTGAAAGTCCCATCCAGCCTGGCCTTGAACACTTCCAGGGATGGGACATCCACAGCTTTGCTAGACAATCTGTTCCACTGCCTCACCTCTCTCTGAGTAAGGAATTTCTTCCTAATAACTTACCTAACCTTGCCCTCTGCCAGTTTAGAGCCATTCTCCCCTGGCCTATCACTACATGCCTTTGTTAAAAGTCCTTATCCAGCTCTTTCCCCAGGTGCCACGATTGCTCCACAACTGAGGTACAAAGAACAGGGAACAAAGAACATGCACATAGATGCAGCAAACCTTTGCTCTGCAAGATAAGCCCCTAAGCCCAGTGCTGATGTCAGCAGTGTGCAGGGAAGTGGGTGAAGGATCAAGACTGACTCAGGAGAGAAGACACCTTAACCCTGTCCTAAACGCCTGAGGCAGTGATGAAGGCATCTGCTATGAACTCCTTGCTATGTATGAGCCTTTAACTGCATCAAACACATCTGTCTTTAGAACAAAGAAGAGCTTTTTCTATGAGTAAAATAATGTTAACAATCTGCTGGTTGGAATTATGTCTAGATAGGCAGTTTCAGCACACTGCCTCTTTCTGGGGCCTGCAAAGAAGTTTCATGGCCACAGAGACATTTCTGTGTGAGACGGTCTCATCGCTGCAGGGATGGGAGCAAGGCACAGGATGCCAACACTCCCACTGAATCCCAGTCCCACCATTCCTTAGCGAGTGCCATGCTTGTTTGACTGTGTACAGACCAAATGCTATAGAAAAATATAAATATTTCTATGGTTGCTTAAAAGCCTAGGAAGTTGTCTGTCTAAGGGGAAAGGAATGCTATGCACACAAAGAGCAGAACAAATGTAATGAAAGACAGAATCCAGAGGTATTCTTATAACCCAGAGATGGAGGGTTTCGCATTGTTAAAGAGTGCTCACTTGGTACACCACAAAGAGAGCAGGAAAGTTGAGATAACACAATTAATAATGAACTCTCCAACACAAAGCACTGTCAGCATCACCATGACATCACTCTCCTCATGGACAGAATACAGTCTGCCTTTACAGAGCTACTCACTCATCTCATCTTGCTTTTGAGAAACCAGCCAAGTTCACTCTGTACTGCTGGAGAGTTATGGTGGTGACAGAGCCAAGCTCCTCTCAGAGGTGGGCAGGAGCGGGACAGAGGGCAAATACATACAAAGTGAAAGATGGGAAAATCCACTCAGATACTAGGAAAAGTGTTTTCACCATGAGGATGATCAAACATTGGAGTACGCTGCAGAGAGGTGGTGGGACCCCTGTTCTTGGAGATAATAAAACATTAACTGCACACAGCCCTGAGCAACTTGATTCAGATGGACCTGTCTGCTCTGGGGGTCAGAGCGGGGACATGCAGAGGCTCCTACTAGCCTCTGCTATTCTGTCATTCTTTGTGAAGGAGGTACTTGTCACTATTTCTACTCTTGCATGCCTCCTGTGTCAGTATATCCACACTGACTGGCTGTTGCAGATACCAGATCCACTGTACTGGCTGACTGAGCCTCCAGCCAAGTGATGCCTAGGAAATACACAACTGGCCCCAGGATTAGGATTGGACTGGGTACATGTTACTTTAAAGGCCAACTTCATTTTGTCAAATGTAGAAGTCCACAAAATAGACTGAAATTCAGTGCTCACAAAGCAAAGACTAGGGGACAGTGACAGGTCATATCCCTGGCACAGAAACTGCAAAGACTTTGCTACGGAAAAAGGAGGCGCCTTTGTGGCCACCATTTGGCTTATTTTTGCTATCACTAAGCCAAGGAAGTCACACCAACTCTGATGGATCATTTCAGCTTGCCTTGCACACCCTTTCCAGACAGGACTCCCCCTCCTGCATGCCCTGAGTCCTGAAGGGGACATGGGAAAAAACACAATGAGTTTGTCTCCAACAAGTCAGTTTTCTGACTACTCTCCCAGCCCCAGGCTGCTGCAGACATTGGAGAGCAGCAGTTTGATGTCAGGGTGGAAAACAGCTCAGCAGTGCTGCTCAGAAATCACTCTCAGAGCCCAGTGTGCCCAGCCTGGTCATGCAGCATGCTCATGCTGACCTCCACTCACCTGGGGAATGTGAGGGCTTGAATATCTATGTAACAAAAAACAAACAAACAAACAAACAAACAAACAAACAAACAAACAAACAAACAAAAAAAACACTTCATGAAACAAAGTCAATGAAAGTCCTGAGATGAAGTCCCCAGGCTGTCGCCACAGAGAGTCTTTAGTAACTGCAGGTTATACCTCTCTCAGCACAAGTCTTAACAAAGACCCTTCCCAGTGGGAAGCACAGCCCCCAGCTGAGAGCTACCAGTGTAGCAGAAGAATCACTACTGCTTGCTGTCAACACAGCAAGATCAGCAAGATCTTGCATCTCTTCAGCAGGAAGATCACAGGCAGCCAGCAACTCCATCAGCCTACAAAAACATCCAAAGCAGCCTAGAACAGCCTCACCCTGCTCTGTCTTTAAACATCATGTTCACATCAGCTCTGAAAGTCATAACTTGTATTTATATTGTACCTCCTGTCTGTTCAGATGTTACCACCCCAGCCAGGCACAGCCTCTGGCATGGGGAATCACCCATTCAACCCCCATGGCTACCCAAGAGCACTGCACACTGGGATGCAGCTCCAGTGAGGCCAAGAAAGCTATGTGAGGTGTGCAAACTTCTTGAAGAGAGCCTGGATGCAACACCAAATATGAGCTAAGAGAGGCAAGCCCTGCACAAAGCTTGGCAGAATCCTAATGTGCCTAATTTCTCTAGATACATTTATTTAATTTTATCTTTTCATATCATCAGTGCTTGTGAAAAGCAGGTTTAACCCAGGGGAAAAAAGACTTAGCAGGATGGAAAAAAGCCCATCTAAAATATTAAAGCCACTTTTACAGCTAAACATTAAAACTATTTCAAATTGTTCCCTCTAATATAAATACTATAATTATGTTAAATGTAAGCTTATTTCTCCCCAAGTCCTGGTCTTGCCTGCATGTTTGGAAAAAAAAAAATCAAGTAGACAAGGTTTAGGTGGGCCAGGATAAAAGCACAAACATCTTGAGGCCCATGCCAGCTAATTTAAACTGCAGGGTGCAGGGGGACAGCAGCCCAGCTGCTCTCTTGACACCTCCAGCCAGATGGAGACCCATCTCTAGGCTTTAGTCCAAAACTGTGCCACTGGATCAAATCCTCAGGACATTTTCCCTGTGACTCTGGGGCTCACATTTATTTGTTGCTCCCTGACAAACAACCCTATTCTTCAAACCTGGGAGACAGCTTTCTGATCCCTCCAGTGTCCTGTTGCCTCCTTTCCTTGCTCCTCCCGCAGCTCCCACTCCTCTCCACCAGGACCCTGCCCTGCCTCACAGCACAGGGAAAGCTAATCCTTTCCCCTTCATCAGCATCAGCAGCCTTTTTGCTCACCCAGTCTGAATTTGTCTGGCTCCTGGCTGCTCTTGGGGCATCTTTAAGATCACAGGAATTAAGAATAGGAATAATTAAGGCCTCTGAGAGCTGAAAGCAGCTGCAGCAACCAGGCAGCAACCCGTGAAGGGACCCATGGACCTGCAGTTGCCCAGCTGGGAGCTGTTTCCCTTGCGCTTTTCACATGGCCTGACTCCCCTTTCCCTACAGCTTCCGGCCTCAGTTACAGCCACATGTGAACAATGCACCTTGTGTGCATGTTTCCCATTTAGTGCACAGGCTTGTAAAACACTTTTAGTATGTGATTTACAAGGGTTCTGATTTGGACTGGAATTGTTCCACTCACAAGTTGAGCAAGGGTGAACTGGCTGGAGGTGTTTATGGAGGGCAAGGTGGGAGCTGACAGGCAGGGTTAAAGCTCACAAGTCACTGGTAGCTTCAGCATCTGCCACTGCAACCTATGAGAAGCAATAACAAAACAGCATCATTCCTCCCTCAGCTGGCTTTAGACCCAGCAAAGCATCCACATGTCCAGGAGTGAATTTCTTCGAGGATAAGAAATGTTTAGACTTGGTCAAAAGCAGAAACAACCAAAAGCCACTGCAGCATTTGAGTCAAATCTATTCATGACCTTTTCTTCCCTCACAAAAATGAAAAAAATACTACAAGAAACATAGGAGATTAAAACAATGGCTTTTTGATCAAAGTGAACCATATGGAAAAACAGTATCTGATGACTGTATAATAGAAATACATTCTAAAAGAGAATTCTCATAAAAAGAATGTTTCATGTAAAAGCATCAGGTAGTTCAGTGTGTTATCACTTTAGATCCCTAAGTTCCAAGTGCTCAAGTAACTACATGAGATAAAATACCCAAAGTCCAGTTCCTTACTCAACTTTAATAAAGTTTCAATTGGAAAAGATAATATAAATTTCCTGTCCTAAAAAAGGCTACCATATGCAATTAAAGCAGTGAGGCAAGGAGGCAGTACTGTACTCTGCCTCTGATCAGGAAGACTGCTGTGTCTTGATTTTATGGACATGTATTACAAGATGATGTAATCTCCACTCCAAGTGCTGACAAAACACACTTAAGCACAGCTTTAAGGATTTTTTAAGGAATTCTTGCCACAGTGTAAGTGCAGGGAAATGTTTCAGAGCTCTCCGGAAAGCTTAGCTAAGATGATTTCCTAACAGGTTGAAATAATGTATAAGGCTTTTTTCCCCCTTCAGAAACACCTTGTGCCTACTAGGAGCAGCTCAAGGATCCCAAGTTTGATTTCTCTTTTTAACTTCTTTATACCACAATTCCATCAGCTGCTAGAGCAAGTCAGCACTAAATGATACTTCAGCAGCATTTAGCCAGTACTCACAGCACAGCAGGCCTTGTGGCACCCACTGGGATGTGCCTGCTGGGCTCTCCCTCAGGAGACAGGCACGGTCATGACCATAGGATCACAGCTCCCAACTGCTTCCCTGTTCCCAGCCACACTGGTACCAGAGCAATGACTTTCACTGACTCTGCGAGCACCAACAGAGGGAGGGGATTGCTACACAAGCAGCAGCAGCACCATGGCCAAACCCTACCCTCCTCCAAGGAGCAGGAGACAATGTGCTGAGCTTGCTCTCTTTCTGGGTGAGGTCTCAAACCACCTCTTGAGCTGTTTCTTTCATTAGGACAGCTTAGTGATGATGATCCCTCTGTGCACGAAGCCAACACCTCCTCCCTCTACTTCCTGGAAAGGCTACATTTCTCAGCTGCCCTTCTATCTGTAGTGAAGACACTGATGGAAGGCTCCTCAAGACACTTAGGAAAGAAGACAGCTCATTCAACTGCTACCCAAATCCTCTGAGTTCTGAGGCTAGGAAAGATTTGGGGTGGAAGCTGTGAATCAGGGCTTGAAGCTGCATCAGACAGGGCACTCTCAGCACTGCATATGTACTTTGGCTTGCCAAAGGTGTACAGAGAGATGCCAGAAACAGTTTGGAGGTCTCACTTTTTTTTTTTTTCTTTTTCTATAAAGGTTTTCCTTTAGTTCAGCCATTTCATCTGTCTCTCACATCTACTTGCTAAAGCAACTTCTTCCTTTTTTTTTTTTTATAATTTATTTCCCAATACTAGTTCCTGGGAACCTCAAAGGGTGAGGCACTCCACAGCTTTCAAAATAACAACATTTCTCTTGGCATACTGATTACCAATACTGTCACTGCACTCCACATGCACAAACAGGTTTCTGAGAATGAAGACTCGTAAATAAAACACTATGGACTCAACAGACTTATATTTTCTAGCCACACTTTAAAAAAAAACATATGCAATAGTTCTTCCTTATTACCCTGAAAATTACGGCAATACATTTATTTTGGCATTTATTCCCCTTCCGCTTCTCTCTTCTCCACACCCAAATGTCAACATTAGAATTTACAACCTTCACAAAACACGTTTCCAAGTGTTTGGCTGGTCTCTTAAATGAGCTTTTCAACCATACACTGGCCATAGCCTAAATATACCCTGATGGCTTTACAAAAGGATAGGGAAAGAAACCTTCTTTCTCTCATCTCTACATAAATATTTTTCCTTAAAACCAGCCAACAGCTTGAAGAAGAAATGATGGCACATAGAATTATGTAAATAAGTGAAGCTCATATCAATTAACCTTAGGAGCAGAGAGAGGAAAACAAGAGTGTGTGTGAGTGCATCTGTGCACAGGCAATAGTACAGTAAACAATTTCATTGCAGAAGTGTAGTAGCCTGGCACCCAGAGGGATCCAAAGCCAAGTCACCTGATCAAACCCTTTGCTCTCCCTGCACATTTACCTTATGCCAGAGCCTCACATTTCAAATCATGTGCCATTTTTCCCATCTCAGATAATTCAACACTTCGCAGAGGTGGCACTAACTGAATAAAATGTTATTCAACGTTTGACCCTCATCACTGTTTTCTGGCTTGTGCCTTACACACTGTGCAGGGTCCCAGCACCTCTCTGAACACAGAACTACTCACTTACCATACAGCTCAGTGAGGTGCCTGTCATAAGCTCTAATGACTAGCCATGGAACTCCTCAGTGAAACAAAGGAAGGGTACTACTACTTATTTAGATGTGGAAGTGACCACACAGATGATCAGAAGTGCCCTTTTATTTCAGTGACTAATTTGGGATTTTTAGAGACTGACACTTCAGGGGTAACCACATCCAGTAATGTGTGTGGGGCAATGTTATTACCTCTATTTTTATTTATATTTATATATATGTGTGTATATGTATATATTTATTATTAAATGAAAATTACGTATTATCTCTATTACCTCTACCCTGCCTTGCCAGGGTCATGCCTTTGCCTGGTGATGAGATGGCTATTCCCTCTAGGAGCTGACTCTGTTGATGCCCTTGTGTGATCACCTAAGCCTGGGCTGCAACCAGCTCTTGACCTCCCTGGGATCTTCCTGACCTCTTACCATAGCACATGGAGGAGCTGGGGAACAGCAGACTGCACTTGCACTCCAGGCTCTGCCTTAGCTGCCAGTTTATTAATGGATGAAATTCAAAATGCTAATCACAATCCACAAAGTCATCAGTGCATTGGGGTCAATTAGCTTTGCAGCTGCCTTGACCTGGATGCTCCATGGCAACACGCTTGGAAAACATTTGCCTGCCCCACCACAGATTTTCTGGGAGCAGGAGAATAAGCTCCTTTGCCTTCAGACTTGACTTCAGCTGAACTGGATTGCCTTTAGACAGCCCTGGAAGGGCTGGCTCATCTCCAAACAGTACTGAAATCAGGAGTCCCGTTTCTTTTTCCCACGAATTTTGAGTCATGCCCCAAAATGGCTCTTTATTTTCCCTTTGCCAAAAAGTCAAATTTCTTACTAAGGCATTTTAGGTGGGAGTTCAGTTCAGATGGAGCAGGCTGTGCTGCTCCTGAGTTGGCAGGAAACAACAGTCCCTCGACATTAACATGATGGACATGTAGACACAGAGAAACGTATGGTACCAATTAAGACAGTATCAACAATTATGCAGAACACAGTTGACTGGATTAATTTGTTGCCTGGAGTAAAGGCTGCCAGTACGGAGCTGGCTGTCACGAGACACGCTTTCATCTTGCTTGCTGCCTGGTGCCAAGTATTATGAAGCCCACGTGCACCAACAATGATCACTGAGTTTCTTTTTCCACCAGCAATCCTGAAGCAGGGAGGGCACAACCAATTAATGTCTCTTCCTGCTGCCTCCTTTCTTCCATGTAAAAAAAATTAAAAATCAAACCAAAGCCACACTTGAAAAAAATTCCCAAATGACTGTTATTCCCAAAAGACTAAAATCAGAACTACAAAGTAACAGGGAAAACACAGTTCTTTCCTTGCTCAAAGAGGTTTTCTTTTGCTGAGGGGCTGATGCGATAACTCATTTGTCAAACACACTTTTTCCCAGTTCTCTAAGCAGAGAAATGAAAAATGGTTAAATCATCTATGTGGGGTTTTTTTTCCAACTTACTATTTTTACACTGACCAGAAGGATACTTACACATCTCTTTCTTCCCACCCATTCTATGCCAACAAAGATGCAAGATTACCTCTAGCAAGTTGTGACTAAGTTCTCCTGCCTTGCCAAACACCATAAGAGCAAGCAGCTGATTTTCTCTAAAAACCTTATGTTTGCAACATGCTATGTAGGTCTATGGCTGTCAGAGTGTTAAACAGCAAAGAAAAAACTAGGACTTGTAAATAATCACTTGCTGCATTAATAAGCAGCAGCATTTGAATTCCTGCTAAAGCTTTGTACCAGCTGTGCTTTGTCTCAAAATACAATTTAAAAAAAAAAAAATCTGCTTATGTTTGTTCCTACGATATGAAGAATATTGCACTACTCTTTGTAAACTCTGCTGTTGCCTCCAGTGCATCTAGTCCCACACCAGGCTTTCATTTCTCCATATTTAGCCTTGTTAAACTACAGCATGCCTACCTGAGATATAAATTACCTTGAGGCTTGGAGGAACGCCATTCTGAGTAAGAAAACTATTCATAACACTGCACTCCTTAATTTAATGCAGGCAAAAGTCACCAGCCCACTTACAACACACTACATGCTCATGACAGTTGTTGATGGAGAAACCCAGTTTTAACCCAACCTTCCCAGTAAACACATTGTTCTCTGGGTAGCAGAGCCATGGATCTGTTCTTTTTCTGAAGGTTGATACCCTGCATGCCTTAGTCCCCAAGACATTTATAGACTATTTGCAGTTTGGCAGTATTCCCGTCACAAACTCTTCCAGATCCTTCCTATTATCTCTATTTCTACTACTACTCCTTGAGTAAAGAGCTAGAAGCTGCCGGGTTTCAGAAACTACCTCCTCCTCAGACCACGCATGAGACTGCCCTTCTTTAGGGACCGTGTTCCTATTGGCCTCTCCAGCTCTGATGCTGATTTTCAGGAAGAAGTATTTTTCAGGCCTTTCATCCTTGGCCAAACGTGATTAAGATTGCTCAACGCTTACCGGAGCTTTTTAGGGTCAAGAAAGAGTGGACAGTATTAGATATCAGAATAACATGATCCATATCTGCTACATGTATGTGCAATTCCTATCTGAGCTCTTCTCTGCTATGTTTGCATCCAGCAAACTCTTCACCAGGTGCTGTGTGTGAAGTCTGAGGGTCTAATTAGCCATTACTTGTTGATATTGCACAGGTAACACAGGGCACTTAACAGGAAACTGTGCCTTCAGAGAGGCACTTCATGCCTCCCACTTAGTGTCTCATCCCCTGCACTAAGGAATCTTCACATCTACTTCCAACACCTCCACTGAACCCCTGTGTATTTCTGGGTGCTTTGGCCCATTTTTCTAACTTAGAGCTCATTTTTCTTCATTCAAGAGCCCTGTGCCCAGGGTTGTTTTCTTCCCTGTGCTCAGGGATGTGCATAGGTCCAACATTCTCCAAATGAAAAGATAAAATCTCAAAAGGCACTTCCTACAAAGTTATTTCTGCAGCCAGTAATCTTCTGCCTGCTGCCAGGCACGCCATCTTCCATGAGAATACCAGCCCCCACAGGTGACATCCCCCTTCCTTGGAAGGAGAGAGGCAATTCTCACAGCACAGGGGTGGCAGGCTCTCCCTTAGATGGCTCCCCCCGGTCAGAAGCTCTCTCCAGCACACAGCAGTTCTTCATGTCCATAGATTTCCCCCAAAGCCTCCTGCCCTCCAGTGCTGCTCCCAAGGTGCTCTGCCCCACGGATTTGTCTTATCTGCTGTTTCCAGATGCTCCTGACATAGCTGAAGGGGCAAAGAGGACCAGCAATAATGCCAAGGAGAACTGAAGAAGGTCAAAACAGGACAGGATAAATTGTATCCATTCAGATGTGCCAAAGCTTTTTTCCTCTATTAAACTTCTAAACATCTACATTATTAAGAATTTTGATGAGGGGGAAGGGAAAAATGTATTCCCTCTTCTTTTTTTGCCTGCTAGCAACTGCAATAAAAACATTTCTTCCAAAACATCTTTTTACTACCACCTTTTTTTCATTTTTTCCCATTTCTTTTATTATTTCTGAGCTTTCCCAATGTGAACATTTTCGAAAATGTGAAGATAGTAAAACATTCACAAAACAATATAAAATATGAAATAGAAAAATTAACAGCTAGATTTTTCTGAGCCTCTTAGTAGCACAAGAAAAGGAGGGGAAAATAAACTTAAAATTCTGAAATATCTACATATCACCTTCCTTAAAAAAAACCCCCACTTCTGTTTTTCTTTGAAAAAATACTTCTGAATACATAGAGATGAGTGTCTTCTGAGAGGCAAGTCAGGTTTCAGGGAAGCCTCTTTTTTCTGTAGGAAATATTTCACTGGGGAGGGGAAAAACAGCCAGTACATTATAACGAAAGTTTAGTCATCACCATCACATGATTGGTGATTAAGAGGAGGATGATGCCATGCTTCCCCACCAAGTTAGGGTAGCGGGGAGCTTCGGGAGGCTTTGGATAATGGGAGAAGATACAGGACAGTGCGTGCCATAACAGCAAGGACAGTTATTCTCCAGCACTGCTAAAATAGTCATGAGCTTCTCACCCTCCCACAAGGCAGAAGAGGGTAGAGCCCACATGAAGCCCACATGGAGTCTACGCCTTTTGCATCAGTGGGAATAAGAGACAGCAAAACAATTTGATCCAGCTTGCTTTTAAAGAAATTACTCAGCCATTCAAATATACTAAAATATTAAACATTGTTTGTGTATTGAAGTACTCGAAAATTAAAAGTTTTCTTCATTAGGACTGGAAAGTGTGAGCTCAAAAACAAAGCTCCTCATGGGCATCTCCTGAGACATTTCATCCTGGTCTGTGCTGAGACTTTCCTTTAAGTGGGAGATTGCTAGACAGGCCCCTCTCTTGGTTGCTATGTTCAAGGTGATGGGACAGAGGGTTAGGACAGAAGGCTGGGAAGGTCTGCTCTGGTTCAAATGCATTTCCCCTACTAGCAATGGGACCAAGGGGAATTCCTCCTGACAGCCAAACTGCCTTTTCTCCCCCAAAGACAAAATACAAAGCTACGTTGCACCTGCAGCTGCCCATATCCAGATGGAAACCACCTCTCCACACCCAAGTCCTCCGAGCAGCATACAAGAGCGAGCCCGGGCTGGGTCCCGAGCACAGCTGTCTTTACATCCTCCCCCTCAGGGAGCGCTCACGTCCTCAGTCTGCACTTCACAAGCCAAAATCTGCAAAGACATGGCGCTCTCTAGTGTTTTCGCTCTACTCGGGAGACACACATCCCAAGGCGCTGACATCATTCCAGAGAGCACGGTACAAACACCCAGGTAGAGGGATGCCCAAGGCCTGCTATTCATTCGAACGGATTTGCCAGCGTATCTGTTGGACTGGACCTTCTGGCGGATGCTGCTCCAGCTGTCTGGCTGTGGCCCCACCAGCAGTGTGATGCCTCCGAGGCAGTCGTTTAAACAAAACCAGGTCTTTAAGCCACATTCCTGACGGACAATACTACTTCAGGGAAGTTTCTGATCCAGGATTAGGTCCGTGCAGAACCTAAGTGTGCTCCTGTCAGCTCCCAGATTGGCCATCTGCGATGGGTTGTAGTTTTGGGGTGTGAGCTCAGAAGAGAAATCCACATGGAGAAGCTGTCCCAGAGATGGCTCAAGGGAGGGCTGTGGCTACAGCATGAGTAGGACATGGGTAGGCACAGGGCAGGCTGAAGGCTCCTCCGGGACCTGCAGGTACCATCAGCCATGCAGAACAGCTTAACTCCCACCAAGCAGCATGGACAGGAGCATTCTCCATAGAAACACCAGTCCTTCCCATCACTGCTTCACTGGGGGAGGAGATGAGGGCAGAGCACATTTCTAGCTATTGAAGGCAAGCACAGTCCAAAAATGCAGCTGCTTTGATTTGCTCTTAAATGCTTGCTGGTCCCCTTATTGCTGATTTTCTACTCTGATACCATTCCTCTCTTCCTCCTGTGCTTCTCTGAGGCTGACAATTCATGACAGAAAACACAGCACATCCCACAGACTCGGAGCCTCAGGTCCAACTGTGTTTGCCAAGTGACAAGATCGATGTGGCAATCTGCTGCAGAACATATGAAAATCCATCTTCTCTCCCTCTTTTTCTCTCTCTCCGCATTAAGATACATTTCAAATTAAATCAGCATCTAAAGGAGAAGACTCCTCTGGTGCCTACAAGAACGTATTTTCTTCGAGCTTGCAACACTTTGCACCATGTAATTGATTTGATGTATGCCATGTTTCAGCGGGATAAACACCACCCCCTGGACTCCTGGCATTCCAGTGTCTCCAGCCTAAGCTCCTTGTTACAGCGTGTTGCGAGTCCATCAAAGACACTGAGTAGTTTTGACATGGAGATAAATGCTCTTATCTTCAGCTTCCAACCTTTCTTCTTTGAATAATCACTCCTGACAGTTTTACTGTTCAAGCTGCTCTTCAGCAAGGGACAGGAGTAGTGGGAAACCTTTTTAACCCACCTTATTTCAGCAAACTTCTCTGCTGGGAGAATAAGCCGGGCTTGTCATCAAACCAGATAACTTTCACTGGGACACATCACCACAATTCACAGGGAATAAAGCAAGGCCCCATCCAGACAACATCCTGAATAAACGCACAATTTAGCTTATCTGTTGCTTTCTGGGCTTAGCATGTCCCAGACAGACATGCATCTCCAGAACCTCAAATACAACTGCAATACACCAGCAAAACTATGCATTCAAAGTGCGTTGTGCTGCCAAGAAACTTTCTTTCTCTACAGCAGGCAATTGCTAACACAAAAATTTTAAAGCATCTTTTAGGAGGCTCGTTCAAGGATCAGAAGAAAACTTGGTTCTTCAAGTTGTTCACCTCTTGCTGTAGCACATTGTCCCTTGGCTCCACCTGTCATTCCAGAATACGGGAGTGAAAATCCTGCTTTGTGCTTTCTTTGTCCTCTTGTTGGAAGGCTGACTACAGACCACAAACCTGAGCGTTAAGCCACAACTCAGCTGGAGCCCAGGAAAAGACTCACTGATTTGAATGGATTTAGGATTTCACTCTCTGCTTCCCTATACAGGGATTAAATAAATACTCTCCTGCTAGGAAAGTGCCTGAGCTCAATGGGATCTTTAAAGTAAAGATACAGAAAAGTTGCAGTAATTTCCAGTAGTGTCACAGAAGGTGAATTTTACGGCCAAAACAATATTTCAGGCACTGTAAATCCAGTTCATCTGTCTTCAATACATGGAATGGACTTTGACAGGAAAAATGAAAAAGATACAATAAAGAAAAAATTCAGGACAATAAATTGCCAGAAGAAATAATAAAAAATGCATAAATTACGTCAGGAGGGAGATGTCTAGAGAAACAGTAGGTCTCTGATGGACCCAGCAAGCAGAGGAAACAATCAAAAAGGGAGGTTGTCACCAAGCCAAACAATGCCTTTGCAGTCAGTATGCACACTGGAGTATGATTGGGGCTTTTAAAAAAAGGAGAAAAAATAGCTATTCCGAAGGTTGCTGTCTATGCTGACACACTACACAACACACAAGAACAAAATAGTAAGAGCAGCACTGGAAAAAATCAAGACATCCTGGGAAATTGGATGAGTTAGACTGACAACAACTTTCTAAATGCACTGGTCAACGAAGTAACCGAACTCCTAACAAGAATATGGAATTCATCTTCAAACAGCTGTTATTGCAGCAGGACCCAAATTATGTCCACCCTTTAGGAGAAGGCCAAGATTACTGTGGGATGAGCCTAACAATTCTAAAATGCCCAACTTAAGAAAAACATCTGAGAAAAGTCATGTAGTTTGAAAAGAAAACCCCTCAGGCCAAATGCAACTGCCATTTTATTTTTAATCAGTGAAATTACTCTGAATTTTTAGTGGAGGAATCCAGTTTTGATACTGGCCAGAGCATTCTGTAAGAGTCTTTGAACTCTGGCAATGAACCATTCAGTTGCACAAATCAACAAGCCTACCTCTATATCCATTTCCTAGAGTGCTAAGAGTGAAGAGTTACAGGACTGTATAAAACAAACAATATTTTTAAATAATTTCTGTTAAAATTATCAGACAGGAGATAAACTCTGTTTTACTGGACTGAGTTGAAAAGTCACATAGACTCTGTATACACTTTTATTTCAGGATGAAGTTTTAAACTCATCCCCTCTTTACTGCACAAAATGCTAATCACAAAACAATCCTGTGTGTGAAAGACATTATTCTTCTTGTCCTGCACACTAACCACTAAACCACATCACCACAACAACATGGGATCCATTGCATGCACTGACTATTAGTGTCTGAAGTTATGAAGAAAGGACAGAAACAGTAGCCATAGCCAGTGACCAAAGGCTCACTCCAGGTCCAACTGTATAAATTACAATCTCTTACTGAGGAATCTTAGCAATAAACTGAAAAAACCAAACTGAGAAGCATGTTGCAGATAACAGTTGAAAGAAACCAGTCAAATACCTGGCTCCCACTGATCAAACTTCACTTCTCTCAGCAGGATCATAATTTTACCTTAGAATGAACAGTTGCTCCGACTTTGGCTTTGAGTATGACAGGTACATGACAAGGCACCTCCTGAAAGATACCTGGGAAAAAAAAACCCAAGACATAGATATCTCACAGATGTTTTATTATATATATGTATCAATTTGAGTTTTAGATACATCCTAACGTGTCAGACACTGTCAACTCTACATACTATTTCAGAAACTGTATTTCTATCAATTTATTAGCTGCAGAGGCTCTTCAGAAGGTGTAAGCACTCTGAAAAGTCACCTCATTTAATGCATCTCTACTTGGGAGCCCCAAAGCAGCTGGATCACTTGCCATTTTCCATATGCTGGGCCAATATTTGCCTGTGTAATGGAATACTACAGTTTCCAGAAACCAGTATGTGACATTAACCAGCCCAAATATCAGCCAACACCTACAAATCAAATAGGGCTTAAATTCAACAAAAGTTCTGACTGAAAATTCAGGCACAGTTAGAAAAGGATTTTTAAATTACAATTTCTCCAAAGTCTCTGAGACTTGATAGACACTTACACATAGGTAAAAAGGACAAGGGTGGGGGATAAAACCCAAGCAAAGAAATCTGATGAAAAATGCTACTTGAAATAAAGTCTACATCTTAACATCTTCCTAATGTCAAAATGAGACAAGTTTAGGCTCAAAGGGGGCAGGCTGAAGCCTTTGCTGTCATACAGACTCTTGTGATTATTATCCTTCCTGCAGCATTCCTATGTAAAATGTATTTTTCAGCCTAGACTGCGCAAAGCTCTTAAGCACATGCTGGACCTAGTCAAACCAAGACTGGACAGGAAACAAGCTCTTGTTCCATTAGGCAGAAGTGCCTAGTGAAGTTATATGGCTTGTTTCATGTGAAAGGCTAAACATTTCCTTACCCAAAAGAACTGTATCTTTAATGCACTTCAGCTGAGTGCCCAGTGCTGTCAGGACCCTGACTGCACACAGGACCTAAAATAGGGCTACACCAGTTGTCTGCCCTTAGGGAAAACAATCCAGACCCAAGCTTTTTACCCATTGGACTGAAAACTGTATCTGATTACCTTTCTCTCCCAGATAATGTAGCATGCTAAAGCTTAGTTTAACTTAGCATTGTCCTTCTCTCTGCTTTGAAAGGCATACAGAAAAAAAAAGTGCTCTAAGATATTTACCAGTAGAAGTTCACTGTTGCATAGTAAAGAACACTGAGATGAGAATGTAAATAACAGAAGGACAAGTGTTTCAGTTGATTGACTTCACCCTTTGCCAGAATGAGATTTTGGGACATAATTGCTGTCAGTCCAGGCTCTGAGGCTGCCATTCTCCCCCCAGAGGTGCAGAACACACCCTTAGTACAAGGGAGTTTTAAGGCAGCTTTGTGTACCTCTAACTAGGGCTGCCAGACCATAGGCCCAAATGCCCATGCAATCCCTGAGATCTCTTATACACGATGTCTGCTGCCAACAGACGCTCCTACAAGCAAGGGTCATCAGGATTCAGGAAAAACTCAGCACATTACCTTCTGCCAGGACAGACTGACAACAAGGGACTCTCTAGCAACATCTTCAGTGGCTCTTAAACTAGAATTCCTTGAGGCAAGGCTGAATGTCACATTGGAAGTACCAACAGCTTTAAGACTAATTTGCAAACTCAAGCACTTAACCCAGATGAGATGTTAAAGGCCCTCCCCGTCTGACCTGTAAGACTTTATTACACACAGTCTTTATGAGGACTGTTTGAATTCAGCTCCAGGGTTCCTTGGTCTCAGAGTTTTGTTGAAAGAAACTCATCTCCTTTAGGCTAAAACATGCTCAGAAATCCACTGCACATGCACAGGAGCAGATACTGACTTACACTCACACTGACTCAAGTAGGTGCTTGCCCTCTTATAAACAAATTCACCTGCAGTGACTATAAAGGAGTAACAAGTCTCCTAGGGAATGTTATCTATGTATGTGATACATGCCAGTGTGTTTTAGGAAAGTGGTGTACATTTTGGAGATTAGAGGATAATAAAATGAAGAGAAATAACTCCTCATCTAATTCTCCAAAGGAAAAGACCACTGAGAAAAAAATATGGATAGACTCCAGCATTATAGGAATTTTCTTTCATTCTGCATTTGGCATCAAGTTCTTTCTGACTTCTTTACTCAGGCACATTTTCCCTGAGGGAAAATACATTACAGTTAGAACACTGCCCATGATTTCATAATATGTATTTCTGAAGTTAATCATACTCACTTCTCAAGGCCTCTGTTGCTCTGGATTGATAAATTCCAAATTATCCTTGCAGGACAGCAATATCAATCCTGAGCCCTAGTATAGTGGCATGTTCAAGGAAAGAATATGTTCTTTAGGCATGATCCACAAGGGCTGTCTGATACCTCAGTGGGCAACTTGCAGTGTACACTGGAACTCTTCTTATGTGTTCATCTGTCTGTTAGATTTCCTCTCAAGGAGACTTTCTGTGATAAACATCTAGCATAAACAGACATTGACCAAATCAGTTGGATTTGTTTCACTTAGAGAAGAGCATACAAGGGAACATACAATACTGAATAAAAAGGTAGCTGCTGGAGAAAGCAGCAGTTAAGTAGCTGCACATGCATGGTGGGCAGGACGAAAAGTAAAGGAGTAACTGAAAGAAAAATAAAAAAAGAAAAGCCTGGCTTAGGCTAGATACTAGGTCTACATTTCAAAATGACACAGCAAAACACCAGGAAAAGTTTGCCTGGGCAGGCTGTCTCTGTCACTGGAGAGTTTGGACATAGTTGGCCTGCCTTTGTGGCAAGAGGATAAAGCTCCCAGGCCTCGATGATTTACATGGAGGACTTTTGGGAAGTCACAGATGTGCCAGTTAACATCAGCCTAGACCTAGTGGATATTCATGAATTTTTAAAAGCAAAAGCAACTAGATGAATAGACATCAACTAATCACGTAGAAATTGGCCCACCTTCCATTTTAATTACTTCCTACTGACCATGATTGTAATGGTCCAAATATGAGACTCTTTTCTCAGGGGCATGAACAAGAATCTGTTTATTGCTTACATGTTTCGATTAATATAGACACATTACAATGAGCAGGCCGAGTTATGCTAAGAACTGGGATGGAACATTATAATTAAGCGAATACATTATGTTAACTAAGGGGGGACAGAGGAATGCAGACAATCCATATTTATGAACATGAGATAGAGGGAGCAAAGGGAGTGATAAGGCAGGTCTCCATCCAGGCTAGGGAATACACAGGAACTGTAAGCCCAGTCACATGCAAGCAGCTTTGGAGATGCTGTGAAGGCAGACATCCGCAGGCTGGATTAAGTCTTATCATCTTGGAGGTTTCTGTGTTTTTGCAGTTTCATTCTCCTATACATGATGGCAAAATACATAATTTGTCACACTGTAACACAAAGCTGCAGCACCTCAACACAGACCTTCCCTCTCCACTAAACTGCTGCAACTCAGTAATGCTACAGAGGCAAAAATCTCATGCAAGCTGAGCTAATTCAAGTTAAAGAAGTAAGAAATCACAGTGCTGCAGCACTTCACAGCAGACTCCAGGTTTTTTTTCCCCACAGGTACCTCTGTTTGTCCTTCAGACATGTACAAACACAGTCTGTATTTGTCTCTTGATGTAGATGCTGCAGTTTAGAAACAATACTTTGCCTGCACAGTGAACTCAGGCCATTTCTAAATTAGAGCTGCTGCACCAGCATTGTGAGTTTTAAAATACTGTTGTAATAAATCCTGCAGCTGCAAATTCAATATTTCAGAAAGGCAGACATGACCTTGTAGACAGAAGTCTGAGGGGGAAATTGGTTCTTAATTGAGTCTTGTAATAAATCATTTCAGCAAGAGGGACAACAAGCCAGCAAGCTGGATTTGATCCTTCAATCTTGTCTCCTCCACCATTGAATGGGAACAATGCAGCAGACAGGAAAAGGTTTCCTTGATTCTAAGCAACATCTTTATAGTAAGAGTCCCTTTAGACTTTCTCCAGTCTTAAGCACCACTTTATAGATTCTGGTTACACAAGAAACCCCATCTTCCAACAACAAATAGAAATTTTACATTTCAAAGACAGCAGCCTGGGGAGTTCAAATGGCCATTCATACTATGACAGTAACCAGTATCATAGCTGAGACTAAGGTACAATGGCATGAGTAAGCAACACGTATCCACAAATAAGATGGCCCAGTCTTACACAATCAAAAATGTAATAAAAAAAGAATTAGTCACTCTTTGGAACTTAAGCGAGTCACTACACTCTTTCTTCTTACTACTTTATGAGAACTCGAGCCAAGTTTGCTTTGTCTGGAAACACAGTAAAGAGCCTAAAGCCAACAGATTACAGAATAAAAATGGAGCCAAATACACATCCCAACAGAGAGATATCGTGGGCCACAGTGGTGTTGCACTAACATCCCAAAAAGCATAACCCATGATGTCAGAAGCTAAAGGCCCTGAACCAGAATTCTGCTGCTATGCCTTAATCTTAGGCAGTGAGACTTGTGGGATTTCCAGTCATTCTCACAATTCTCAGCTCTCACAAGGATGAAGTGTTGGCCTGGACAACAGACAAAGGAAACACAGTGATGCTGACCTGAGAACAAAGCTTTACGTTCATGTTTACCTTTACATTCAGCAAAGCTTCAAAGCAGAGGGAGAGGTTGTTCTTGCTTAGAAATCCAAATTTAGACACCAAAATGCATATCAAAGAATCAAAACACCCAACCTCAATTTAGGGTGCTGCTGCCACCATTTAAGTTCCACAGAAGTTGTCACATACTCACACTTCTGAAATCGGGCACTTATGTAACTGTCCAAATAGGAATTTAAAAGCTAAAAATAAAAACTTTAACCCTGAGATTAGTTTCTCTGCCTTGTGGCTTTTTTTCCTAAATGGTCAAATTACAAATTACTATCCTCCATCACTCACCCAGGGTTTGGGCTTGAACTAACTGTTAGGGATGTACAAATCAGCTGTTACAGGAACCTGTCATCAGTATGCAACAGCAGAATAAAGCCTGCCTTTGCACAGCTTTATGGTCCCACTGACACATGTCACCTTGGAGGTGAATTTTGAAATATTATGCCATCTTTGGATTCTGCAATAAAAAGAGAAAGCACTGGAACTGGCAGGGTCTATGTCCCAGGAAGCCTTTTGCAAGAGTTATACAGACTGCAGGTAAAGCATCTGGTGTGCTGTCCAGGGAACACAAATAGCCCTACCACCTGAAGGAGCTCAGATCCACAAAACAACCTCTGGGAGAGCTTAGATCTCTGTAAAGTGTCAAGTTTTCAAACATCTGTGCACCTCGATTTAGCAAAACAACTAGAGTCTACAAGTAATCAGTAGAGAAAGAAAGACACATTCAGGAAATACTTCTTCCCATGGATAACCTTCTGAGAGAACCCATAGAAGTGAAGCTTTCTAACTAGTTTGGATTGTACAGGTAATACACAGACAGCTAAAATTACTGCATGAAATATCAGCTTGCCTATCTATGCAAAGATGACACCAAGGTTGAAGCCACCAGATCCTCTGCCATATTCTCCCACCCACACTTCCTGCTAAGTCTGCAAAGTGACTTCAGAACCAAAGCAGGATCCTCTGTGCATATTTCCTCACACAGTGCAGCTATTCCAGACCCACACCACACAAAACAGTGTTTCCTGAGAATATCTGAGAGCCCTCACCATGGTACCACTGTGTACCTCCTGAAAGAGAAAGTTTTAAGCCTGAGTAAGTCTCAAGACCTGCCAGGACTTGCAGGTGTGACAAGGTCCTTAAACAAATGAAGAATATCACTTTGCTGACAAAACCCAAAACAAAGGTACCCAGCCTGTTTACAGTATTAAAACACGACATTCACCGGCTATTACAAAGCCACCTCTTGAAAGGGGGGGGCTCTCTGCACTAGCCAGGCCCTTTAAGGGCCCATCAAGGATCTTTATAGAAGTGAGAACCTGGCTCAAAATCCATCAATTCTCAGTAACCTTCTCAAATACCACAAAAATCTTGAATACTTTTGCAACACAAAAGTAAATCTTGTTTAATGGCCATGTCAGCTTTGAGACTTTCCCAGCACGCTTGACAAAACTACAAATAAACAAAATAAAACAAGCTAGAGAGTGTCTCTAACTAAATGCCAATTATACCAAGAAGAAATTCAATCCACAGGAGCAAGGAACAGCCTTTTTTTTTTCCTACCATCTTTATGCTTCAGACTATAATAGCCAAGATAAATTTAATGCATGGAAACACTGCAGTGATATGTACTTGATAACACTTTACATGAGGGCCTGGGCTAAGTATCATCAACAATAATTGTTTACCAGACACAAATATCCCATAGGTGTGAAATGAACACCTGGGACTGGTACACAAGCAACATGGAGAAAAGACTGTGCTGGGGTATCACATGCCAGAAGCACAGCTGTGAAATTACTCTGGCAGACACTGCCACAGCTAATAACATGATCCTTTCAATCACACACATTGAAAGAGTCTTGGTGGCATTTGTGATTTGTTAGAACTTCCAATCTGTCAGTTCATTCTGAGGACATGAGGGGTAAGCAAGCCTGTACTCTGCTTGCCTGCACAATACCTTGGCTCAGCAGCACTTTTCACAGGTTTTACAGCATTTCTGCTAAAACACCAGGCAGGTAGCAGGGAACAAGCAAAGAGGAGAGTTATTTTTGTGCCCACACACATAAAGGACCCCAGCACAGACATGCCAGGGATAATAGCTTTTTTAAGATTCCACACCAACGCATTCAGAAAAATACAGCAGTTGTGACTCAGTTGCAAAGGAAAACCACTGGCACCATTTAAATGAACTCTGCATTTCTAAAATGTCAATTGAAAAAAACCTGGCGATATTTAATTTCAATAGATATACTGCACCTGGTGTTTATGGCTTCGTCTTGTTGCCAGAGAGCCCCAGGAATTTTGGTCTGGGAGCCAGGCCAGTGTGTACCAACTTAGTTGGACTACTGTGGATACACAAAGATCCAATATTTCCCTGATTTAAAGCTCTCAGGCATATTTTTCAGAGACTTTTGTTTTATTTATAGCTAGCATGTGTAGAGACAAACAAAACAGTCATTTAATATGCTGTGCAATTATGAGCCTGTTTCTTCCAGTTTCACATATCAATATCTTATTTTGAAGCACAGAGAACTGGAAATCTGGTTATTTCTACCTAAACATCCATATGTAGAGAGACACAAATTCAGTAATGAAATGCCTTTCCATTAAGAAAGGAAAAGGGCAAATGGAGTTTAGTCACAAAAGATGGACACATGACACTGTTTATACAGATGGTCATTGTCACTGTTACAATCACATAAGGGCTGAGTGTTTTTCCTTCTCCTGCTCCTTATGGCACAGGTTTGTATCCTTCTGTTACAGAAAGCTCTGACCTGTCAACGGAGATGCCCCGGTGTTTTGATCCTTGAAACTTTAAGGTTCTCTCCTGCTTCAAACTGGAGTAGGTGCTCTCCAACCCCACTGACAGAAAATCAAAAGAATACTGTTCATTAAATTGCCAGGAAAAAAAAAAAAAGTATGCTGCAGTGCTGCAGTCTTAAGAAAATGAAACAGAATTAGTTAAAACAAAGAGCATATCTTCAGGGAATATTTTAAGTGCCTGTGTAGACAAAAATATTATGCAAAAGTGTACACAACTTTATTTTGTGGGGACATGCAGGATGCTTGGCCATCTGTCGAAAATGTAAGGCTGCCAAATATCATAGAGCCACACCTTGAGTATGGAAATGGAGTTTACATGGCAAATCCATACATTTCTTGTGGTGTCTGCATGCCATCAGCCCTTCCTTTACCTACTACTCAGTTTTACACTCTGCTGACTGCTAAGCTGGATTGCTTCACAGTTTTTAAATGAGCAGAGCCCAATTTTGCAAAAGCATTGAATGCTGGCAGGATATCTGACTGTATGCTTGAAGGTTTTCAGAACTGAGGAACATAACACAAGCAGTGTTTGGGAGATCAGGGCCCCCACTCAAGGCCACTGGCACCAGGAAAAGGCAATTCAGGGAAAATTCCTTCATCTTTCATTCTGAAAAAGTAATTCTTCTGAAAAAGGGAAATTCTTAAAGGCTGCATTTTTACAGGCCATCAACTTATATTATGAAAAAAACATGAGACTTCCATGAATATCTGACTTAATCAAAATTCTGCCACACTTCTAATTCATACAAACCTTGTTTCTTGTGTCTAAATAGCTGAGCATATGAAACAAGCATTTCCCAAACTTACAGAGTGGTTAAACAGGTCAGGAACAAAGTAACAACAGTAAAACAAAATTTCAGGCAGTCTCATTGGAAATCTTGCACAGATTCATCACCTTGTCACTGGCTATAGCAGAGACCTTCATGGTGATACTGGCTCAGAGCTTTGAGGTCCACACCTGGCCAGGACACAACACATGACATGTATGTCCCTCACTGCAGCTTGGCATTGCTTTACCCCTGCACAAACAGCCTCCTTAGTACAGTCATCACAGTCACTGCTGGTTATGGGGGAAACCTTATTGCTTAAGACAGAGTCAGGTGAAAAAAAACCTGAAAAATACTATAACTTTCTACTTCTGCTAAAATATTTGCTTGTAGAGCTGTCTTGCCAGCAAACCTAAGCTACTTAGCAAAAAGTTAAACGAGGTAGCTGCAGAGACACATCCCATATGACAAAAGCCACACAACAGCTTTTCTTTTACCTGGTGTTTTGGTACATTTTAAGGAATAGTTTTCATTGGATGACTTAGCTGTCTGCTTATGTCCAGGATTTGCTGAATTACATGCCTTTTCCTGCAGGTTTCAACACAACCTGCAAACACCCTTCCACAAAGCTCAACTTTTCTTGTTCTGTCTTAGGTGCAAAATAGGGATAACCCTCACCTGTGATTAAAACATTATTTTTCTAGGAGCAGCTACACAGCAAAGCCCACTGCCCTCCCTGCTTCTAAGGGGAACAGCATCCCTTGAAATTCTGGCATATGTTTAATTCCTTCTCCCTTTCAGTCGGTTATCATTATTTAAAAATTACTTCCTCTTCATTCCTTCTGAAGGTTTATAGGGATTTTTTGTTTGGTTGGTTGGTTTTTTGGGGGGGGTTTGTTTTGTTTGTTTGTTTGGGGGTTTTTGTTGGTTTGGGTTGGGTTTTTTTAATGCAGATTCCTGCTGGCATACCCATCATTGGAGAAGTTCTTTGAAGAGTATCTGTTGTCAATACCACACCATTCAATACCTCAAAACCCAAAGGGATTTCTCTGAACTCCTGCTTGTTTAGCCATCTTTCTCTGTAGTTCTCCTGGCAGGAAAGAATGAAATTAAATTTAAACTAGGCTTTAAATTATTTAGTCGAAGATAACATTGAGTTTGAAAAGCCATGCTGGAGAATGATCACCCCGGGAAGCAGCTAAACATGATTTGAGGTTGGGGGTAGGAGAAGTGAGTTGGGGTGTCTGGCCCAGTGGAAGATGTGGAAGGGAGGGCTGAAACACTGGTGGTCTTTTAAAGTCCCTTCCCACCCAAACCGTTCCATAATTCTGTGTCATTTTAGGTACAGAAAAAAATCACAAGTGCTACTGGTTCCCACAGTAAGAGGCACAAGCTGCTCTTTCATTCTGGTCACGCAGGAAATTATTTCATGTACGCTTAAGAATGCCATCCTTTCTCCTCGGGAGGAATCAGGCGCTAAGGGGACTGAAAAGCCTGGCGAACAGACTACCTCATTTTTAAGGCGACTGCACTTCCCAAACAAAAGAACACTCACATTATTAACTTCTTGTGGTTCCACGCGGACCTCCCGTAAGGGACAAAAGCCGGCTACGCTGGAATGACGGCGCCCATCTCACCGCAGCTTCTCATTTCAGAGCAACACACACAGAGGGTTTCCCTGAGGAAAAGGTGTTTCCTGGCTCGGTTTTACCTGCCTCTATCAAAACACGAGTCATTCCCATTCCCACCCCAGGTCCGGGAGAGCCCTCACGCCACTCCCCGCCGTTCCCGCCCGCGCATGCGCTGTCCGC
>VXBX01000573.1:0-16289 GCA_013400415.1 Scytalopus superciliaris | reverse complement strand
CCCCAATCATGGCGCTGCCCGGCCCTCTGAGGCGCGGGCTCGGCTCTCTCAGCCACGCCGTGTTCGCCGACACCTCCCGGGCCGGCCCGGGGCACCGCTCAGGTACCGCGGCCCGGGGGGCAGCAGCAGGAGGAGGAGGATGATGAGGATGGCGTAGAGAGGGTCGGGAATGCGGAGGGGCCGCTCCCGGGGCCCCCCACCCCGCGCTCTTCCGCGCCGCGGGCCCCGCTGAGGGGGATTTTCCCTGTCAGATCCCTCTGGAATTGCCCGCCCATGTCGGGGTGAGCGACGGCTCTTCCCTCATCGTATCGCCAGTGAAACTTGGCAGGCAAACACGCCGCGCTTTTCATGCCTCCAGAGCGACAGTGGCCATGGGAATACACGCAGTATGGCTGTATTAATTGCAGCTGATAAATGCGTTCCACGCTGATCGAATTAATCAAAAACCATTAGCTCGGTGGGTCAGAGCATGGTACTGACAGCGCCGAGGTCGTGATGCCCAAGCAGGCCATTCTCTAAGAGCTGCACTTGCTGATCCCTGTGGGTTCCTTCCAACTCAAGAGTATTCTGTGATTTTAGTTTGTTTAGTTAGACTGCTGACAATTACTAGTTTCTTAATTTCATTTATCAAACAACACTGCAGGAACAGCTTCTATCTTTAGTCATTCCTTTTCCTTTTCCCATTATGAAAACTGCTTTGTGAATATCCGATTCGCTGAAAGCAATTGCAAATGTACCATTAATTTCTTGGACATTGGGATTTCAAAAATTAAGTTTACACATATATATCTTAGTGAGTTGCTCTAGCAACTGGCCTTTGCAATACTGTCTGGCTTTTCCATTAATTTTAGCAATCCCAGAAAGTAAGCTTAAATTCAAATTAGGGATGGAAAAATTAATTAGAATTGGCTTATGTTGCTAAACATTCATCCAAAACACAGTTTTAGAACTTGCTCAGAAGTTACAAAAGCAATACTATATCAATGAAACCTTTAACATACCTAAACGTTGTCATCACAATTGAAATAGAGCTCTTTGCTTCTCTGTTTTTAAGTCATATGGCCATGAACCAATACATTTTTATTCAATATATATAGTGCAGAAACAATTTTAATTATGGGGTCATGTTTTCTTTGAAAGATAGAACGGTGTTCTAGAATTGTATCTTGGTGACCCACTGGAGTCATGTTGGTATTCAAGAGATTCCTTTGTTAGAAAAACCAGGGCAATTTTAGGTAGATGGTGAAACTGTTTTTGAGGTGCCTATAGATTTTAATGCCTTTGCAGAATATATTGGTTGTCTTGCACCTTCTATTTAAGTACAGCAAATCACTGTGCCTCACACCCTACCCTTGAGGTGTGTCCCAGTTCTATTCCCAAAATCCTCACCCCTTCCCACTTAGTCTAGCTGTTACCATGGCTACTTCACTGCCTGGCATAAAGACTCTGTACCAGGCTGTGTGAGGCTGGACAGAAATGCCAGACTGAGGTGCAACAGAGACAGGTTGGAAGATCTGAAAAGAGAAGGCAGTGTCAGAAGAGAGGCAGTGTTACTTTAGACAAACTTTCAATTGAATATCAACACTGTGGCAGGCAGGGGCACAGGAGCTGAATACAAATGAGCAGACCACAGTGAATACTTTCTAAACTCGCTCAGGTAGTACCAAGTGAATCTGTGCCTACAGACTTCATTTGGGAAGCAAAGTGGATGCAGTATCAGTTTACTAGAATATGGCAATAAAACTCCATCCATTAAAAATGAATGATTCCCTTAGAATGCCCTTTTAAATTTTTCCTAAAGTCTGATCTTGCAGGTCTATTATAAAATCCTAAATATAGAATGTTAATTTCATGTTTGCTTTCCTCTACACTGCGTTGTCTGAATCCATTTTGTTCTCGATAGGTTTTAAAGGATAAGTTTTAGTTTGACATGTTTGAAATTTTTAGCTCTTAAGAACTAGGCAGATTACTGGCTTCCATCCGCATGTCTGTTTAAATAAAGGATTGAAAATGAATAATGGGCTCTAGCTGTAAGCCCTTACTCAGAGGGGTCATCCACAAAATAACAATAATCCAGTATGTGCTCGTTTAAACTTTTAGCCACTCTCTT
The DNA here is from genome assembly GCA_013400415.1 of Scytalopus superciliaris. Taxonomy (NCBI): domain Eukaryota; kingdom Metazoa; phylum Chordata; class Aves; order Passeriformes; family Rhinocryptidae; genus Scytalopus; species Scytalopus superciliaris. The sequence continues at coordinate 14,179 of VXBX01000573.1, read as the reverse complement.
AGGACCTGCAATGAAATAACCACTAACTCTTTCTGCACTGTGAGGATACAGCACCACTTGAGCTCAGCCTCAGTCAGAGGTCATGGAGTAAGCCTTAAGCTACCAGGTAATCAACAATTGGACACTCGAATATATGACTAAGTGATAAAAATTCTGTGTCCCATGAACCAAGAGGTGCATTAGATTCCAGGGCGTGGTGTAACTCCAGATAGGGTAAGAAGATTTCCTCTGGATAAATAAAAATATTTTCCCTAACATTTAATTTGACTGGGAAGAGTGTTAATGCCCTGCATGAAGCAGCATCCTTCTGTTATATTTATGGAGGGGAAGTATGGAACAAACCAGGAATAATAAAGTCTTCTTTCTCTCTACAGATAATGAAATAGTTTCCAGTTTGCCACTGCAGATGTCCCTTTATTTCAATGTTTATTTTTTCCCTTTTTGGTGGCTCAGCACAGTTGTCATCCTCCATCTGAAGGTGAGTCTGAAGGAAAGGGTTGGTTTGCAAATGTATGTTCCATCAAACACGTCCTAGTATGAGATGTAACTTACTGGAGTTAGGGACTTACATTTATTTGGGAATTCCATGAAAATGGAGGTTCAAGAGTGTTTAAATGCCAGTACAACACTGTCAGCTTACAGTATCTTCACTTAATCACAAGCAGCACAGCAGAAATTTTTACTCTCTTCTTTCCCTGTAGTATCCAGTTTTGTCAGATTACTACAAGTTCATCCTGGTCACCATCATGATCCTGACCTCTCTGATAGAAGTCATTCGACTCTACCTGGGATACATGGGCAATCTACAGGAGAAAGTATGTTACCAAATGTACATATTAATTTCTGCAGGAATGCTTTTTGGAGTTTAATATTAACTGGTAGACATTTTGTTGAAGAGATTTGATTTGAGGAGATGTTTATTTCTCTTAAGCTGCAGTCTGCATCTTCTATTCCCTTGGCATTGAATTCCACTCAATTTTGTGAATTCCAAGAAGTTTTCCCTCAGAAATGAGCCCTCTCACTCCCTAAAACTGTTTTGTCAGAAAATATAAGTATGCCTAAAAACACAGTATATGAAAATGTGAAGCCATCTCACTCTGCCTTTTCTCATTATGTGCTGCCATTTGAAAAATTAAAAATAAAATGTTTTTTCTTCACAAGATTTTGGATTTTTCATCTCCAGCTGTCAGGTTTTTAATAGGTGATGTCTCCCTGTTATAGGTGCCTGAGCTGGCTGGGTTTTGGCTCCTGAGTCTCCTCCTGCAGTTGCCTATAATTCTCTTCTTGCTGTTTAATGAAGGTGTGAAAATTCAGCCGCTGGAGCGAGCAGTCCACATTGTCTTTGCCTTCTTCCTCGCCTTCCAAGTCATTGCTGCCTTTGTCACTCTGAAAAGAATGGTGAACAAACTGGCAACTCACTTCCGCCTTAAGGAATTTCACCGCCTGGAGGAACACCCTGTGCCTGGTTTTTACAGCCTGGATAAAGAAGAGAGCGCAGTTCCCGTGGCTGGAAGGGGCCCCAGTGCTGGCTGGAGATCACACACTGGGGGCCTGAGAAGTTAACAGAGGTGGCCTAAGGCTGCTGCAGCTCTTGTTTCTGTTTTGTTGGGTCGTTCTTTACCTTCCTGCATCAGAGGCATTAAAAAATAGATCTTAAGAGCCAACATTAAACCTCAGAGATTGGAGCTCCACTCTGCAAGAAAAATCAAAGCCAATTACATAACTGGCTTGGGTGGACTATTTGTGTACTGTTACTGAGTGAATTGGGTGAGTTTTACATTTTACAATGCTGTGGCATTTTTTAAAACACAGAAGCCTTTTTCCTTATCATTTGCACAAAATTCTTTTGTTTACAATAAATCTTTTATGCACACTTTTATCTGTGTTGATACCGGTTTTGTTTACCTTCCTCCAGATACGTTGCACATATTTACTATCTCGTACCTCAGTGAAGAAAAAAAAAACAAAACCAACCCAAAACCAAACCTAAAACAAAAACCCCAAGAGATTTTGAGACTCAGAACAATTATAAGATAGTGAACAAAGACTACAGTGTCAGAGATGATCTTCCAGATCATTCCAGCACCAAGGAATTCCTTACTACTATACTAGGAATGTAGTTTCAAAAGTATTAATTCCACAAAACTCTTAAGCTCATCTTCTTTGGCTTAGCTACAGTTTTAAATATCAAGTCAGAGTGGTGCAATTTTCTCAAACGGAGCAGTAACAAAATCACAGTCATTAGAAAAATTGGTTTATGTCACTGAAAGGCAGAACCCATTTCTCTCAAGCAAGGGCATATACTAAGGTTCTCTCATTCCTCCTCTGAGTATTAGATTCTAGAATATCTTCTCCAGTTTTGGTAATGACTGAAAGTTCACTTTTTCTGTCGAGGAGTGATGGGGATCAAAAGTTAAAACAGATTTTTCATCTGAATCCTCTGCGTCCTTTCAGCTGGGCAAGAGTTGTCAGTTTGGAGAGCTGACACAAGTATCCAAACTGCTCAAAGGATTGTGAAGATGAGTCTAACATGAAAAAGGCACATTATGCTTAAAGCTCTTGAATATTTAAAGCTTGTAGAACCCCTAGTGAGAAGAAGGCATTGGCTTTGTTTTATACCAAAATGGTTAATTTTCCTTTCAATCTATGCATGAATGGTATAATTAATTATACTGAGTTTCCTTCTTCATTCTGTTTTTATAAAGCATATATTATCAGAGCACATACTCCTTTGTTTGTAATCAAACTACTCTCTTGGATTGTCTTTTGCACAGAAAACAAACATTTCTGTAAGAGTCTCTAAGAATGTCTTTTAACAGTTAATATAAAACACTTAGAGCCCTGTAATTAGAGCCTGAGAGCCAGTGAGGTTTAAGCAGAAGTTACGTAATTTCAAAAATACTTTTACAGCCTTAAAAACTTTTCAAAACACGCTGAGCTGATGCAAGGGCAACATTGCACATATTTTTAATGTCAGCCACAGTTACACTATTGGAGAATGCTAAGGTCGGGGCTGAAGGAAGATTTTTAACAGCATGTACATAAAATACAACATAAAGCTGAAAAAATCAATCATACCCCAATGCTGGCAACAAGGAACTGCCCTCCAGGCTAAGGCTGTGAGGTATGATTCAAAATCCTTGCTTTTTGTGATAAGGAAATGATGCACTTGGAAAATCAAATTGCCATGCAAGACAGCTATCAGGAGCCAAAGATACAGGGACACACAAATCTTTGGGGATAGGGGAAGAGGGAGCACTTTCATGAAGAAATACAGGAAATTGAATTAAGGAAAACACTGTTAGAAATAGAGTTGCCTGGAAATGCTTAAGGTAGAAACTGGCCTGTGAAGTAAATCCTCAGCAACATGTTTGATAAACACAAGATCCCTGCATTCTCTGTCCCCAGGCTTCCTAACAGAACTGCTGGTCTATTTTTAATTTCACCATTACCATCATAACTTCCAGTGGAGGAAGCCTGCAAACACCTCAAACTCACATTCAGGGCCTACAGCTGCAGTTTTTCCATGAGTTTCCTGCTCCACGTGTATCCAGAGACAAGAAAAGAAAATTACAGTAGTGCTCAAGAAAACAACAACAAATGGAGAATTGCACAGAAGCTTTTCCTAAGTTTCCAAATTTCACAAGAACTGGTGAGACATCAAGCAAGCAGAAAAAAAAATAAGTAATTTGTAATAGTCAGATTTCAGACATCTAAATGCAAACTGCAGACACTTCTAAAAAGCTGCGGGGTGGAAGGAAGAGAATTAAGTGAAACGAAGAGAAGAGAAGGGGCAAAACACTATAGAAAGTGTAAATCGGAAAATAAATAGAAGAACTTTTTAGCATCAAGAACAAAGCAGCAATATTGACATTGACATTTTAAAGAAAAACATAGGAAAGCTTTATTTGTATTAATTGGAAAAGTTCAGGAATGATTGCCAGGACAGAGTGGAAGCAGTGAAAGGTATGCAAGAACTTTAAAGAGGCACAGCAGGAAACCTAACAGTCCTTCATCAGTCCTCTTCCTCCTCTCCCATGGCTGTGAGCAGGTGTGTTGGCCCATAACAGGAAGAATAAACTCATTTGCAAGACAAAGTATTCACAAGCAGAACATGAGAATTTAAGATTCAGCAAAGCATTTGGGAGTGAGGCCAGTTGGTATTTTTCCTCCCCTCTACAGAACAGGTGGAAACAAAGCTGAAAGGAAGGAACTCCAGAACACTGGAAACTGGTGAGAGTTCATTGAGCAGCATCTAGTTCTGAATACAAGCTGTACAATAGTGGCTTTTTGCCCCACTAGGGTTTGTGCTGAGGAAACCACAGAAGGTAGTTTTTGATGATCCAGATGGCTACCAAGAGCTCTCCCTTCACAATCAAGATCTTTGCATGGCAAAAGTCCATGAACACAACTCAAGTTATTTTATTTCATGAAGTTTACTGTCAGGAAAGGCCAACAGCCAATTTGAAGGGAAATTTGTACCAACATATTTCTTTTAACTGAATAAAAGAAATTAAGGATGGACATATTTATCTTAAAATGCTCTATTTTAGGTTACTGATCAATTTGAAGATGGGGAGTATTTTGTGCTCAAGGACATAGTTGCCAAACAGTTAATACCTGAACTCAGCATGTGTTCCATGTCTAAAATAGACTTTGTAAAAGGATTTCCCTTTTTTTAATAGTTGCAAGTCTTTCAAGAAGCAAAAATTAAATTTAGAAGAGGCTTCAAATATGTACCTTACTCAAACAGATCTGATAAAGCAGACATGAGATAAGACACAGATTTGATAAAAAACACTCTATTGATAAAAAAGAGGGGACAGCATTAACCTTTCCATATCAACAGTTCACTCTTTATGATTGCTAAAAGAATTGCACCCAGAGAAATGAGATCATACACTCACTCTTGCCTTTGTTTCTTATAAACTATACTGGACTCAGTCTTTAAATAGTTGATGAAGCAGTTAGAATTGGCATCACTACAGTCTGATAAGGTGGTCAGTAGCTGGGTAAGGCTGTAGAGGTAATTTATTTTGAAAAACAAATGTTGTTTCTCCAGGACAAAGATAGCAACAATTAAAAAGAACTTTGTTCAGTGCTTCAAATAAAGCAAAGATAATAAAGAGGTCTTCTATAGGAGGTAGGCAAAGCAGAATGTAAGGGTCAGCTGATAAGAGCAAGAAGAATTTAAGCTATAATGGAATAAATAGGTTCTCTCAACACTGAGAGAAAATGTGTGTTGATGATTGATGCCACCAAAGGTGCCCCTGGGTACAAGGAGAGAATTTATTAAAAGAAAATGAAAGCGCAAATTTACTCACTTGAAATCTTACAGGGATTCAGCAGAAAGGTTTTTCCCCTAGCTAAGCAATAGCCTACAGAACACACTTCCACACTCATTAAATACATGCAATGTTTGCAGTTTCTTATGGAAGAAAACCACTTTTTCTTCTTCAGATGATCCAAAGTTTGAAAGTAATACAGTCCCTGGGAAGCAGATACTGACCAAGAGATGTGGACACGACAGAGAATCAGTAGACAGCAATGAACAAATCTGGCAGGTAACTGCAAGCACAGCCATGCTGAGGCCTGTGACTTCCCTGGTGCATTTAGGAAGCATTCATGACTTCCTTGAGAGCTGCCTTGAACATCCAGCATTAGGGAAGGAGTTCCTGCAGTCTATAAATTAAGGTAGTGTTGTTCTTTAAGGGATAGAAAAGACCCTTCTATATACACACTTGTTGACCCATACTGTTCCCAAGTAAAACATTCAAGAAAAAAATGCTTGAACACTCTTTAGCTACCATATTTTCAGTTTATGGAAAATGTGCCATAAGCTGGATTCATAAAGGTGAGAAGACTATCAGATATCCCTGTTCCTAACCACTTGTACTGCAAACACCAGGGGAGATTTATTTATTATTACTGTACTTGGAGGTTATGGCAGGCTGGAGCTTAGAACAGAACCTCTCATCCCATGCAGCTACTGCTTGTGTCAGTCCAGAGCTATTCTTCAGTTTCTGAGTTTGAGCTCCTGTTTGAATTACAGAAAGGATTTTAGCACGGGCACCTCACTTTGTTTTGCCTTTGACTCTGTGGCCTTTTGCACAGGAAATATAAAACTCATCACAAGATATATCTTGCAAGAGCACATCAGAAGATATTTGGGTATCTTCTGCAGGATATTAATGAAAAATTCAACAATTAAAATGTATAGCTAAAGGACTCTGTATCTGATTTTTTTTGTTTGTTTTTAAAAATACCCCAGTTTGAAGTGAATTCTTACCACGACCAGAAATGCTGCAAATACTCCTTTTGTAAAGCAACTGGGAATAGTTGAACAGCTTTGAACAATACATTAACTTCAAAAATCCTGGAGAAACCTGAAGTTTGGTCCTTTTTCCATTTTTGCTGAGTTTTTGTGCATTGGTTGTTTTGTTTGGTTGGTTGGTTTTTTTGTGTGTGTTTTGGTTTGGTTTTAATTTCCAAATGATTCATCATGGTTAGCAGAGCAAGTGTAAAAACCTGGGCTGGGGAAGTATTTTGCAGCTGCTTCTTTTTCCTAAGTAAAACTGCATGAAAAAATAACTTTAAATTCTCAAACCCCTCCAGACACTCAGGAGTGGGTGTCAAGATGGTAATAAAAGAGCAATGCCTTTGTTTAGGGAAATACAGGTTGTCCCATGCTGATGCTCTGCTATGAGGGTACTGTCCCAGGGAAGCAGCTGCACTGAGGCAGGATAAGCAGGTTTCTGGTATCTATCAATCAAAGCAGCTCTGCCAAATAACTGGACAAGCTGGGATTTTTTTAATTTTTTTTACAGGTGATAACACTTTTAAATTTGAATAAATTGATATTGATTATTCCCTCTCACCAGCTAAAAGTTCCTGTGTATATTTGTAGTAGGTAGCGCTCATTTGCTTGCTTGTTACTCTTAGCACAGGACTGTACATATGGCACAGAGGTGGAAGGGTTTGTTTTTCTGCTTGGGGATTATATACATCTGTGTTTACAGGCATGGGGTATTTTAGTGCCTATCAGCACAACACTAACCCTTATTTCTTTTGGTGTTTGAGGTGTTTGTTTTTTTTTAAAGAAAGAAGGTAATTGCAAATATCAAAACTGAGTGGTGTTTCTTTCTGATGGCACTTACCAGCTGAGCATACTTGCTCTCATCACATAGCCCTCAGTGTGTCCCACCTGAGCAGTTCCCCAGGTCAGTTCTGCATCTCCTGCTGTTGCTGCTCCTCACTGAGTGCCCTTGGGCATGAGGAGACATCTGCTGATTGGGCAAAGTTACACTCCGGGCATCCCACACAGCTGTCCTCATCCAACCCATCAGTTCTGATTTTTGAGTCCTTTCAGTTAGGGTTGTGAGATACCTTTGAAGTTTTTTAATCATTTTCCCCTCTGCATACTTTATAAATGTATGCTTTCCGGAGGTCACTTCTCGAGGTGCTATTGGTCTTTCTAAACAGCTGTGGCTTTCAGGTGAAGCCCAAGCTAAGCAACAACCCATCAGTTGTTCTTCCCTAGGAGCACAGCTTTGTCTTGGCTTAAAAATGATGATCAGTTTTGGAGGTATATTTCTAAGAACATGATAACCTCAAAACTCTTCCACTATCACAGTGTCTGTTTAGCTGCTCAGCTGTGCTCCAGGACACCCTGAGATGCTATCTTTGCATGTGACCACTTCCCAGACTGAACAGTCACAGAGGGCAGCCACAAATGCCCTAGAATTGAGGGGTGGGAGAAATGAGAAAAAAACCCTAAGAGCTGTGAAAGTAGAACAGACAACTAACGAATTACAAAAAAATTACTGGTAAGTCTGCAGCAAAAGGATAAGCCAGGCTGGTTGCAGTCAGTGACAGTGAAAAGTGACACAAGAAAAACTCAGTTACTGAGTTAGGACAGCCCTTTGGACACTAAAGACTGAATTGAAGAACAGCCATGGGTTGCTTTGTTCCTGAATAATAAATTTCTCTTTCAGAAGCATAAAGCATGAAATATTGCAATGATAACAGATATTGGAATAGAAAAAAACCCAAGCAAGGAAAATTCTTTGAGGGTTTATTCAGGATGCACTGAAAGTATAATTTGGTTCTAAATATCACCTGCAACAAAACAATTCAACAGGCTTGAGCTGGATGGGACACATTTGCCTGTGTTTGCATTTCTCAGTACAGCTTTCCATTACAGAGTGATAGAATCATTAAGAATGGAAAAGACCTCTAAGATCATCGAGTCCAGCTGATAAGCCAGCACTGCCAATTCCACCGCTAAACCATATCCCTAAGCACCACATTGCCATGGGTTTTGAGAACTTCCAGGTGATTCCACCACTTCCCTGGACAGGCTGTTCCAGTGCCTGACCACCCTTTCAGTGAAGAGATTTTCCCTAGTATCCAATCTAAACCTCCCCTGGAACAACTTGAGGCCGTTTCCTCTTGTCCTAGCACTTGTTACCTGGGAGAAGAGATGGACCCCCAGCTCCTACAACCTCCTTTCAGGGAGTCTGGAGAGCAATACACTTACAATACAGAGCAATTATGTGTTACTAAAGGGCTAGTGCTGGTCTGGGAAGGCAAGGGATCAGTACTCCCTGCCCAGCCCATTCCCACCTGGTGTGCCAAGGGGGTCCTTCCTTCTTCAGCAAAGCCAAGGGACAGCTTTGGGACCATCCTGCACAAAAGCAAACGGTGATGCTCGTGTCTTGAAATCCAGCCTTTCTGGAGGTTGCTTCTTAGGGTGGTCTTGGTCTTTCTAAACAGTTTTCGGGTGAAGCTGGAGGTAAGGAGCAATCAATCAGTTGTTGTTCTTTCCTAGGAGCATAGCTTTCTCTTGGCTAAAGGATGCTAATCAGTTTTGGAGGTATATTTCTAACAGCATGCTAACCTCAAAACTTGTTACCAACAGGAATTTTAACTCTGAGAAAAAGATGAATCTTCTGTGGAGATCCAAGGAAGAGTTTCTAATTTTAATTTCCACATATTGCCAGCTGCTATGGTTTCAGGCTGTATTGCTGGTAGCTAATCAGGCAGCCAGAGGCTTGAACTTTTAGTAGTGGCTGGCAGGCAGTTGCTCATATTTCATCTTTCCATGGTTGCCAGCTGTGACAGGAGCATGAGCAGGACCTCAGTGTCGAGCCTACCTTCGTGTTACTGCTACATCTATCTGAGTGCAAAGCCAGAGTAAGCTCGTGGCCTGTAAAAGTGCTCCTGAGAATGTGCATCATCTTGCTTGAGTGAGGAATTAGTTGTATTCCCCTACCCCAGCACCTTGAGTAAATACAATTTGTTTCTCATGAGGTCTGCAGGAAACCAGTGGCTTCCAACAATGCCATCTGGTACCTTTTCATCCCAAAAGCTGGCTGCTCTGTTTTGGTCTAGTTCAGAAGGTCAGTCACTCAAAAATTGATATTGCCTTATTTCAAGCATAAAAAAAAAATAAAGAATTAAAGCTAAACCATTGGGGGCAACATCATCTCTTTCAGGTAAGAGCTCTGCCTGTTGCCCTACTGAACTGATGGTTTAGGTTATAAAAGTAATTTAATAATTTCTTATTCTTCTTCAAGCTTGTGGGATTGGGGTGTTTAGAGCAATTGTGCAGTGCTTTAAGCCATTTTCCTGCTTTGTTTTTAGTAGTTCTGAAATCAGCCAGTGAACAGGTGTCATTCTGGGTCTGAATGCTGATGGACTCTTCTCCCCCAAAGCTGGAAGATTTTAGCCAGTCCTGCTTGCTACATACAATAACACAGCACTGCCTATTTTATACCCTCAGATCACCATCCTGTGTGAAGCATATTCAGAACACAGACCTTCCCATACTTTGGGAATGAAGCACTTTTCCAGCCCTGCAGAAATCCCCATGCTGTTTGTATGCAGAACAGGCACACACAGCTGGTTCAGCGCTTCAACAGCCTCACAGTGACAGCCCTATTATTTACCACCCATTTACTGTACATCATTAATAGTCTGTAGGCTTTCTAACACACAGCTTGTTTCTGCTCTCCCTTCTGTGTGGCTTTGATGTATTAGCCACATAAATGGTGCTTTTCAGGACTGTGTTCAGAGTGTGCTCACAGTTTGGTTTGTCTGCTGCTGCTGCTGCTGCATCAGTGTGAGCTGGAAACCAATAAAAATGGAGGCACCAGCTTTGCTGACAGCAGCATGGACTTACGTGGATGCTGTTGCCTGGAACCTTTTAGAGGGGAAAAAAGTATTGGAAATATCTTCTATGGTGTTTTCAGCCAGCAGAGGGGCAAGGCAGCTTTTTCTCTTGCTAGTGATGTAAAAAAATCCCCATTGTAATATCTAGTCCTTATAGTCCTTCTTGATAGCTTCCTGCTACCCTTCTACAGTTGGCATAATAAAGCACATCTTTACTGCAATAAATCTTTCACATGTGCAGCCCACCTTTAAGAGGGGTACTGTGGCTGAATATGTTAGAAAACCTCTTAAATGAGTTCAAACTGTTGCATTTATTCAGCCACATGTAGATATTTTTCTCTGTCCCTATTTCCCCTTCCACCCTCGAGCATGTCCCAAAAAGCAGCTGAGAACACCCAAACCCACAATTACACAGTCCCACAGCCAATTGGCACAAGTCACACCAACAAGAGCTAGGGAGAAAAATTAAAGTTCAAATGCCCAAAACAAGTCAAGCCACAGTTACACTGAATAGTTTCAAGGGCAGGTCTAAACCATGCATACCAGCACAAATATTTTTATGATCTCAGTTAGGAGACTCCACCTCTTTGGGGCCACAAGCAAAGTTAAGTCACTGCAAAAACATTTTGAACTGAAGAACTCCAGCAGGAGAATGCACCCTTCCTTGGGGTTTTAACTATTAAAACCTTATAAAACAAAAACATTTATAAACAAAACTGGGATAAAATCAATATGTTTAATAGGATTCTTTCATATTCTCTTTTAAAACTCAGGGTGTTTTTTAAGCCTGATGCTGAGACTGAAACACAGGTGATGCACAACTGAGGACAGCTTTTATGCCTCTTTGTGAAATCCTGGCAGTCACTGGAAAACTGAAAGTGAGCTTGGAGTTGGGGACGAAGTGGCTGGTGGTGCACAGTGGCACTGCCTGCACATCACCCTGGTCCAAGTGCCTATGCCATGGATGACAGATGCACAAGAATCTGAGGAGGGGGAGAGCTGTAATTACATTTCTGCGACAGTAATTACATGTATTTCACACACCTTAGCTGATGTCATGTTGTACAATAGGTGCTGTGAAAAATACTCATTTATTAAGTAATTTATTGCATAATAATTAACAGCTAATCACTTGCGAGTTAAGATGCTCTGGGAACAGACCCAATTCACAGTCTGTGCTGCCTCCTTCCAGGAAATCTCACCGTTTAAACAGCACTCCTCACCCCCACAAAGCTGCCTGCTCTGCTCCATCCCCACCAAGCCTGTGCTGCATGCACAGCTGCAGGTAATAACTGTGTACGTGGCAGCAGCTCAAGCAGAGAAATCAAACTCTCATTGATATCCCCACAGGATAGGCAGGGAGCCCCAGCTGCATCCTCTAGAGATGGAGGAAAGAGGAGAACAGGCCTTTAGCCCAGGCTGGAAGGAAAAATGCCATCTTCAGGTTTCATTTCTCTGCTCTGCCTCGTTAATTTGAAGCCGCCACAGATATATATCTACACTTAATACATCCACCGCACCCCCCATCTCGTTCAGCCTCCCCATGCTGTCACTGTTCTCAAAACTACATCACAGGATGGTTTAATTTGAAGCCCTAAAGCTGCTCAGATGCCAAGCCACAGGTTTTCCAAGTCTGCCTTCCCCGTGTCTTGCCCCTTCCCTGCAGTGCTTCTGTGGCCACACCTGCATCTTTCTCCACCAGCCCAGCTCTGTTTGAATTTGAGGGATTTGGGATCACACAAAGGCTCTGTACATCAGGAATGGCCGTTCCAACAAGTGACAGCATCTCTGGCTCTCAAAACGCTACTCCAGGGGAAATTCCAGGGGAAATCACCACTCAGAAGCAGCCTGAGCTTTCTAGGAGATGGGGCTTTCCACATTATTCACAAGTAATTTCTTAGCTATATTTACTGCATTTTTCTGTCTCACAGTCACTCACTTGGGTGAGTATCACCCAGGCAATCAAAAAACACCACTAAAAGTTTCTGCACTTGAGCTGATATGGCAAAAAATACTTTCTCTGGGAGAGTTTGTCCTCAGTTTGTGGTTCTATTACAGCCTCACCAGACTAGTGCCATTCAAACCAGAGCATAAAACCACATTTCTGTATTTTGCCTTTTCCCTGCTGGCAGCAAAGCTCTAGAAGCATATACCAACACTTGATGAGGGCTGTCCTCCTAAATCCTCTAGGTCACAGGAGGACATCGGAGCCTCTGGAGATCTCCCTCAGCATGACAACAACCTCAGTGATACCCCAGCCTCTGTTAACTGGTAGCTGGCAAAGATACAGGAGTGGTGTCCCAGCAGGCTGTGAGCACCCATATCCTTTTCCCAGCTCTTTCCTGGTTGTGGGAAAGAAAACTAAATTAATTTCCAGCATCTCCCTTCACAGCTATTCTCCCCAAACATGATTTGTTGCTTTCACTACTCAGGCTAAAGTACAAGCCATGGCCACCACATGTTGCATGAGATGTCTCCCATTTTTCATGGCTTTTCTCATAAGGTAGCTGCAAATGGATAGAATGGGGGATGTCCCACAAGGAACTGCCTCCACATCTTCTGCCCTAGCTTGATGAGTCATGTCCAAGTGCTCTGTGGCTAGATGAGGCTTGCCCTGCCAGCTTCAAAACCAAGGAACAAAACAGTCAGATGAAGCATTTGGGAAGAAGGTGTTCAACCAGGCTTAGTAAATGTCCTTAAAAAAAAATATCTGCTGATGTTCAAGTACTGTCCCTCCCCTGCAGATCAGAGGACTTGTTCCAGTCTCCAAGTAAATCATGGACCCTCTGAAACCTCTGCACACATCACAGTCATGCAGCGATAATGCATGAGAGAACATTCCTACTGCAAAAGAAAAATCATTTGTGATGGCCCATAAATCAACAGAGTATGTAATTTCATATGGCCAAGGGCTGTGAGAAAGCAGAGTGCTGCACAGCGAGGTGACAGATTCATTTGGGATGTCAAGCAGCAGAGCTTTCCAGTCAATCTCTGAGTGCAGTGACCAAATTCAGATTTCCAGATCAAGCAGATTTGACTTGTTTTATTGTCTATTAAATCATTCCACTGCAGATGAGAGAGGGGTGCCAATACCCTGACCTGCAGCAGAGGGAAGGAAGTTGAAGGTAGATGCCTGCTCAGCAAGTTCACTGAGGACACAAAGTTGGGAGGAGTGACTAATATCCCAGAGTGTTCTGGGACAGTACCCAGAAGTACTGGATACTCGGTATGGGAGTACCCCAGAGTGCTGTGGCTTCAGAAGGATCTTGAGAGTTTGGAGAGATGGGCAGAGAAGAACCTTCTGAAATTCAACAAGGGTAAATAGAGGGTCCTGCCCCTGGGGAAGAACAATCCCATGTACTAGCACAGGCTGGGAGCCAACCTGCTCGAAAACAGCTCTGTGGGAAAGGACTTGAGAGTCCTGGTAGATAACAAGTTATCCATGAGCCAGCAGTGCCCTTGTGGCCAAGAAAGCCAAAGGGATTCTGTGGTGCATTAGGAAGAGCATTGCCAGCAGGTCAAAGAAGGTGATTCTACTCCTCCATTCAGCTCTGGTGAGGTTCACCTGGAGTGCTCTGTCCAGTTCTGGGCTCCTCTGAACAAGGGAGGCACAGAGCTCCTGGAGCAGATCCAGCAAAGGGCAACAAACGTGGATTAAGGGACTGAAGCACCTCTTTTAGGAGGTCAGGCTGCAGGTCAAAGAAGGTGATTCTACTCCTCCATTCAGCTCTGGTGAGGTTCACCTGGAGTGCTCTGTCCAGTTCTGGGCTCCTCTGAACAAGGGAGGCACAGAGCTCCTGGAGCAGATCCAGCAAAGGGCAACAAACGTGGATTAAGGGACTGAAGCACCTCTTTTAGGAGGTCAGGCTGAGGGAGCCAGGCCTGCTCAGCCTCAAGAAGAGACAACTGAGAGGGGACCCCATCAATGTCTGTTATCAAGTATCTGAAGGGAGGGTCTCTCCATGGACAACTCCTTGTCATGAGGGAGAAGCTTGCGTGTCCTTAT
>VXBX01000572.1:75633-89612 GCA_013400415.1 Scytalopus superciliaris | reverse complement strand
TTTTTTTTTTTTTTGAGTTTGATTTTACTACAAACCACAGATTCATTAAGTCATTGCTTTAGCACCAATTCTGTGATCACCGAGCTGATGAAGACTTCCACTTCCTCAAAATCTTTGGACTTGGAGTGTCTAAACTTCAGTGTCTAGTGCCCTCAGGACTTTGAGACATCTGCTTGACGCCAGGAGGTTTGAGAGGATTTTCACTCACTCCAACCAACTTAGCTACAGAGTGATGGGATCTGCTAATGTTGAAGTTTGGGAAAATGCCCACTGCCACATTAGTTACGAAGTTCTGAAGCCTTTTTTACTGGTTTTCTCTTCCCTTCACTGTGGGCTATTTGGTTCCCTCAGAGACCTGCTGGCAGAGCTGTTTCCAAGCCAATCTTGAAGCAGGCTGTGGAAAGCTCTGCTAGTAGACTTAAAATTATCTTAAACAACCAGTTATGTAAACATCTGTCATGGAGTTCATGATCTCAAAGTGCACAAGGGGACTAAAATAATGGGGTAGTCATTTCAAACTGAAGATGTTAGAAACCTCCCAAGTCCCAAGTAGAACACCTTACTGAAAATGCAACAAGCCTTTGAGAATTTTGAGAAAATCTGACCCAGATTTGGTTCTAGACAACATCCTTATTGCTGGTGAATTTATTTAAACCATAGATCTACAGGTTGTAATGATACTGAGAGATTATGTATGTCAAAAAAGAGTTAAAATACAGTGAGGGCTATCACATAAGACAACAGAAGTCCTGATTTCAAGAGACAGAAGTCACTCAAAAGGCAGAAAATGTTCTCGGTGAAAACTCATCATGCTTTCCTTTTCTCACTCACTCCAAGTCATTTATGAATGCCATAATTCTAGGGCACAGATCTTCAGTCTGAAGCAGTCAGGTACTTCTTCCACATTGTAATAAATCTATATATTTCAAAGACAGATGCATCCGATGTGAGAATATCTGTATTTTAATGTACAGCATCTTTATGATCTCTGATTACTAATGACATTCACAGCACTGATCGTCTTTCTGCTGTCCTGATTTCTTAAATTTCACACACTCTTTTTCCAGAGGTCCTTCAGTGATGTTATTACTGTAACTCCTTATGTTTTCTATTCATTAATTTAAATTCCTTTTAGAAGTAATTTAATTATCCATATTTCCAAAATAAATAATAAATACTTAAAAAGTAAACCAAATACCCCCTAGGAAAAACAAAACAAAACAAAACAAAACAAAACTAAACAAAACAAAACAAAACAAAACAAAACAAAACAAAACAAAACAAAACAAAACAAAACACACATACAAACACACACAAATAAAAAAGAAAATAACAAGATTTTTTTATCCTTCTCTGTGAATAGGGCCTGACCAATACTTTCTTCTGGTGAGAGTAAGTTACAATAACATTTTGTGTGAACAGTGAAACAAACATGTAAATACCCATGTTACTACTACTCATGTTTTTCATCTTTTTGTCTTCTTATATCATCGATCCAATATTTCAAGTGAAAAATTAAAAATCTTACTTGACTTTAAGTCTTGAAACTTATTTGAGCAACTAGTTGAGTAAAACATCCTTTTAAATTGTTAATAGTCTGACATGTTCGTTTAAATATAGCCTGCCTTTCATAAGTAACTTTTCTAGGACAATATCTTTAAAAGATTATAAAATAAAATAATAACATATATTAATAATGAGAAAAATATAAGCACTTTAAGGTTAAGGATTTCTACAAGAGATGTCTGAAAATTTTTGAAAATAATAGTAATATATAGAAGAATTAAATATGGTAAGGTATTAGTTTCTTGATCTAGCTCATCCATTTTTGGAGGAGGTTGGAAAAAAAAAAGGCAAATCACTTTCCTACTTTCCTATCATTCCAACTAGTTATAGAAAAAAATAAGAGCATGTAGTAAATAAATCCACTGACTTCAACAGCTCCTACAACTATCGTGTCTTAAAATGTGAATGTTATTACTGCTTTTCAGTATCTAATTGCTTCTGTTGTCCCTTGCCTGGCAGTTGGGCTCCTCAGCCCTTGACCCTGGACAACTTAAACAACTTTGAAGCAACCTCTTTTAAGATACCCTAGTAAAGAGAGAAAGAAGTAAGTACTGCTAGAATCCACATTGTCTCTTGTCTTGCTGACAATATTCAGCATAAAATTCTATGGGGAGATCAATGAGAATTAGCCTTAAGATGATGCTGTAGTCCTAAGAGAATTTTGAAATCTCTCAGAACAGTTAATAGAATTGAGATACTGTTTATCACTTACTCCATACAAGGGACAATACGAAATGATGATCAGTCTTCAGGCAAAGTTAGTTACTGGATTTATGATACAACACTTGTTTTCAAAAATCAATGGGCATTTGTGCCACATGTGCATATGCTGTGCTGATACTCTCCTGTTTGATCAGATTCTTGCTAGATCTTGATATAGCAAACTTTTTCCTATTTTATGGTAGCTTATATTCCCATATGACAAAAGGAACTGATTTTTGACTGTTATTTTGATATCCTGTATCTAATGTATTTAATTTAAAAACAGGGGGAAAAAAGCATAAACAGATACATTAATTTTCTGAATAGTAGTATATTACATACACCTATAAATAATAATATATAAACATGCAAAAAATTTATATGTTTACGTAGATGCACACACATTTAAACATATTTATGCCCATATATATACATATACATACACAGACATTTTTTTCACACAAATACAGAAGCACTGCATTTCTGACTAAATACTGAACAGTTGCTTTATCTGTTTGGGGTTTTTTGTTTGTTTATTTTGGGAATCTTTGTAGAATTACAGGTAAATATGTCTCTGAAAATGAGGGTTACTGATAAAAGGAGAGGAGACAAGTAGAGTAACTCATCCAACTATGAGTCTGCTCAGGGCAGGTACAGAATAGCAGGCCAAGTGAAGGACCTCAGAGTCTTTCAATCTCTGTTTCACTTTATTCTGTTCCAGTGTTATGGAGTCTGATGAGAATATCACACAATGAGGAAAACTGTATTTTTAACATGTATTTTATCTACATAATAGGAAAATGGATATTTTGAAGAAAACTGTAATTAAGAGCACTTTATAAAATATATCAAAGACATGGTAGGAAAGATACATACTGCGTACATCTCAAGAGAGTTTGGAAAATTATGATCATTTTAACAGTAAGAAGATCCCTGTGAATGAAGCTTTTAATACATTTTACCTGCTGCTTATACTTTTCTAGTTCATTCCAAAAGAATAGCAGTCAGTTGCTAAAGCAGTTCAAAACACCAAGTGAGCCGTAGCTAAATTGGCAATGAAGAATGACTTTGAGTCAGTTCCACAAATGTCTGAAGTTTCCTTTTAAAATTTAGCCACAAATAGAAGGAGGGAACCAACATAAGGCTTCTCACACAAAGCAGATGAACCCCAGGGATAAGTTTGCCATACAGGCTTTGATCACAACCTTCATATGAAGCACAGAAAAGTTTCTAAAAGTTCATGATCTCAGAACTCTAGCAAATACACAGACCAACTGAAAAAAAAAAAAAAAAGAAAAAAGAAAAGAAAAAAAATTAGATTTGCCTACAAGTGGTCAGAAAAGAGCTAGGAAAGAGTGGGAGAGGGGAATCCAGGTCACAAACCTCCACCCTGGCATTTAATTGGAAAACACCCAGCACACTAGCACTTGCACAGCCCTGTCATGGCTTAAGAGCCAGTAAAACACAACCCATGTTTACTCAGCTGCATAATCCCTGCAGACTTAAAGAAGACTTTGCACATTGAAGTCCTATTCTTAAGATTGTTTTCTATTACAGATAAAACTTTTGCACAAGGAGTCCTCGGGGATGTTTCTGAGGATGCAGTTTACAGCTTGAGTCATTTTCTGAGGGAAAATAACCCGTAAGTATATTCAGAGGCAAAAGTACTTAGGGGTATCTATAAGGAGAGCTTTAAACTAGACTTAGTGGAAGAAGAGGATAAAATTTTGAGTTAGAGAAGAGATAGGGACTACTGATGCAGTAGGCATCTAGAGGGGAACACTTGTGAAATAGCTCTTTATTGGGTTTTCATGGCAGGGGTTTTGTGCAGGGGTTTTGTCTTCTACAAGAAGACACCAGGAGTTTTCCCTATGTCAGAGAGACAGGCCTAGCTGGCTCAAAGAGAAACTCAACACCAAAGCAGAGATTCTACCGCAGTTTGTGTAGGATCATGGTGCAGCAGATATCCACTTCATGCCAGATCAAGTGTATGTGCCTTGAAGGAAGTTGCAGCCTATGGAGAGTTCAAGTTGAAGCAAGCTCCTGCCAGAAGTTGCAGTACATGGAAAAGCCCACACCGGAAAAAAAAAATTCTCACAAAAACTCTGGTCCATTGTGGATCCATGCTACAGTAGTCCTTTCCTGAAGGACTGCATGCTCTTCTTGGAAAAATGCAATACAAGATCCATGTTGGAGAAGTTTGTGAAGGACAGGGAGTTTGTGGTATTCTCTGGGAGATACCCAACACTGGAGCAGGGAAAAAGTGTCAGGAAGAAGCAGCAGCTGAGATGAAGTGTTGCACTGCTTATGGTTGGGAGGATGTAGAAAAGTCATGGCTGAAGCTGAGTTTGGAAAGAAAGAAGGGGTAAGGTAAAGGTGGCTTCAGTTTTGTCTTTAGTTTTCACTTATTCTCCTGTTAATTGGCAATAAATTAAGTAATTTTTTTCCCCAAATCAAATATATTTTGCCTGTGATAGTAATAGGTAAGTGATTGTCTTTACCTTGACCCATGACCTTTTCCATGTTATGTCCTGCTGAAAAGGGGGACTGAGAGAATGACTTAGTGGGCACCACAGGCTGAAAGGAATTATGGTGTATTCCTCTAAAAAAGGGACAGTCAATAGCCAAACAACTGCCTCTACACCAATGCATGCAGCATGGTGTCCTGAATTTGGCTGTGATAGAGTTTAGTTCTTCTCAGTAGCTGGTGCAGTGCTGTGTTTTGGATTCAGTATGGGAATAATGTTGATAACACACCAATTTTTTGGTTGTTGCTAAGCAATGCGTTTAAGTCAAGGACTTTTTCAGTGTCTCATGCTCTGCCAGTAAGCAGCACAAAATGATGGGAAGGACCATGGCCAGGGCAAGTGACTCAGGCTGGCCAAAGGGATATTCCACACTATATAGCATCATGGTCAGTACCTAAACTGGAGGAGTTACCTGGAAGGCGGGCCAATAGGTGCAGTACAGGAGTTTGTCATCAGCCAGCAGGCAGTGAGTAACTGTACTCTGAATCACTTTTTTTCTTGGGTTTATATCTTTCTCCTATTATTAGTAATTTTATTGGTTCTATTTTTATTATTCAATTATTAAACTGTTCTTATCTCAAGAAATAAATGTTACTTTTGATTCTTCTCCCTGTTTCTCTGGGATGGGAGAATGAGTGGCTGGATGGTGTCACCTGGGCTAAATCCATGACACATGGGTAACAGAAGTGGCTTTATACTGTTCAGATGGGACAGGCAAGGAAAGAGAGGTAGAGGGGTTGTCCTCTCCATAAAAAATGGATTGATTGCACAAAGCTGTCTTTGTAAAGCAACAGGGAATGGGGTTGAGAGCTTATGGGTAAAAATTTGACACTAAACAAATACAGGAAATCTTGTGGTTGCTCTTGACTGCAGGCTGCCTGATCAAAGGGAGTATGTTGATGTGTTATTCTTACTTCAGGAAGAATCACTCTCACAGGCTCTGATTGAGTTGGGGGACTTCAGTCACCCTGACGTCTGCTGGAAAAGTCACAGAGCAAGATATACACTACCCAGGAGACTCTTGAAAGACATTCAGGATAATTTCTTAATCCAGTAGTAGGCATCCCAACCTGAAAAGAAGTGTTACTGGACCTAAATCTAATTTGTTTTGGTTGAAGCCATTACCCTTGTCCCATCACTACATGCCCTTGTAAAAAAGTCCTCAACAACTTTCATGTAGGTCCCCTTCAGGTACTGCACCCTGGAGAAGAGAAGGCTTAAGAAGACCTTCTCACACATAAATCCTTCATCCTGAATAGCCATCTTTCAATACTTACAAGAGGCCTTATAGGAAAGATGGAGAGAGAGACTTTCTACAGTGGCCTGTAGTGACAGGACAAGGGGCAATACTTTTAAACTGAAAGAGTATAGATTTAGACTGGATATACTATGATAGTGGTGAGACACTAAAATAGACTACCCAGAGAAGCTGCGTGTGCCCCAGCACTGGAAATGTTCAATGTTGGACTGGCCGTTTGAGCAATCTGGTCTAATGAAAGGTGTCCCTGCCCATGTCAGAGCGGTTGGACTAGCTGACCTTTAAAGATCACGTCCAAAACAAACTGCTCTATGATTCTATGATTCTTAGATGTGCATCTTGCACTGGCTAGCCTGAGCCAGCACACTCTCTGTCATTTCATTGGGAATCACAATGAATCATACATTGAAACATTTTTGCAGCACTAGAAACTGTGTGATAACACCTTCTGATGCAGTATTTGCATGACCAAGGGAGAAGTAATGATACAGACACATCTGCTTCCGAAGCAGAATTTCATGCTAAGATTAGGCAAGCCTGAATACTATCAGTAGCTATTAATCACCCAGAAACACTGTGAAGACAAATAGAGGAATTTAGACCAAAATATAAATTAAGATAAACCACTCTAGATTAAACAGATACTACCAGTATGCTACATCAATAATTCTTAATTGAATTCTCTACAGCTATTTGTTCTTTGATCTAAGCACAGTGATAAAGTAATTCTGATTTTTTAATTGAATTGTGTTAGTATTATGCTAAACTCACATAGAAGACATAGGCACATTTGAAGACATGTAATTTTTATGTACAGGCATGACTCCCTGTGAACTGCTTCTTGTACAGCTACACTAAATCCCTGTGTTATATTGCATAAAATAAGAAACTAGGCTGTTCAAATTAGAATTACAGGAGGGAATTATTTAGTAAATATTTCATCCACAAAAACTACACCACTGTCAGACCCTCAGTCTGAAGAAACTATAAGCATTCTTAAGGATGGAATCCAGACTTTTACACCAAATTTTGGTGGGAATAAGTAGCCAGAAGCACTATGCAAAATTTGATATTTGTATCAGCATACGTTATTTTCTATACAAATTTAGAAGATGTAGTTTTCTGCTATATATAAATATTAATCAGTCAGTCAGTCTTGGCCAACATTGAACTAATTTCATTTGCATAAAACCAAAACAATTAAAATTTTTTAATTTGAATTAATTGATTTATCTGTGAAAGAATATCTATCCATTCTCATCAAAGATGACATACTGTCTTCACAGTAACACAACATTGTAGTCTCCATGATGCTTTTGAATTCAGAGTCTCAGGTAAAGAATAACACTGTTCTCAAAACTTGTCTACAACTTTACAGCTCTTTGCACAAACCTCCTTTATGATACATCATTACAAAGATGAATGCTGCCACTTGTACTTCCACCGAGATGTTCAGAGGTCTTTACAGTGTGTCTGTGCACCAACAGTATACCCTTTCTAAAGTAAAAATTTACATGAATACTGAAAACTTACACAATATTCTTTTGAGGTAGGTTCTTCCTGTGAGTAGTCTTGTAAAAGGAACAAACAAACAAATAAAATAATTAAACAAAAATATTAAATATCTGCAGAAAAATGTCAGTAAAATCGGATTTAATGCTGCTAAAATTATAAAGTTTTCTATTTAGTTAGAAAAGATTCTCAAGCAATGTTAACATGATATTAATAGTTTTGCTTTCTGCTGTTCTTTATTACTAAATCACAACTTTTATCACAGATTTGTAGGATGGTTGAGCCTGGAAGGGTCTTCAGGAGATCACTTTGTTCAACCACCCTTGTTCAAACAAGGTCACTTAGAAAAGGTTGCCCAGGACAAAGTCCAGATGCCTTTAGAATGTCTCCAAGGTAAGAGATTCCACAACTTCTTTCGGCAAACTGTGCTAATGCCTGGCCACCCTTCCAGTGAAAAAGTGTGGCCTGACGCCAGATGGAACTTCCTGTGTTTCAAGTTGTATCCATTATCTCCTCTCCCATCCTTGGGCACCATTGAAGAGTGTGGCACTGTCTTCTTTGCAGCCTCCCTTCGGGTTTGTACACATTGATGATATTTCCCCTGATCCTTCACTTCTCCAGCCTAAACAGCCCAGCTATCTCAGCCTTTGCTCAGAAGGGAGATGCTCCAGTCTTTTTATCATCTTAGCTGAGTAGAGGGGCAGGATCATATAACCCAGCCACTGTCAACACTTTCCTATTGCAGCCCAGGATGCCATTAGCCCTCTTTGCCACCAGGGCATACTGTAGGCTTATGTCACTATGGGGCCCACCAAGACCCTTGCAGCCTTCTCTGCAAAGCTGCTTTCAAGCTGGGCAGCCACCAGCATGTATTGATGCATGGGGATATTGCTCCCCAAGTGCAAAATAACCACCACTACTGCTAAATCAGCATATCACTGCAATATTTGTCATGTCCTGGAGAGGTTATCTAATGGAAGAGACAGCCCAGACACCTGCTTCATTGTTTAGAAAATCTACACTTAAAAAGGATCTAAACTTTGAGTATTGATGTTTCCTGGTAAGAATGACTTAGAAGAATATTCTGTTAGCTTTATCTGCTTCCTAAAGGTATAAGTTCATGCAGTGGTCTTCTTCATGAACAGGCTTTTTCATACATACTGGAATATGCTTTTATTCCATCATCTTTGCATTTTAAATTATCATGCTTATATTATCTTAAATTCAAGTTTGAATGCTTTGTTTCATACTAAACCAGCCCAAATCCATTCCTAGCAGCTTTTAAAGACATGCATTTTTTTAAACAATTCATCAGTTTTTATAGCAATGAATATTAGTGTGATTTAAATTTTTTATCAGCAACTGCTCTATGTACTTAAGCACTTTCTGATATAGTGTCAGTTCTACAATAGTTGCCATAGTTTCCTCTGATCAGTTTTAGCCAGCCTTTGATTTCAGTTAAAATTCTAGGCTTACGTAACTGTTTCCTATTGGAACAGGCTGATGGCACAAATCTGCCCCTGAGTTCCCACTGAGTTCTGTTTTATTCCTTACTATGCACAAAAAAATTACTAGACAAATAAGTCCATGAAAAATGTGACATAAATATCTGAATTTAAATGAATCTTATATTAAGATGCTATGCTTATGCATAGTTTCCTGTTTCTCCTTTTCTCCTTTGCTCTGCTAGTGTTCAATTTGAGATTTATTTGTTCTCTTCCTTGTGACTATTATTTCCCATTACCAGTGGTGGTTATAAATCAAAAACATGGACAAACTGCAGATATCTTGGAATTAGGGCACAGGAGACAGATAGAGAGATAGATTATACTTAAAAAAGCAAACAAACAAAGAACTGAAAAAAAAAAAAAAACCACCTGGTAACTATTTAATTAAAAGAGTTTTCTTTCTTTGAGAATTTTGTAGTCACCTGCTTAATAATTCAAGTAAATGAAACTTCTTCCAAGACAGCAATAATCTGAATGGAGGTTATAAAACTGAATATTGTAGAGGTCATCTAATGAGGTTCAAGAAAAATGAGCAGCTTCCCCAGTCTCCTTACTGGCTATATTTCTGATCAGTTCAGTGTCTCCAGGGTATTTTCAAGAGTTTGTACCATTAAAAGTGGTTAGTCCACACCTGACACAGACCTTTACATGTATCCTTGTTTAGTTTAATTTTGGTCCATTCCTCCAAGTTGTCCATGGCCATTTGAAAGGAAGTTTTTTTCTCATATGTATCAACCACACCTTAGTTTGGTATCATCCACAAGCTTTGCGATGACACAACCACAGATGAACACATTGGGTGGAACAGATTCAAGACAAATCCCTGAGAAATTCCCTGTAACTGGCCTCCAGGTAGAGTACAACAGCAATAGCAATCCTCTGTCCTCAAAAAACCCATCTTTTCACCCATTTAGTATGCCAGCCATCCAAGCTGTAGTGTTCCAGACTGAATCATAGAATCACAGGATCATAGAATCATAGAATGGCCTGGGTTGGAAGGGACTTCAAAGATCACCTAGTTCCAACTGTCTTGCTGTGGGCAAGGACACCTTTCTCTAGACCAGATTTGTCAAAGCCCCATCCAACCCAGCCTTGAATGCTTCTAGGCATGGAACATCTGTATCTTCTCTGGGCAACCTGTTCCAGTGTCTTACAACCCTCACAGTAACTTCTTTTTTTCCTAATATCTAATTTAAACCTACTCTAATTCAGTTTAAAGACATTCTCCCTTGTCCTGTCAATACATGTTCTTGTAAATAGTCCCTCTCCATTTTTCTTGTAGGCTCCCTTCAGGTACTGGAAGGCACTATCTTTGCCCAGTCACCTCAACAACTTTTCAGTAATGACTAAAAGCAGACTTGCTGTGACCTCAGACAGCTCTCTCAGCAAGAAGACCAAGTTTTGTTTTTCTCGTGGTGTAACCCCAAATGAGCACTAAGCCTCTTGCACTGATGTTCCTTCCCTTCCCCACAGCAAGAGGGGGGAAAGAATTGGAAGAATAAACATGAGAAAATGCATGAGTTGAGATAAAGACATTTTAATAGATAAAGCGAAACCCACACAGGCAAGCAAAGAAAAACAATTCATTCACCACTTCTCATGGACAGGCAGATGTACAGCTGTCTCCAGGAAAGCAGGGTTTCATCATGCATAATGGTGACTTGGGATGACAAAAGCCACTGGTCCAAATGTCCCCCTTTTGCTTCTACCTCTAGTTTATATGTTGCACATAATCCCCTAGGATATGGAATATCCCTTTGGTCAGCTGGGACCAACTATCCTCTCCCAACTGCTTCAATACCTTCAACCTACTCCATGTAAGCACTGCTTAGCAGTAACAAAAACATCCTTGTGCTATCAACACTGTTTTCAGCACAAATTCAAAACCCAGCCCCAAAGCTGCTACCATGAAGAAAAGCAAGTCCATTCCAGCCAAAGCCACCATAACTTTCTGTATAGAATTGCTAATTTAGTGAGATAATTTTGAGATTTTGAGTTTTTATGAGTTTGACCTCATAAACAAAAAGGATATGCTAGCACAGGGCTAAGCATATAATCAGTGCACATTATTGTGGACAATTAAAATCCAGGGGAAAAAATATATATAAAAACCGCCACCAGCTACCTCCCTCAATGAATTCCTCTTTTACCTTCCATATGTACATCCTTGTTGGAGGTGTGGAGGAGAAAGATTCTGTGAAGAAGTGTTCTGATTTTTAATATAATTCAGTAAAATCAGGTTTCACAAAATTCAAAGAGAAGTTGGTTTCTATGCACAGATTTGCAAAAGTACAAATGTGGGTTTCATTTAATATTCTTACCTAGCCATATCCTTTTAAATCAGGTACAACAACATTTCTAAGCTCAGATAAACCTCCCCTGGTAGCTCATTCAAAAAATTAACATTAGCTTTGAGAACATAATACTGGTGATTTTATTTACATTTTATTCTCCTAAAAATTAATACACTCTCAAATACAAAATGTATCATGTTAATACTTAAATAAATTGAAAACTTTAGCATAAAAAATATTTTTTTTTTTTCAGTGTCATTAACCCTACAGATTCCCATTGGTAACCTTGGAATTCAGCATTTAGAATTTTTTTTTTTCATTTAGCCGCTTCAGCAATTTTGTCTTTCATTTTTAAATATGCTATATCTCCAAACACATCACAACCTACACTGATAATAGTTTATAAATAAACATTGTTGCTCATTTGCATTTTGCAACTCCTGTAAAAGATGCATTAGCCTTCATTATTCTGTTCATGAACCTGACAATAATTTCCACATTGTCTTTTTTAATTGCTTTCCAAGTTCACAGCACTTCTTCTACATAATAATCTTACATTTACATTGAATTCTTTATCCTGAAAGATAGCAAAGCCCTTCAAAAACTGTGAGCTGCATTTTGTCCTGTTTCATCCAAAAACACACCAGCTGCAAAGAAGTGGAAAATCTCTGAGGAAATAATTTGATATCTTGAATTAAAAAAAAAAAAAAGATCATTTCAGCAGAAAATACAGAACTAGTTCAAACTGGTAAGAAGTGGGTTCCTGTAATTTAATTTGTTTTTCTTCTGGGATTGCTCATTTTTTCATAAACAGGTTTCCCTAATCAGCTGGAAGTTTGCATTAAGTTCAAAGAGTGTTCTTTTCAAAGAGTGAATTTTCTTTTAATTTCATGCCAGTTTTCACTGAATTGCTTCAGCCCTGTGCTTATGTCAAGTTTTGGGGGCTTTCCCCTCCTCCCCGCAAGTCTTTTTTAAGCTGTTAAATAGGTCAAATAATGTCAAAGTTCCAGGTAATTTGCAACCTACCATGTACAAGGTGGATCCATCATATTAGTCATCATATTGCAGGTTTTTGCCTGATCAGAGTGTTTTGGTAGCTTTCCCAAAAATATTCATGTGCCCTCCAGCGATATTTTAAGCATCATCTAGCGTGCATGGTCTAAGCTTCTTCCAAACCCCAGTATTTGCATGCTATGTAGTCTGAAAAATTTGCATGAGAATGAAGATTCTATTACCATCCAAATTACAGATCCTGAACAATGTTTTTTAATAATCAAGTGAATCAAGTAAAATAAAATAAAAATATTTCAGTTAAAGGAGTTGCCAATTTGTGTACAGAATGGAGTCTGGTGAAGAAAAGAAATCAGGCATGTATTATCTAGGGATTTTCAGGACACAGATATCTTAAAGATTTTTTTTCCTTTAGTTTTAGTTTATAAGAATGTTTTGTCAGGAGCTCTTTCAAAGGCTGTATTTCTTCTTACATCTCAGAAATAATTAAGCACTCCTTGCATACATATTTTTGCCTGCACCAAATTTTTGTTCAGACTCTAGACTACTGCTTTTCCACACTTGCAGATCTACCATAAGTTTCAAAAGAGCTTTATAAAGTAGACACATATTTCTCCCTGTTTCTTAAAATATTGTGGTCCTAGTGTTGGTCTGCCAGGAAATCTTGCATAAACAAGTCACACTGAGTGCAAAGACATATCGCAAATCAAACAAACAAAAAAGTAATTATTCTTTTGAAAGATATTACTCTGATTTTTAGGCATTTTCTTACTTTCCTTAAGTAAGAATTGTTACAAACTTTCTGAACATTTTCAAAATGTGCTTTACAACACATATTGAGAACTAGTTTGGTCTGATAATAAAAGATCATGGGCCTTAGAAGACAGAGCCTTTGCAATTGAATAATGATAAGGTCAATTTTTTTACGCAGATTTATGTAACTGGGGCAGTGGGGGAAATATTTTGTCTTAAGGAGAGAGTTCTAAGAGAAGCAGTGTTTTAATTTCTTACAGTGTTAATGGTAATCTTTCTTTACACTCATGTTTTGATGTGTGTGATTTCTTAATCTCATTGACCTACTAATGCATTTTAAACAAATTCCTTGCTTGTTTGCACAAAGACTTTCCTCCTTCCCCATACTAGTATTGCAGAATCATGTCCATGCAACAGAAATAAAAAGAAAAATCACAAGATTCAGATGATCCTTCAAGTTTTGTTACAAAATTGACTGAAAGGGTTACTAACAAGCATTTCAAAAGTGAATACAAATATCAACACATCTTCTACATATCCTCAAAGTGGCTCAGTATATCCCATCTGTAGATTTGAGTAACTTCTCTCAGATATTTTTATTTTCATTCTAGAAGTCCATTCATTTCACTATTTTTTCTTAGCAAGAGGAACACATATATCCCAACAACTTTCATTGTATANATTTTATTTTATTTTTACCGGAAGGATTCCTATACCTTTTTACATGATAAATAATTCTGTACTTGAATTTGCAGCTGTTTTTCATCTGGGTGATCTTGTTTCTGATGCTCAGGAGAGACCTGGCATAGATCATCAGCTGTGTAAAACCTTCAGGGACCACACATGC
>VXBX01000572.1:57128-67904 GCA_013400415.1 Scytalopus superciliaris | reverse complement strand
GATTGTAAGAATATAAAGATTTAAAAAAAAAAAAAAAAAAATCACATCTAGAAGACATGAATCATGACCATGAACTGCAAGATTAAAAGTCTTGCTCAGTAATGGGGAAACATTGACAATTAATCAATCAATTCAATCAATCAATCAAATACCCCCATCAAATGACATGGTATATTAAGTATTACATGACACTATGTTTAAAAGCAGATTTTTTAATACTATGCTTACAGTAATTTTCTCTACACACACTGTAATTGGACTTTTTTTTACAGGGTAAGAGAATAATATAACAGCATCAGGTCTCAAATAAAACCAACTATACAACAGAGATTTCTCTGTTTCTAGGCATTTTCCCTGTCATTAGAGTGTCTTAGGTTATACCACTTTTCTATAAATAGCTTCTGCTGACAGTTAGTGTCCAGAGCAATAATGTTTCAAGCAGCTAGCAACAATGGTAGCAGTATGGAGTATGTTACATTTGATTTTCTTAGGCATGACCAAGTAAAATATTTATATTGAAGAAAAAGTTTCAATACAGTGAAGGAAGTTGACAAAAAAGTCAGAAATTTCTGCATAGCAATTTTTAGAAGACAGTACCAAGACTTGAATCTAAATTTTCAGATTCATTGTAGCTGAGACTTTAATGAGGGCTTGCCGGATATAGTTTCTCTTGGAAAGAGTGACTTACCAAATGAAAGTATTTCCCAGCTTTGAAAAACATAACAAGCAAGCAAAAAACCAAAAATTACTTACAAGACATTATGGGAAATTGTAAATGTGACTAAATATTTCAGTCTTGAACAAATACGGAAGAAATCCTTGCATTTTTACAGGTGCCAAACCAGGATACTTTCCCCTGAAATCATGACCTGGCAAATGACAGTTTTTACCAGTAATTTTTTCTGCAATATATAATGTTCAGAATTTAAAAACAGGGTATTTAAAAAACAAAATTTCTTAAAGCACCTTCAAAATTTCAGATGTATGATTAAATTATGTCCAGTGCAATATGGCTGTCTGTGTGAAAATTGCTTGATTCTTCCCCTCTTTCCACCTTCCCCAGTCTGTCCCTTGAAGGATTCCTCCTTGAAAGAAAGATTTTTGCACTGACTGAGGCAGTACACTTCTCACTACACACATGAGAGTTCACTGGGTTATTTCAAACAAAAAACAAAACAAAACAACAAACAGAACTTAGTTATTTACGCTTCTGTACACCTAAATGTTCCACATTGCTATGAAGTTTGGGGAAATAAAGGAATCAATGGTCACTTTAAAAAGTTAGGAAGTAATTTCAGTATTTTGGTAATACTTAAACAAGGTCAAATTTTATCTGACCTCCACTTGGCCACATTATTTATGCAGACTGGATCATAGAGTTTACTAATAAATCCCATTTTCATTTTCTTTGTGAAGCACCATTTCTGCAGGCTCTCCACTCCAGGTTTTCTTCAGACAAGAGAAATGTCAGACACACTTATGTACATACAACTCACATAAGGACATAAATAATAGTGTAATAAAGTGTCGTACTTTATCAGGCAGACTCTCTTTATTTACTTACTTACATACTGTAAGTAAGCTGTGTGCTGAAGGAGTGACTAAGGAGGCAGAACATTTTAGCAGCACAGAACTGTCAAAGCATGCAATGTGAACTGCAGTCAAACTGTTAAGGCAATAAAAGCCCTAAATTCTTCCTCTAAAGTGTTGAAAGTCTAAAAAGAAAACCAAGAACATTAGCATGACCCAAAGTCAATTTTTCAGCTGCATAGTCCAGAAGTAAATGCTTTGATACCAAAATAAAATAAAAATCTGTGTTTAAGTGAAAATGCTTCTGAGGCAACAGAAATTAGCACCAGCAACTCACAGGTGAATCTCACAGCCTGACAGATACATTGACAGTAGTTCAGACAAGAACAGTAGGCATAGTGTACCTGGTAGCAAGCCTACTAATCTTAAAAAGTACGCAGAACACTGTTTGGCTTCTCTTTCAAAACTACATGAGAATAGAACAAAGAGTTTTATGCACAAATTTTATGGTTTGAGCTTTCTGTCTGTTTATGTGGGCAATGTTAATCACTCTGCTTACAAATTCTACTTTTCTTTTCATGGCCTATACAATACTGCTTTCTGTTTCATTTTATTTGTATTTGTCAGTCTTTAAGGTAATCAACAAAGCAATTTAAAACAGCAACTGTAGGAGAAACAGAACCAGAAATTTGCTAGTTCATCTATCGAAAATAAGCAACAGTCTATGAAACAAGTTAACTCCTGTGAGATAGGTCGACATGACTTAGCCCAACAGTGTTCTTTCTTTAACTGTACTTAGTAGTTTGCAGTAATATGGAATGTAGATCCAGTATTATTCTGTAGGTATGAGCACCTTAAGAGCACCTTAAACTTTGTACAAGGAAAAATGACAATGAGTGTCTTTTTGAGGTATGTTTATCTCAAGTGATATAAAACTGTATGCATCATCACACTATCTTCAGGGAATACTTGCACCACTGTATTAAGTTTTGCAGACATACATTTAGCATGGGATTACATACCTAAAATATTATTCAACTCTCAGTCTTCTACCCTACATCTTTGACATACATTTGCCATTGTAGATCTGCTATAAATATCTATTGAAAAGCATATCAAAACCACAAAGTGAACAACTAATAGAACATGACAAACATGTCTTGATAAGCTTAGAAGACTGAAATGTCATTTAGTTTGTGAAGAAGGCAGATTTTTTTAAACTAGTATGGCTATTACAACCTAATAAGAATATAAAGAAACTGTTCATAAGCATTTGCCTTTAAAGGTCTTAAATATTTTACTTGTAAATAGGTGCATGATCTTAGAGTTTTTTCTCTGGTATGTCTTCCTTTACTTACAGTATTTTTTGATTATGCAGTTTCCAGCGATCATGAACAATGCATGAACAATATAGTTGTCTGCCAATTGTTTGAATTTTCTATGTATATTTCTGTTGATGAAATCCAGTCCTTTGAGTCACAAAGTACATATTCTTGGTATTACAACTTGAGCAACAAATGCTGCGAATTTCCAAAAAGCATTAACCAGCTAAGCTCAAATTTTCACATAAATGATAAAATATACCATTTTACTGCAGTAATCCACAGATAAAACAGAATAACAGAATATAGTGATTTGTACTTGAAATTCTATTGCAAGTAAATGGAAATACTATCTTATTTTTTCAAAAGCTCTTCCTGCACAGTTGTTATGCATGTCAAAAATGTCAACGGTCATAGCCTTGCCAAACTCTCCCAATGAGAGAAGTATTATCATCAGCTTGAATCAAGGAACTGAATCATCACAAGCATTAAAGGCTGTCTGCATTTATTTATAAGAGTGCAACATGAGAGGTGTGGATTTGTAGACAAAAAGAGCTGGTGAGGAATATCTGACACTGGCTCTAAGTGAATTCCTGGAACTATTTCTACATG
Organism: Scytalopus superciliaris; assembly: GCA_013400415.1. NCBI lineage: Eukaryota > Metazoa > Chordata > Aves > Passeriformes > Rhinocryptidae > Scytalopus > Scytalopus superciliaris. The sequence continues at coordinate 64,440 of VXBX01000572.1, read as the reverse complement.
AAGAAAATGACCTAGAGTGATGCTAGCATGATATTAAAGTTTCAAAACTCATTGAATTCTCTGGCCTTTGTAGCAAGACTGGTAAATCATATTCCTGAGGAGATGTTTCTTGATTTTCATTTAATACACTTCTCACTCACATTTCATGTTAGTGCAATCTTTACCTCAGAGTCTGCTCTGTTCCTGCTCAATGTTAAACTATTCTTGTGCACTGGTCAGGTAATGGACAGTCAAATCCTCATGTGAATGATCCTGGTGAAGAGAAGACCAACAAAGAATAAATCTAAGGTGGTCTACATGTCTCAGAGAACCAGGGAGTGAAAACAATTAACTGTTGAACTGTTTTGTGTGCATTCTAGAAGTGCCTGCCCAACTCCATTTGATCTAAAAATTTCTATCAAATTCGTCTGAAAAATATTTTGTGCATTTTTTAAGAACAAACACTCGACAATGCAAGCCACAGGATAGCAGTCACTTTTTCAAGGACACATGCCTGATCTTAACCAAAGCTGTACTATAAACATACCCACAGTGTGGCACAAGGCAGTTGTAGTGCAAGAAATTTAAACTTCATTACATCACATTAGTTTAATTCTGGAGTTTTCATAGTGATAATATTTTTCTAATTGGTTACTTAGATTCATTTTGAGTGAGAACATACGCCAGCTTCAGGTCCTCCTTTATGCCCTAATCTGGCCATGTAGCATGTTCAGACATTGTGGTGCAGTGCAACAGCTTTGTATGCTACCTGTCATCCTGGAATACACAATTCTGTTTAAACCATTAACATTTTTTGTAGGACCAAATGTATCCACGGACAAAATAAATACAATAAAGCCAAATATAAAGGAAGATTTACAGTGACTTATGAATGTAGATTAATGTTCATAAAATTCTCAAAATTATTCTTTTACTTTTTGGAATATGCAGACAGAAGTAGACAAAGAAAGGAAGGGTATTATTAGAGTTTGGATCATTATGGTCTGGATAATTAGAGTATGGTAGGACAAAGTGGACAAAAGGTGAAAAGAGGAAGAATAAAAACATGATGTAAAGAGATTGCCTAGGACAGCAGCGCTGCTTTAAAAATCCTCTGTGTTGTTGAAACATAGATTCAGAACTTACTTCCTGAGCTCCATAACTCAAGTTGCCATTTTATACCTTTTAGACAAGGCATCATTTCAAATGCAAAATATTTTAAATGTTTTGCTTTCATTACTCTTGTCTCCATGCAGCTCCTGCATTTTATATTTCCTCAGAATAAGATTCAGCAGAGCTCATAACTGATGTGACTAGATGCAAAAGGAACAATCAAACACAATAATTAGCAAACCACAGGAAATCATGCAGTGTGACAGTTCTGAAAGAATAAAGGATCTGCACCTAGGGGAGATTAGTGCAGGAGATAGTTAAGTGTCCATCAACCCCCTTCTGGATATCACTAGTCCAATTAATCATCACATAGGAACTATTCGTCTTGACAGCATGACCCCTGTCAATCACAATGTAGTGCTGAAAATGGAGCAGCCACTAAGGACAGCCCTATTTCCATGGCCCTATTTCCATGGCCCTATTTCTAGCTAACCTGTTTTAGCATAATGTTTCTGTGCATCAACAGACTGAAATGTCAGAGAGGTGAAGATGATGTGGGTGAACATGAAAAATGGGAGAAAACTGCAGAGAAAAAGGAAGATTTTTAAACCAGAAGAAAAAATGAGCAAGAAACAAATACAAGCAAGAGCAGAAGACTGAAGACATGAATCAATGTTGTCAATATTATTCTTAAGACATAGAAACTTTTGCAGCAGGAATGTAGTTCAATCAGGTTGCTGTCACAGGCAGTATAAGCATGAATGAAAATAGATCATTCAGGTTAATAAATCCTTTATGTCACAAGTGCCCTTTAGTCATTTGTTATACCACCCAATACTCTTCTAAGTAGACACTATATAACACAAAAGGATGGAAAGAGGCAATAGAAGTCTCAGGTCTGAAGAATTTTGTACCCTATAAGACATGCACTCCACTGAAGCTGTACATTAACAATATTCACAGAGTTCATAAATCCTTAAATACATATTCATATCTCTGTATGATTAACTAAAGCTTAAATGATATTAACCTCTTTTCACTTGCATTTCATAAACAATTTAGGTCTGAAAAGTTTAATTTTGCTTTTGTGGTTTCTTTTAATTGATGGTTTGCTTTTGTTTGTTTTCTTTTCCTGGATTCAGGGGTTCATTCTGGGTATATCTATATTTAATTCTTATGCACATATACCTAGCAGAGAATGTAGAGAATGTGCAGCAGGCATGAACAGTAGAAAACTTTTCAGGATTCAGATAAAATACTCTATATATGTGCACAAATGTGGTATTTTGATTTGTCTAAAAGAGGATGGAAATAAGTCCCTCCTCTCCCTAAACCAAATATATTGTCAACAACTTCCTTATTTTAGGGGAGTGAAACATGCCAGAAAGGCATGTTTACAGGAAGCAAATTAGCGCAGACTTCTTTATTTCTGTTGCTTATTCTGCATCTATGCTTTCTTTCTCTTCCTTCTCTTTACCATATATGACAGTATAACATACTTAAAAAAGCCTGTGGCAGGTTTTTTGGCAACTGTGTTGGTAGAACCTGGTTAGCCAGTCCATGCAAACAGATGTCAATAGCTAATTCCTTTGTGGTAGGAACAGACTGGAAAGATCTTGCTGAAGCTAAATTCTATGATGTCATGGTAGGTGTAAATGACAACTAACTGTTATAACATTATCTGGAATCTGGTGTAGCTAGTAATGTTATCCATAACTGGTTTTATACAGCCATAACTACGTTTAGTAACTTCCTTTAGCTGGCAGCTACAGTTTCTGAAAAGTGACACACACAACTAGATGCCTCGTGTAAGACAGAGTGAAGTCCACTTTTCAGGTTCATGTCAAGTGGCAGTACCATCACCGAAACATTGAACCACTCCCGAATTTGGTTTGGAAGGGAACTTTAAAGGTTGTCTACTACCCCTCCCTGCAGTGGGCAGGGACATCTTCAACTCCATCAAGTAGCTCTGATCAGTCTGACCTGATCATGAATGCTTTTAGGGATGGCGTATCCACTGCCTCTCTGGACAACCTGTACCAGTGTTCCACCTCTCATCATAACAAATTTCTTCTTTATACCTAGCCTGAATCTACCCTCTTGTAAGCCTCTTCTCCTATTGTTGCTACAGACTCTGCTAAGAAGTCTGCCCCTGTCTTTCTCATAAGCCCCTTTTGAATTATCAAAACCTCTCTTCTCCAGGCAAAACACCAACTCCCTCTGCCTTTCCTCACAGGAAATGTCCTTTGATCATTTCTGTTGCCCTCCTCTGGACTCATTCCAACAGGTTCATGTCTTTCCTCTCCTGAGGACTTCAGACCTGGCCGCAGTACACCAGATGGAGTCTCATGAGCGCAGAGTAAAGGGGGACTCTTTACTTTGAAGCTAGGTGAGTTAACATAAAATTTTTTTATGGCCTGGCAACTGCTTGGCTGTTTTGATGCTACAGCCTCAATGTAACATACCCACCAGAAGAAAATTTTCCAAAGCAACTGTGGAGCACCATGGTTCCCTGAGCACGTGATCTCACACTCAGAGCCAGCCTGTCTTTACAGGAGCCATAGCACCCTTAAATGTAAGCTGCTGAGCAGCGGCCATCAGAGGAGGCCAGGACAGAGCATGCTGGGGAGGCCGGGGGGGGCAGAGGGCAGTCCCGTGGGAGCACACGCTGTGCAGCGACGCAGCCCTGCGGCCCTGCAGAAATGCGGCCCTGCAGCCATGCAGCCACGCACCCATGCCGCCATGCAACCATGCAGCCATGCAGTAATGCAGCAATGTGGACCTGCAGGAATGCAGCCCTGCAGCAACGCAGCCCTGCAACAATGTGGCCCTGCAGCCATGTGGCCATGGAGCCAAGCACCCATGCAGCCGTGCAGTCCTGCACCCATGCAGCCCTGCGGCCCTGCAGCGATGCAGCTACGCAGCCCTGCAGTAATGCAGCAGCGCGGGCCAGCAGCCATGCAGCCTTGCGACCCTGCAGCCCTGCGGCCATTCGGCCATGCAGCCCTGCCTGAAGGCAGCCCTGCAGCCCTGCATCAAGGCAGCCCTCCAGCCGTGCCACCCGCCGGGCGGGCGCGCTGAAGCCGCGGGTCCCGCCCAGGGCGATTCCGGGAGCGGCAGCGCCACCTGGCGGCCGCGGGCGGGACTGGGTGGGGCATGGCCCGGGGGAGCACCCGCGGCCCCTCTGCGGGGTTTTTTACCTTTCTTTTCGTTCCACGATAGCATTACATCATTCTCTTTCTCCACATGGAAGTAGCCTGGAAATAGAACGTACAGACTTGCCCTGCTGATTAGAATTCCTTGTTTCTGTTTTCCGTGTTCTGCTTGTATGTACATAAACTGTGTGCTCCGACACTGGATTATGTCAAATGAGAGAGAGATTTCTGTCTGAAAGACACGATTAGTTCTTTTGCCATATTCAGTGAACAAAATGAATATTGTTGGAACAACACACAAAACAGAACAAGCCGNAGAACTCTGCACCAGCTCTGTCTTATTTTAGTCCTTGAACACAAAAGTGCTGCTGGCTGAATCAAATTTATTTCAGTGGTAGAATGTCTTTAACAAGTTTTTCACTACCGTCATCCCTGCAGTACAGCCAGACAGGAGCCATGATGGGCACTATGGAGAGAAGCAACGTGTAAAGCAAGCACTGCTCTGTGAATCCTTTACAATACTAATTTTTATGAGGTACACATATTTCTGGGCATATAAACAAATCAGTAAATACTTCAGTTCCTTTAAGAATTCAATACAAGTGACTACTGATACACAAGAATTAAAGGAAAAAAGAGACCTAATTTCTTTTCCTTAGAAATAATGACATTACAGCTGGCACTTTGATATATGCATTTCTGATGACATTACAGCATTTTCTTAATTCATCTTGCCTAATTTCTTCTGAAGTTTAACTCGGATTCTAAGTCTAACCATTTTGATTCTGAGAACAAAATAGCAGGGAGCAAAAGTCAATTTCATTTATTTCTAAAGCATTAGCTAGTCTGCAACTAAGTCAGTACTTTACAAATTCAATCATAGAGTTGACATTTAATGCCTATTATAGTTTTAACACTATACAGTATCTCTGTTTACCTATATAACTGACCTCTAGTCGGTAACTTACAATCTATAAAATAAATCAGTGAGTGAGGAACTATAGCAGAAGTGTTAATTTTACTGTAATACAGTGAGCTTCTAAAAATAGACTGTATCCTTGCTCACATCAGATAACTCCAAGGCACAGTTTCTACATACACAGTTTGCTGACTCCTAATAGCATGATCTTATCACTCTGTGTTGTTTGAGTAACTGGAAATTCAATTCTATCCTGCAGCAAGATCAAAATAAATATATAAGTATGTAAACATATAAATGAGAATAATAGCATTTTTCTTTGATTGGAATTTCTTGGGAATTTTGAAAGGAAAATCATGATTCACTTGGATTCAGTGTAATGTTTCATGTGGATTAAGCTTGATTTGAATTTGAAAAATTGACATAATATTTCAGGTCTTTATGAGGGCAACAAATTATGTGGAGTTTAGGCTCTTGGTCTGAATCCAATTAAGAAACCACTAGGTTTTTGTTCAAAAAAACCTCTTCTTATGGCACATCCTGAAAGCTTTAATTTTAGCATCACATTCCTTCTCTTTTCCCAGTTTGAGCTAAGCTTTCCATATGGCCTGTGTTTCTCATGAGGTTACCAGTAGCAAGCTGTAGCAGAGGAGAGAGCTTAAAACAGTGTCATGTACTAAAAACAAAGTTCCAGTGAGGTTTATCAACAGTTAAATGTCCTTTGTTAAAAAGTGGTACTCTCCATCCAATGTCCAAGTTTGGCTTGTCTATCTTCTCTTTAACATTCTACTCCATAACAGCAGCATTTATACACTCACAGCTGGTCTGAGCAATATGCAGAGAAAACAACCTGCTTGCTTTGAAAATAAACAGACATAATATTGGATAATCCCTATGTAAGAAGTAAAGAATGTTGCTTACCCTAATGAATCTGATTTAGCTTTTAGGGTGATGCATGGTCTGTTGGAGTTGGCTTTTCAAATTATTCACTGAGCTTCTGATTGCATTTTCTAGGTTTGATTTGCAGTTTCTTATTAAATTCTTTATGTCCATGCAACGTACATGAAATTTGTCTCTGCAAGAACTGTCAACCCAGTGTTTTTTTCTGTTGCAACCTAAACATTTGTAAAGTTTTTCCAAAAGGACGCTCCAGTGATCCAGGACCACCTGGCTTTCCTGAGTGAAAGGAAAACTTTTTGCTGTGGGTATACCTATTGAAATCCATTTCTCTTCATTAACAGATTAGTTATTTCTGCAATGAATGCACTATAGGAACATGTTGCAATGCATACAATAGTTTTTCAAGTAACATACAAGAAGTAAGTTATCTAAAAATGTGAAATTGTAATAACTGACATAAAAGTTCATCTTAATGAGTAGTTAAATAATTCCTTATATATGTATTTCTGCTTTAAAAATTATATTGTTACTTCTCACATTCAATAAGTCCTGAGCATTTTCTAATTATTTCTAAAATACAACTTTGCCAAGTACCTAACATGTTGTCTTGTACTGGTCAGAAAAGTTTCATAGGGCATAGGCAAAAGCAGATAATTATTCAAACCCAGTTCAGCAAAAGCCTCTCAAATATAAAATAGATCTTTTATTCCTTTTTTTTGTAGTCAGCTGCTGCTACTTAATTTAATGGTTACATAAGAGATTAGCAATGCTATATGACTTCTACAAGATTATGGTTTGTGTTCAAAGTAGCACTTAGAATTGTGCAGACACCCTTTTTTTTCTGGTGTCAACATCAACTGTACTCTACTTCATAGAAAAAATAACTGTTTTTTCTCATTCCATTCCTCTGCAAATTCCTTAGACAAACAGAATCTAGTGTGAAACAGCAAAACAAGCCCAGGCAAAACATACAGGAGTACAGTGGATTGGGGTTTTTTGTTGNAGTCTCAGATTTTCACGTAAATCTTCAGCTTGCCAGAGTCACAGGACCACCTCTGAAGATACCAGAGTACTTAAAGAAAAATCATGTTTTGTAAAAGATGAAATGCCCGACAAATATTTGTACCCTCTGAACTTTCTCAAGCAATTGAGTTCTGTATGCTTATGAGCTACTGAAAAATTAATATAATCACCACTCCTTTCACTATCAACATTTTATTCTGCATTTTTTTAATTTTGTTCAGGA
>VXBX01000572.1:0-17244 GCA_013400415.1 Scytalopus superciliaris | reverse complement strand
CACTCAAGACTTCCTGCTTGAAGCACGTCCATCCCTCCTGGACCCCCTTGTTTTTAAGGGTTGTTTCCCAGGGTATGCTCTGAACCAGTCTTCTGAGCAGGCCAAAGTCTGCCCTCCAGAAGTCCAGTGTAGAGGTTTTATTGGTGGCTCTCCTTGCATCTCTGAGTATTGAAAATTCAATTATTTCATGGTCGCTATGTCCCAGGCAGCCTCCAACCACTACATCTCCCACCAGGTCTTCTCTGTTAGTAAACAGTAGGTCTAGCGGGGCCTTACCCCTGGTAGGCTTATTTACCACCTGATGAAGGAAATTGTCCTCTACACACTCTAGAAAATTCCTAGACTGCCTCTTCTCTGCAGTATTGAGCTCCCAGCAGATTTCCAGATAAGCTTTTTCACAGGCATTGCTGCTATCCCCTGAGATGACATCTAAAGCCAACCAACAAGGACCCTTGATTGTTAAAGTGAGAAGAGCAAACTGGTTTGATGAAGATAAGATTGTAGTGTCTCAGATGTGAAACCTAAAATAGAAGAACCAAATTAAACAAAATAGAATTGTGCACAAAAGATTTTGAGGTTGACTTAATGGCATGCTATCACTTTCACTGTGTTTAGTGCTCTTCTGATCTTACTGAGATGTACACACAGTGTCAATTTCATTCAAAATAACCTTTATCACAATGCACCCATTAATTTTTGTCTTCAGGGTACAGTAATTATGCTGACATATTGCAAAAAAAATTATTCAGTACACACATCTGAAAATGCCACACTGCACACATTTAAATTTAGTCCTTTCACTGGTATGATCTCAAGATACTCATTTGAAGTGGTAGCTGAACTAGGAATTGTAATGTTATTTTCGCATCCTAAGTAATATAGCTTGCAATTTTGCACTCTGTCATCTAACACTACTCAGAAAATTGGAAGATAATCTCTTCTCATTGAATGAGAATGAGATTGTGTTGCATTTGGACAGGTTCCATAGCTGCACCATTCAAGACAAAAATATTTGCTTAATTTTTGCTAAAGAAAACAGGACAGCTACTAAAAGTGTTGCCTGTATATGCTAGTAAGAACTGAAACTCTTTTTCTTGCTGCAACAGCCTAAGAGATTGAAGGTTAGAAAATAAAACTACTAGTCTGTGCTGGTTTAAAGGTAAACTGGTGGGAGAAATGAATCCAACTCAAGAGAGATTACAAGTCAGAGTTACAATTTATTTAAAAAGATTAAAATAAATACAATGATGCAGAGAAAAATTTGGTTTGACCCACAAAAAAACAGACGAATAACCCAGCACCCTGGGGCATGAACAGAATGGAGTTCGTTAGCCCCTCTGCTGAGCACCACATGGTCCCCCTGAGTACAAAGTAAAAGGAAAGGAAAACCTGTTGGTGAGGATGATGGTTGTAGTCTGGTAGAGAGTGGCAGTCACAGTCCTGTTGAGGTTCTGGTCCTTCTCTGGATCTAACAAGTGGTACCAGAAGTCCCAAACCCCAAGATTATATATGTTCAAGTTCAGGTGGGAATGCCCAGTATGTCCCCCAGGATAGGGAGTTTCATAATGGGTGATTTAACTCTATGAGTCATGGGATATTTTTGGGATCTTTGCTGATCTAAGTCATTGTAACTGCCTGTTGTGCCAGTCCATAATAGCCTGTTAGAAGACATGACCCCTCAGGCTGGGTGTGAAAGTGCTGATGCCTCCCTGGAGGGAAGTTATCACATGTGAGTCATTGGTGTGAAGACAGAAACATTCCCCTGCCTCTCAGGGTTCTTTAACACCCAGCTTGTAGCCTGAGGTGTCAGGTGTGCCCTGGGCAGCTGCTCCAAATGATCCATTATTAACAATTCATCAGAAATTACATATGCAGTGTAGAACACACAGTTTTAGTCTCACCCACATAGTGATAAACTGGTCCTGGCCACTGTAACTAGAACATAGTGCTAGATTGATAGTATCCTAAAATTCTCATTTGTTTATGTTTTTATTAAAATTGTTTATAGGAATAGGTGATTTAAAGAATGTCTTACTTATGCTTGGAAAAAAATTATCTACAGGAATTATATTTAAATTGTTCAAAAATATTGTTCAAATATGTGAAATAAGAACAAATACTTCATGTACCTTACATTGAAAAAAGGAATTAAAAGTGTTTACAGTGATAAAAATCTAAAAAGAACGTGAAGTTTTTGGAAATTTCAAAAATACATGTTTTATCTGTATATCATTGTCATGTTAGTTTTCCGTTTATGTTAACTTTAAAAAAAAATCATCCACATGCATAACTTGAGACCAAAAGAGTCTGACCCACCATTTCTGCCCTAATCTAACTGACAAATATTTTATCACCTTGGAGACACTGATATCCACAGTTTACTTTTCTATCTCAAAGAGAATGTCCTGAATTTTTGATGCCAAAACGGAAATCTTAAAACAGTCTCAGTTTCTATTATAATCCAAATCATATTCAGTCTTCAATTTTCACATCCTAAACAAATCAGAAAGCAAAAAATAAACAGATGGGTCAACAAATGAAGAGTCCTGGTAAGAAAATCAAGCTTCTCTAAATACTTTGATTTCTGTCTTTTCTGTGTACCTGGACTGCTTTGTTTCATGCGAGGTTAGAAAGGAACATTGAATTTTTTTCTATTAGAAAAGAAGAATGTTTTGGTAATTCCAATTGCTTATCGTGTTCTTTCCCTTTACCAACTACATCGCATTGTTCTCTTAGCTTACCTAGCTTTAAACAAAAACAGATGTGAGAAATGGTACAAAGATCCAGGGTTTATCTATTACTGCAAGTTGAGTTTCCACATATCCCTATGTGTCTCTTAACATGTAACTCCAATTTAAGTCCTTAGCACAATGGGCTTCTTAGCAGATAAAGTCAGAGTTCAGAGGGATTCCCCCTGGGATGGGGATATGGCTAAACACTGCTTCTAAATCTTGTATTGAAAGGTTATCACTGCTAGGCACGGAAATACAACCTTATCTCCCCATGGGTACTGTTAACGGGCTTGTTAATTACTCATCAATAGCTGTCAAATCGTTAAACAAGCAGCAAGCACCCAATGGTAACAGTACTAAGATACGAATTACTGATGAGACCCTGACTTCAGTAACTTGCTATTTGAAATTTAGAACATGTTTTCTTCCACTGAAGTCCTGTGGCAGACTTTCTGTTCCTTGACTGTATAATCAGGCGATTAGTGGTGAAGTCCTGACTGAAGCATTCTACAGTGAATATTCAGTTGTGTTAAAAGACATAAAATGTTTGCATTTCAACACAAACCCAAGGTCATCGGTCACTCTAGTAACACAAATGACTGGATTCAGTGAATGACTCGACTTTAAAATCCACTGGGAAGAGAAGGGAAGGGATGTTTTGCCCAACTTTTTTTTTTTCCTCCAAGACCCTTCAGAAACGCAGAAGAAATCTGCTGGTTGGTTATTGATGCTGAAAGAGAAGAACGAGCCTGCCAAATGTTAGACTGATGAGATAAACCTGTGGCAATCTTTTGCCCCTTTGGAAAGTATATTTCCAAGTAAAATCCAAATCTTCACCTACCACTGCAGCAGTCATTATATGAACTCCAGTAGACAGACAAAGCTGAACCTTTACAAGTTTGGGGTCTGGGCAATTCCTCTGACACCCTCATGTATTAAAGCAAACACATCACACTGTATAAGTGTGGATTTATGATTAAACCTTGTGGTAAAATGTTTAGCAATACCTGCAAGAAGGATCCTAACTTGTACTACACCTGATTTTGAAAGCCATTGAAAGCACTTTCTTTCTGTTCAAACAGTGTAAAAACAATCACAGTGTTCAATAACTATCTAATCTTTCAAACCTGGTGACATGATTTACTGCTGTGTTCTTCAGACTGTCAGTTTTCCTGGTAAAGCTTGAGTCTTCCACAGGGGACACACAATCCAGGCAAATGATCTGCTATTCGAGTGAATCAGTTTTGCTAAGTGCAATAGGATTGCGCATATCTGGGCTCTAATTTGAAGAATACTGGGGTCAGTGAGAATCATTCCAGTGACTGTGGCAGGCTTTCTGTCAACCACCTGACAAAATCTGTCTGCAGTGCTGATTTTCAAATTGATGTTTTTGAGGGAACAGGAAATATTAATAGCTTGCCATGCTCTTGTGGGTTGAGACTGCTAAAAATGTCTTCTCACACAGCCATTTTATAAAAATTCCATAAAGAAAACACCTGCAATTATTTTGGGTGAAATATTATGTGACTGGCCAGTATTGTAGACTCCAGATAGACTAAAGAAAACTGAAAGACCTAGAAGAGGATAGCAGTGTCCATATACATATTTTGAGCATAATATAGTTCACGACATCTGGGATTTTCCTGTCAGTCACTCTGACCCTGTTAAATAGCTGCAAAAAGAAATATCTTCCCTGTTTGTAGACTGCACACGTACTAAAAAAAAAAAAACCAAAATCAACCAAAACCCCACAAAAAAGCCCCAACTGGTGTCTTTATGACAGTTACTCAGGATCACTGTGACAAATTAGAAAGGCATAGAGTAATTATTTGCCATATGATTTATTGGATGCTACCTATCAGCAAACAGAAGAACACAAGAATAAAACAAGTTCATGCATATGGTTACAACAGTGTATTCCTGAAATGATTACAGAAAAATTAGCATCTTCATTTAAGGTTTTGCATATATCTGATTAGAATCAGCTATCTTGAGCTGGAGAGCATCCCATTCTTAAACTATCTTAATGATTTTGATACATTTTCAGAAAGTCTAAGTGCACAGAAATACCATCTTCATTGCAACATGAGTGAATAGTGTCAACACTGATAAATACATCATCTTGACATTGGTATGTCTAGAGATGTTTAGGAAGCTTTACATGAGAAAGGGAAGAGGAAATATTCCTAATGGGTAACATGGTGGAACATATAAAGCATTGCATAAAGCCAAACAGATATAGAGAGATTTCCCACAGATACTGTATTCAAACACAGAAGGAATACATGTAAATCAAGTTTAATAGAGATAGTTGGTGTTTGGTTTTTCTCACCTTGGCATTTTCTATTAAAAATTCTTTCACATTCCTGTCAAAATGAAATCTTCCAGAATTTTAATGATGACATTGCTAAAGCTCTTATGTGAAAATACATTATATGCAAATATTTCTCCATCTTTTTCCTTCCTAAAAATGTCATTCTCAGGCACAAGCCCATAATATATCATACCCTTTCATCCTTCATCTTTCAAAAACTTCCTTGTCAATTAATTAGCCTCATTAGTGAATGATCACAGTCCCTCTAGTTGCTTCTGTCTCCAAACAAACTACATGGCATTAAGATTCCTTTCTTTTCATATTTCTTTACCTATCATACCCTAATATTAGGTAATTCATGCATGTTTGAGAGAAATAAATGCCTTCATTAGCTGTAGTTTTTCATGGAATCAATGGCAATAGCCCTGTTAGGAAAAGGGTATCTTTTCATTAGATAATATTCCTTAACTGTGGCCAGTAAAACAACCTGTTTTATTCTTGTGCCATGTTTATATTTCTACCAGGGTCCACAATAAACCAGTAGACTTTCTACATGAATAAGGTGAAAGTATGGATCTGAGTGAACTTTCTTCATCAAGGAACAGAAGAAATGTGGTATCAGATGTGGCTCATCATGTTGCCAAAATTATTAATGACTTCAATAGGCAAATATTTCATTCATGCAAAGAACCACTGCATATGTAGTCATTTCAAAGGATTTTTTGGTCAGAAGAATTAGAATGTAACCCTTTTGAGAAGTTAAAACAAAAACCAACAGTCACGTTCTTTTCAGCTCCATATAGAGACATATGTCTTTCTACTGTGCACTACAATGAATTTCATCCATTACCATTATTTCTTCAGAGAAATGTAGATTCCCTATGCAAAATAAAATAACTCAAAGAACTAGTTTGTCAAAAGCATCTAATTGACATGACTCACAGATTTGATCTCATAGAGTCTGCTTATGTAAGTGAAGTTATTAATTGACATAGGCAAACTTTGAGTTGAACTATTGTTATATCAATATTTCTACATGAACTTATACAATATAAGATGACCTTGTAAAGAACAGATTTCACAGATGCCCCAGTCTTGATCATATTTTCCTTAAGCTTCTTCTAAGCTGAGTGAATTCTGAATACGCATGCTATCAAATAGAAGCCATTGCCATTTGTAGAAGAGTCTGGAGAAAGAAAGGAAGCCAAACCTTAATGTATCTATACACACACAATTAAACACAATCCAAAATTGAAATGGATTTTGAAACATCAGGAAACATCTGCCAAAAACTTGTGCCAACCCACATTCAATTTGTAATATTTACTGCAAAGACAGAACACACATTTGACCATGAATGCTGTGTTGTGGGACTTTGTTCCACAGCTGTTCTTTAAGGATTTCGATAAAATATGTACTATTAGTTTTCAAGAATGCCTGTGACTGTGGTTCAGAGTATCATAATATGTCTTTCCTACTATCTTTGATTGCACATTGGCATTCTACAAAACACAGAAATTGAAAAATGAGCACCATAAGAACCAACTTTTCAAAGAACCATTGTTTCTAATCTCTGTTAACCTGTAATTAAACTCAATTGTGTTGTTCTCATTTAAGACGTGTATAATTATTGTTCTTATTTTATAGCCTCATAATAACTCATTTTGCCTATTTATGCTGTTTTATCAAAATATGAAATAATTTATTTTTAATATATAATAACATAACCATTTCATGTGGCAAGCATTTTAAGAATTTGAAGGAATAGGAATACTGTTGAAAAACCAAATAGTTCCTTTTAGAACTATTTGCTACAAGACAAAATTAAACAGACCTTTCCTGAGACTTAACTAATTTGCATGCTTAATCACAAAATACAGAAGACATAGCCAATGCATTGCCTGTGGGTTGACATGACTGGGTGGATGGAGAGAATATATCTGAGAATCATGGCAATTGATGGGAGGACAGAAGATCATCATTAATGTCACAGACCCTAGTCATCTTTTCTTCTTCCAGTCCCCCAGTACAGGTCAAAAGTGAGTCCTCTTTGTTTACAATATGTCTTAAATAGTAATGTCTCAAATGTCTTTGAATTTTGTAACTGGATGTGATTGAGCAGAAATACACCGATGGAACTGTCCTGCCCTAAAGTGTCAGATTTGTGTGCTATGGACCCTGCTATTGGTTTGCTGGCTTGGATATCCAAAGGGAGAGAATCCATCTTGGCAATAAAAATCATAACATGGGGGTTAGGACACTCAGAATTTTAAGCTGCAGGAGAGAGAAAAATAAGCATTTTCTTTGTTCTTACAGAAAATTGTCTAAACACTGGGTTATCATGTAAGAAGAATCCCGATCCTGTCTTTTAGATGAATGTAACTGATGTTACATTTTCAATACTAAACATTCTAGCTGGGACTCAAAGTCTATTAGACTTCTGCAAACCGACAGAAATCTTTATCCAAGAGTATTAGCATACCTAATCCTCTCAAAATGCAGCTGTTTCTGCATAATATATCCCCCAAATAACTCAACTAAAAAGTTAGCTTGTGATGTTTCTCGGTATCATCCTTTCTAATCACATATAGTTAATAAATATTTAGTCACAGGCCCTTAGACAAGAACAAGCCCAAGTGCTACATAGATACTTCAGTTCATAATCATTGGTTGTCTTTACTAATTCCATAGAATTCTTTTCTGTTAAATAATATAACTTGTTCTCCCTGAGTAAGAATTACCTTTGAACTTCAGTGAATCTCCCAGGTTATATACAAGAGTTACTAATTATAGATATTTTCCAAAAGGTTTTGTTTCCTTTCTAGGAAGAAAAGATGGCTTTTGCCTTTATACAGGTGAGGTACCCCTTTCTTTCTTGGTGAAGCTGGCATAGTGCATAATTTACAGAATGGCCAAAATTACAGAGGAACTAACTTTATTACCTTCAAGCAAAATAGTGACTGAGGAATGGAAGAAGCAAGCTTCTAAAAGGGAGAACATAAATGGACTCAGTGTTTTCAGGGTTTTTTGTTTGGGTTTTTTTAAAGAAATCTGTCAGTATGAAAAGCAAACACAACCAGTGGATGGATGACATTACAGGACAGCAGTTTAAGCCACTAAGCCTGATGGTGAAAGCAATTCTGAAAATGAGGGTAGATCTTGCTAGGCGTGGTAAATACACAAACTGCTGGTTTTAGAAAAACAGTATTTCTGTTTTTAACAGTGCATGTGCAGCTGCTGAAGTCACTCAATCAACTAGAAGAAATGTAGTAAAATTATCCTCCCAATTCCAAATGCACTAAACTGCCATTCAGAAGGGAAAGGAATAATATCAGCCTTTCATGAACAGAAAAAAATGTAGACTTCAAATGGAAATCAGTGGTTAGGTTATTTTCTCTTCAGTAAGAGAATACAAAACCTGCTTTTATTCTGTGCTTGGAAGGGGCTTACTATCAGTTGAAAAAAGTCCGTGGTATGCATCTTGTTGCAATAGAAATTGAAGGTATTTTAAAGAGTTATTGTGGACCTTAGTGGTTTCCATTTTAAAGAAACCCCCTGAATAGTCAGACATAAACATAAAACACCTTAGACATAAAGAAGGTATATGTCTTTGTGTTTTAATGCATTTTGAGTTCTAATAAAGACCATGGTGGTATAATCCAACATACTTATTTGCATTAGACACATCAAAAATTAGAAGATTTTAAACTATCTTTAAAAAGAAAATTAGTTAGGTGTCTTCTATATATGTCTCTTGTGTCACCAGGATATTTGGAAAAAGTATTAATTACTCTTCCATATTTGTCAGAACATTCTTTACATAGAATCACAGAATCTACTGAGTTGGAAAGGACCCACAAGGATCACCAACTCCAACCCTTAGGCCTGCACAAAACCATCCCCCAAAATCACCCCATGTGCTAGAGAGTATCAAATATGAGTATGGTTTACTTGAAAATCTATTTAAAATACATACCCACTTTGATCCTTTCAAATGTTATTGAAAATCCAGTAGTGTACCACATGTGTGTCTTTTCACCAGTTTCCACATGTTACCTCTTTGGGACTTATATCTCCAAGTGTTGTATAAAAACAGATGATCCAGTATATAACAATCTTACTATGTAGAACTTGTCAGCTATATGTAGCAGAACTTGTCTCTTTTGCAGGATCAAATTATAAAATTTTAGAGTGATAAAATATGAGCTATGAGGAAAGCTCAAGTAGTCTGACATTGCTATGTGAAGAAAATAAGTCAAAATACACACATCAATCTTCAAGTATGTTCAGGGCTGCTACCATGAGAAAGCCACCAATCTGTGCTGTGGTACCAGGTCTTGAAGAATGGACTAGAACTTTTTCATACTTGTTTGCACCCTGATTTCTTGACCCTTCTCTTTTTTTCCCTTTTGATTCAAATGCTACAACTTTTAGAAACAGTATGGGATCTGGACAATAATGATCATGTATCTCCTATCCAGGCAGAACAGTAGTAAAGGTATGTTAACCCTGCAACAATAGAAACCTTTGCTCTGATGAATGTGCAATTTACTGTAGACAGATACTAACTTAGCTTTCTTGCCAGCTTTATGTCAAGTTATTTGTTGTTATGGGACAGTTGAGGGCAAGGATCCATTTCTTTTCTCCTTGAAAAGAGCATATTAAGGTTATAAGCATTTTAGGATAGAACATGGGACAGAAGAACTGTTTGACTTCTTCTTATTTAAAAGGTAGTATCCAGTGTTCCAATTTAACTGAAATGTAGAGTAGCAAAATTAATGAGAACTATGAAATATCCATTTACATGAAATATCCATTTACATAACTAATTATAACACACATATATATCCAGTAGTATGCTGACTCTGTACTTCTGGGGTGTGAGAACAAATTGTTTCATGAAGTTAATGCTTTCATTTTGTGTTCTTAAGGACACTGATGTTGGGACTAGGTTTTGCAGAGTTGGAAAAGGATTAGAATTCATCAATATGGTAAGAGCATGGGAAAGATTGATTCAGTGATTAATCTCACGTTAAACACATGGGAACAAAACAGCTGAGTATATTTGTCTCCATAATCCCTTTTCCCAAACGTAATTACAAATGGAATTGATCAACTCATGTGTTTCTTCTGAGCTTGTAGCAAACATATTAGAGTTGCTAGGCTGTATAATAACTTAGTACAGATCCGCAGTCTTCAGTGCTAGAGGGAATTACTTAATAGAATTGTATTTTAAGAGAAATCTTAAATTTCAAAATATTTCATTGACTATTTTCCAAAGAAAATGTCATTTCTCTTAGAGCAATGCCATCTGTAATTTCTAGCCTATGCCTTGTATGCTGAATAGCTTCAGTCCCTTTTAGAGGGACAATTTTTATTCTACATATTATACTTACTGAGTTAGAACTTTGTCTTCCATGACCTCAAAGGAGTAGAGACACTAGTAGACAATCTCTTTTGTGATCACCTCTGTCTTACAAAGTGAACTACTGCTGCCTTTGTTACTGCTGGTTTCTGTGGAAAAGAAGTAGAACAGGTATGGAGCAGAACAGGTATTAAAATTATATAAAGGGAAATGCCATCTTGAATTTTTGAGCCAGTTGCTTAGGTTTTTGAAAGAAACAAAGTTGATTATATTTGTTTTCTACAGGATTTCTCATTGGTTATGACCTGATCAGTGTTTAGGCTTTTTTAAATTCTCTTCTATGACCATAAGATCCTTATGGACTGTTCCGGCAGAATTAGTTGTTCACCCCAAGTCTTCTTCACATAGCAAAAATTAATGCAATGGAACACTCTGCTCTACAAATGTTGAAAATTTTTTGTTGCCCTAACTCCAACCTACTTCAGACTGTGTGTTTCCTCCCACAACTCTGCAGACAAGCAATGCTTCTCTAGAGCTCTGAGGCTATAAAAGCTTGTGTGCACGCATGCAGATTTTTTTTCTGCAAGCAAATAGACTGTAATATATTATATTAAATTCTCTTTCTAAATGTGCTTAACAGTGTATTCTAACTTGCTGTCCATTCAGAATTTAATTTTTAAAGACAGCTACAAGATGAAATAAAACTTAGAGTGCTTAGATTTACTTTAATTGTAAAAGTTTCTGTGTTACTCTGACACAAGTAATATCTCTACAATTTTCCTTTATGCTCACTATTTATATTTGGTGGAGTTCTAAGATATCTTTCAACAGAAATGCGACTTCTGCAGTTATAATTTTGTGATGATTAAATGTTCATAACAAAAATAGACTATTAAGAAAACTTTAACATTAAATCTAATTAATCTGATATCAAAAACAGTCTTCCACATTTAAATATGCTCTTATCAAGCTGATATTTTTTCCTTAAAACAAACAAAAAAACCAAAAAAATAAACAAACAGAAAAAAAAACACCCAGCATAAGAACTCCCAAGTAATGAACTCCAGTTACAAAGATTAATTTGTTCTCTGTTCTGTTTTCTTTTAACAACCATGGCATATTTCTTATGATTATTCTAGTATTTAAACCATGAGAAAACAACTGTATTTTTGTTCTTAGGCACATTTACTACCCCAAAAATTTCAGTTTTTCTGTTAGGCTGAATTGTTTCCCCTATCCAAATAGATAGATAGATAGATAGATAGATGAGTAGAGAAACAGACACATATATACGAATACGTTTATATATATAACACACTTTCACTAGTGCCTTGAAGGAGAAAGAGATGTTTCCAGTGTCTGTAGAAAACAGTCTTTGATATACTTTAGATGAAGGGAAAGCTGTCTGCTTCTTGTTTTCTGCTGCATCAGCACAGCAGAATTATATTAAGAGCAAAGCTGCCTGTCTTATTGTTATTAATATCAGGAAGAGCTGAAAAGATATGACACTTGGGCTGCAGTAATATTTAAGCTTTCCCTGGACATCCAAATGATTTGACTCAGGTTTCTTCCTCAGACCTGTTTCACCTCCTAGGAAAAATTATGATTAAACCTATATATCTAGACCTATCCAAGAGCCATACAGGCTTGACCTTGCTGAGTTTCCTTTGGAGGGAAGAGCAGAGACTATCACTCTCACTGGGCTTTGGGGACAATACCAGATGATATACATCTGTTAAAACAGTAAAAAGAAACTTGTCCCTTTGGGGAATAAACCTTTACTAGATGAATGAAAGATGTTCCCTATAGAAGTAGCATGTGATCATATAATTAAAAATTATATTGAATAAAACATCAGAACCCTCAAGTGTTCTGGAAACATTCCTTTTTGAATTTCCAAACTTCTCTCTGCTTTACTACGACGTCAAACTTCCGCCAGCATAGTTTTCATGTTGCTATGGACAACAAGGGTCAGAAGGTGGAAATATAAAGGGAAGAGATATTGTCTAATGTATCACTGAATAACACTGAATAGCATGATAAAGCTCTTAGTAGGTTTGTAGGCTATGAGTTTGGCTTTGAATTTGATTTTAACCTTCCTGTTGTGAAGACTCCTCAGTTTGTAAGCAAACTGATGTATACCATGTGCATATTTTTAATTTGTCTGTGATGGGACAGTAATAACATTTTAAATAA
The DNA here is from genome assembly GCA_013400415.1 of Scytalopus superciliaris. Lineage (NCBI taxonomy): Eukaryota > Metazoa > Chordata > Aves > Passeriformes > Rhinocryptidae > Scytalopus > Scytalopus superciliaris. The sequence goes on along the minus strand of VXBX01000572.1, from coordinate 4,637 downwards.
GTGTCATTATCCCACTCTTTCTTGTGCTTTCAGTATGTCCTTTTTATGTGAAAGGAAAACTTTAATGGATACTTACATATACTTTAAAAAAATATATTCACCCAGCCTTGTAATAAACTAACATCAATTAGTAATGTAAAATCAAGAAATAATCAGCATTTCAATTCCAAGTCCCTGATAACTTTGCCAACAAGATTTGAAACACGTCAGAGTGAAAATATTCAAGTAAAAGCACTTTTCAGCAGCTAAAGCAAATCGCTTCATCTATGTGTTAAGATTTTGTCATCTTCAATTCTCATGGTCAGTTGTTTTTCTCTTTTGACAAGCTGCCTAGCAGGTTTACAGTTTCAGGGACAATTATTTCAGCTAGGATTTCACTGTAGCTGAAGTAGGGCAGAATTTCTTCCTCTTGTTCTTTTGTCTGAGTGTGGGCATGCTCTCTTGTACATGTGTGCATTCCATGGCTCAAAGGTACACTGTTCTGTAGAAGTTTCTTTTCTTTGGCAAACCTTACAGTAGCTGAGCCAATCAGAGATGAAGAGGGGGGAAAGTACAGAACAGATTCACAGTGGAACACAGTTCCAGCCATTTGATGTCTTTATTAAGCCCATGTGATTGATGTTTATTTTTCAACAGTTTTGGCTACATTTTTTACAAAGGTACTGTCATATGTGAAAGTATGCGAGTAAGTTCATTTAACAAAGGACTGATCTAGCAGCCTAATTTATTCCATCCCCACTTCCTCACCTGACCCACCACCCACCAGTCACCCCACAAAAAAAGCTCAAGAATGAAAACCTAATAAAAGTGCTTATGAGAAAGGTTAGTGTAGCAGACCCAAAATAATACCTATTTTGGGGGGATGGAACAAAGTTCTGCTTGTGTGAGAATGTTGAATTCCCATGAAAGTCTGATGTTGTAGGGAATCTGATTTTCTAAATAATTTTTCCTTAATCTAGATTGCCTGTTCTGTCATCAGAGATCTTTCTGTTTATTTTCATCTAGCATATTCTGTGACATTACTTAGTCCAAAATAATTGCTGGATATTTTGTTCAAATACATGATCATATTTTTCACTAAGAAAAGTGCAAGATACTGTCATAATAGAGATTTACAAATCTGTGCACATCCTAGCAGTTACCTGAAAAACCTTTTTACCCTCAGATATGTATATCTCATTCACCACTGTTTGCACTTTGAGTGTGTGCAGTCTGGACTATCCAGACAGTATTGAAATAATTAACATTTATCCAGCATGTCTGATCAAATTATGCCTCTGCACAGGACTGAAGGATCAAACACAATAGTATTTCCAAATATTAACATACAAAAAAAAACACTCTCAAGAAAAGATTTCACAGTGAAATTGCACAAATCAACATTTCAGACATTGGGAAATATTTGATCTTTGGGTCAGTTTTGATCATGGCCTGTGAAAGGGGAGAGAACTGCTGCTGCAGTGACTTGTGCTGTAATGGTACAGACAAAATATCATCTCCACATTCATTTATTCCATGTCTATCACCTGAGCACAACTGATGCAAATACGCAACATGCATAGATGATTACTGAGTGGAGGTCCCCAAGCATAAAATGGTCTTTTTAAGAGACATAGCTCTGCTCCGAGCTATGGTGCAGAGTTTCAAGGCGATTGGGAATGAAGGACCTCTGTGGTGAGGTCCCTTCCTGAGCCTCTGTACACTTAGCTTAGGGAGGTGGAAGCTCATGTTGCCCTCTCTCACAGCCACAAGAATTAGAAAGCAGTTGAGTGAGCAATGCAGTCACATACTAGTCTTTTTCAGCTCTGCAGGCAACTTGCTAGCCATTACAGTGATGGCTAACCTCAGTGATGTTACTCTACACAGCAAGTGACAGAGCATCATGAGTTTCCTATTTAGAGCTAAGATAGTGTTTATGTTTAACTAGTAAAAAAAGTGTTAGTGTACAGAATCTATACAAGAGTTTAAATGGCAGGATTTATTCAGCATGTTAATTTATATGACATAAAAGACTAAAATTTAACCTGTCTTTACTGACATGTGAATTCAGTTCAAGAAAAGAAGAAAATGTTCAGGTACTCTGCTGATTTATTAGTCAGGTGGCTGGATGGGCCTCTGAGTAACCTGATCTGGTTGAAGATGTTCCTCCTCACTGCAGGGCTAGATGAACTTTAAAGGTCTCTTCCAACTCAAACTATTCTGTGAGTCTATCATTCTATCATTATTCTGCCATTCTGTCACTGAAGCCTCATCTGAGTTGTAAAAGGTCCTTGCTATTACATACCTACTTTCAAGTCAGGCCAGGAAGCTTGTTTTCTGGATTAAGTAAACTTTGAATTTAGCTTGTCTGCTATGGTCTTTAATTTGGCTACAGGTCAGATACTAAACTCCTGTGTAAATTATTTTTAAATAAAAGAACACTTGAACATACAATGTTTTTACTTGCTAGATCTTGTTGCAAATGGTCAGTTTAGGAACTACAAGATTATAGCTTTAATTTTTCTTAACTGAGATACTGAAAACATTATAACTAAGGAAATATTTAATTTGAGGGAATAGCTCTGTTTTCTGAAGGATTTTGCTAGTAGCAACATAGTGATTTTAAATTGTCACACATGCATAAAGTGCACATGATCCCTTTCAGCACACACATACTGATAATAAGCTAAGACTTAAGTCATCAAGTTACAACAAATTAGAGTGAACTTTGATTACTAAGTAGTGAATTTGTATCCTTTTTCCATAAAGTAAAGGTGATACTGACAACAAAGTGTTGATTTCATTCCATGAAAGGGTTTATGATGTTACTGATTCTCATCTAATTTACATAATTCACAGTACAGATAGTTAATTTGCATTATAAGAAACAGAACAAAATTATCTACGTTCTGATTTAATTAAAGTTGAAAAGTATAAGAAATCCCTTGTTGACTTACTGTTTCAGCCTGTACATCAGTACATCTCTTTCCCTCCCTACACACCCACACATGGATATATGCATGCACATATCCAGAAACAATAATGCAATATATTCCATGGCAGAATTCTCGCTCAATAGTAGTCTTGGCAATTTATATAATCTTTATTATTTGACTGTTCATGGAATAGTTTTAACAAGAAATATGTGAGATCTTTTATTGTACAAGCAATCCCAGTGTGCCATGGCCTAGCACTTCCCTCCAAAGAAAAGGGAAGTGCTGAGAAAGGTATTGCGCCAAAACTGTTTTTGCCACTCAACTAGTTTACTCAAACTTGAACTGGCTGTAAATTAAAAATCAAAATTATAAATAAGGCAACATTATTTGGTACATTTAGATTATTTTCGGTTTTTGCTTTTAACAAGGATNAAACAAACAAAACCCAACAAAAAATATAAAATTCAGTTGGTACTCAGTGACAATTAGGTCACATCTTCAGAAGACTGAACCAAGAAAACTTCTCAGTGACCTTTAAATTAAATAGAATCCAGAGTCTTTTTTATTATTATTATTATTCTGGAAATATGTAAGATATTTTTGTTTGAAAACAGGAAAATTGTGTAGAGAGAGAGAAACAATTTTAAGTACCTTGGTTCCTTCATTACCTGTAATATAAATTGTTTTGACATAGTTGACCACAGGCAAAAAGATTTGCATAAATACATCATTTTCCATAGGATTGGACACAGAATATGGAAGTAAATCTGTAGATTAGAAAGGCGGTGGTCAATGAGATTAAATATTAGTCAAGATTGTGAAAAGTTTGTTCCTGATTATTTTTTTTAAGACTATTCAGGCTTTGTTTAAATTATATTTTGTTGAGAAAACCAGGTAAACAATTCAAAGAATCATTTGGCATGTTTATTGACATTTCTTTAATCATGAAAGTAACTGAAATTCCTAAGAAAATAAAATTTCATTGGTATGTTGTCTGAAACTATTTGTCAAATTAGTTTAACTAGATATTTGCTGAGAAGCTAGTGACAGATGATTACCAGTGATGTGCACTTTCATTGGTAATTCAGAATAGTTTACTCCAGTGGTTCATAGATTATATATGAAAAGGAATTGGATTAAACTGCATGTTGTTGTTTCGATATTCCTACATAAGTTGACTTCAAAGTATGGATAACTTGGAATAAAACTGCTTTTTCCTACCTGACTTCTGCTACGTGTAAAATTTGATCAAGCAACAAACAACAAATGAGGCACACTTATTAACCAGTAACACTGTATTTTCTAAAACTATACAACAAATGACAGAAATCTATTTCTTTGTATATCCTTGCTTTGAAAGACATTAATTTAAAAAAAAAATAAAGCAAACCTATAGTCTGTTTTTAAGATTATTCAACTAAATTTCCAGTAAGGTAGCCTAAACGATCCTTGAATTCTGAGTATAAGCTACCCACGTTTCTCTGGAAGCCAGTGAAGAACATAGATGGTAGGGAAGTGTGAAAGTATGAACCAGTACGGCATATTCAAAAAGAACTTTTTCTGAAGGAAATCTCAAATGAAAAGAAATTTGGCTGCAATGATTTTTTTCCTAACATCTCCTTTAAACCATCTCTGCAAAAATTGTCTTGGATTTAATCTAAAATAAATAGCAGAAATATTTAATTTTAAACATTGAATAATATGCATTCTGATTTTCAGTTT
>VXBX01000571.1:258083-297271 GCA_013400415.1 Scytalopus superciliaris | reverse complement strand
TTTAATTAAAAAAAAAAAAAAAAAAAACACAAAACAAACAACAACAAAAAGAAACCCAACAGAAAACCCCCCAAACTATGCAGAAACAATACAAAACAATAGACAGCCAAATTCATGTTTATAATGTAGTCATGTTGTTGATTCAATTGAACTGTGTAAGACCAAAAAGCACTGTTATATTTGTGAAGTTTTGAAGATGACTTTGGTAATGTAGTTTAGTAGCTACATTACACAGGACTTCTGTATCTGGTTTTTTTTTACAAGCTATATTTGGTAAAGTGGCAACACCTGATGAGTTTAGTTTTGCGTGACGTGTATTTTCTTGAAAGGCAGCAGGGCCCCGATTTTTTTCTGCTGAAAAAGTACATGCTTTTGACTTTGTGACTGCTTTGATGGCCTATTTTAAATTAAACCGAGGGAGCCCAAAAAGGTCCCAGTATGTGGGCACATGTTTGGTTGAGGAAACAGACACCAGGGTATTAGTTAGAGCTTCAGTTTTGATTTTTTCCCTTTTAATCCCGTGTATTCTGAATCCTGAAGTTACACTCAGTTTTTTCATCCGTCTTTTCCCTGAACTTTCCGAAATGTTGTATTAGAGGTGATAGCTCTAGGAGAGCACTTTGAACCTTGGTTATTAGCTATTATGCATAAATAATTCTGGTTGCAAATACAGAACTGTTAGTTCTGTATACACTGTTTGAAGTGGGATATTTCTTAATTGAAGAGAAATGTAGTTATTTGCACTTTTTGCCATGATATATTGAGCCTTTGTAACTACAGACACATACAAATAACTGTGAAACTACTACGGAGTTTTATTATGTGTATTAAAATCTTAAAAAGCACATCTTTAATGCCCCTTTCAAGTGTCTTCTGGATGTGTCTATGCTGATACTTCTGCTTCAGCAATAGATGTCTTAATTCTGTGGTTTTATTCTGGTGGTTTGATCCTTTCCATATGCAGTGGAGACTTTTAAGTGCTGTAGTCTTTGCAGTGGATGAGTCTTCAATATGTTCATATTTCCATAAATCTGTTATTAGCATACTCATGCTAGTGTAATACTTCTGCATATAAATTTATTGTGACTTTACCATACTAACGTGAATGTTGACTTTCTTTTCTGGATTCCTTTTAAGTGCTGGTTTTTAAGTGAGAGGGAAAGATCCTTTTATCATTGTGGTTTTTGTTGTCATTGATTTACTTATTGCCTCTTCAAAAACTGTGATCTGGTATACTTTGAGCTGGGTGATCCAGGTATTCTGAGTTGAAATTGTTCTCAATATCAAGAGAATTTAAAAAAAAAAAAAAAGACAGAAGAAGCTTTCAGATTATGTCCCAGGTTTCTGGATGGCAATTTTCAAACTACAGTGAAGGCCCAGGCTGAATTCTATTAAAGCTGATGTAATAATAAGCCAGAATTTTTTGGGGACAAAGCTATGTTTGCTTTATTTGGTGACTAAATAGGAATAGATGACATGTGATCTAGTTCTCTAAAAGCCCAAGGAATAGTTAGCTTTCCTGTGCTTCTTAAAATAAATCAATGCCACTGCAGAGATGGACTTTGCAGTTAAAAATAGTACAAGGATGCAAGCACAAGCTCCTTTCTAGTAACAGTGAGGCTGAAATGCTGCTTTTGTAGGTAAAAGTTGCTGTCTTGCAGTGTAATGGCTTTTGATTACATTTGTGGCTGTTGATATTCTTCATAGCAATAAAACCAATTGTGAGCTAATGGATCAACTCAGTTTGTGCTGAATATACATTTCGATATTGCTTTCATGTTGTCTCTGCTTTTGCTGAAATGCTGTTCTGATAAATGCTAGTGTGTACAGAGGGCAGTGAGTGGTACCAGCTATTGCTAACATTTGAGAAGTGAGAGAATGTTGCCTTAGTGCCCAGAGATTTCTTTTCCTGACAGCCCACAGATCAACTGAAAAAAAATCAGTTTATCCAACAGGATTAGCTGCTGGTGTTTTGGGTTTAGACATCTGTAGTTTCCATTCTGAAGGAAGATGCTACAAGTTTTTTTGATCTGTTACCTGTGTAAATCTACCTAATTTGGCTTGCTCAGAAGGATTAGTTCTGGAGAAGCTGGTATAAGAGAATTTGTAAGTTTTACTTAGTATACAACTGGTGAGCCAGATCGAGATGTTTTGTGGCGTAATCCTTGTTGAAATTCTGAAAGCTATCCTGAGTTTCTCGTGGCTAAATAGTGCAGGTAGCCTCCTTGGTTGATTCCCACTGAAGCTCAGAGAAACTGCCAATATTGAGCAAGCTGCTTTTGCCCATTAAGCGTTGCTGTTGGTTTCTGAGGACTCCTTGCATCTAATACTTTGCTGATGAACAGATAAATGCAGTGCCAAATTTGACAGAATCTGTGATGAGCTAACAGCTAATTGTTGGTCTCTATTGTATTTGGAAGTGCTTGTGTTTCACATAGACTTCTAGGCATACAGCTCTACAGTATGTACATGTTGGAAAGATGACCTCAGTGAAACACTTGGCTTTAATAGTGTTCTTGAATGGAGTACAGTTCCTGAGCTTTAAAACCAAGTGTAATAGAAACAGCTCATGGCAGAAATCTTAAGCATGCTTTCTCAAAAACTTACTTAAAGATTCTAACCCCACATTAAGTTTTTGAAGTAGTTCACAGCCTAAGTCTGACTTGACTGGCAAAGTATGTGGAGGCTTAAGAGCAGTAATTACGTAACATGAAGAAAATGGTAAGGTCTTATTGCATGCATTTGAAAAACATGAATTGAGAACAAAGTGAAAATTTCCAGATGGAGATTAAACTAGTGTCACACTGTTTCCTGTTCAGTCTGAGCCACTGTTGTGGTCCTGCTGTACTTAAAGAACAGGGGTTTTAATTTGTTTTGGTAGTCATAATAAGCCCAGATGTAATGAGAGTTTGAAAAAAGCTGTATATTCTTAATAAAAGTTGGGATGAGAGTTGGGTATTTAAATGTGTCAGCAGTGAGTGCACCACCCTAAGATCAGAATGATTCTCATTCTAGGAAGTTCTAGACTTCACTTTGTAAAACATTGGTGATACCAATGCTCCATTCTGTCACACAGTCCTGATATTTCTCATGGTTCAAATAGTCCAGCTGCTGATCAGAAACAACAAAGAGGTTTTTAGACCAGATAAGGCTGTAAGACATTGCAAGAATGAGTAGTTTGGTTTGCTGCATTTAGCAAAGAAACGGGTGTATCTTGGTAAACCTCCAACAGCTGATCATATGGATTCAGAAGCTAGGAAATGCTAAAGTGCTGAGACACTATATATGGTCTTAAGACACTTTCCTGAGTTCTTCAGCTGAGCATGGGGTATAGGTAGAAAGAGTTATACAGTGGAAAGCAAATGAATTGCTTTAATGTACTGTAAAGTGTGTACGTGCAGTTTTGTGAATGCTTGTGACCTGAGTACTGCTAAAATAAGGAACACTTCAAGGTTCAAATACATTGTAGAACAGTCCACACAGAGGTAAGAATGGGTATTCCCTGTGATGTGTTGACCAGCCTTTCTTTAGGTCTGTACTAGCTACATTTGTTTTCCGACTCCTCAGTATGAGTTTCTTTAGGTACTTACTTAGATTTAGCTGAATAAGCTTTATGTATTTTTGTGGAAAGAAACTGTCATTGAACGGTTGCTGGAATACCAATGTTCTTCTGTACTTCAAATCTTGATGTCAGAAATCAAATTAGAATTTAATTTACAGAATGGATGAACAGAGTTAATTTCTTGGAAATGCAAGTAAATACTTATAGACAAATGCCTTTAATTTATAAGGGTTTAGAGCAGGCGATTCAGCTGTGGAAAGGGAAAAGTAATGTAAATTCAACTTTTCCACTGATAATGTCTCTTCTGATTATATTTTCCAATATTGTTCTTCTATATTTTCTTAAAAGTATAATTACGTTCAGAAGGGGGTAGTTGGAGTCATCTTCCCTGTTATTTTTCTTTAGTTGCCTGTTTATTATTGATGAAAATTTATGCCATGTTATCTAGAGTGAGGTGAAGGAAGAGGCCTGACAGGAGATAGTTGGATACTCTGTGTCATTTCCACCTGACTACATTGCTATGGTGAGGTAATGATTCCACTGGATTTTGCAGATACTCAGACTGTATGTATGTTCCATGAGACATGAACATTTGAAAGGGGTTCCTTAGGCTGGCCTTGTCTTTAATTTCAAAGTGAGTAGTGAATACATTACAAACATTAATATCTAAATTGAGTTTTTTAGGGAAAGCTGTTTTTGACAGTCTTGAACCTAGATCTGTCTCTGTATACTGTCCAAATCTGTACAGTCAACCTTTGCATGCAGGGAGCTGCAGGGTTTTGTAATGATGTAGTGCTACATAGAGCTTACTGTTAATGGACCTTAATGTAGATAAAATCAGATAAGGATTTCATGGTAATGTCTGTTGTTAATAATAGAACTGTAAAGTGCCTTCAAGAAAGGAAGTTCCCTGTTTTAGACTTGGTGCAGTGGATACCAAAGTTGAAAAAATAAATACTTAAACACCAGAAAAAGGGCAAGGGTTTATCTGCCTGCTGTTCAAACTTGGTCTTGTAAGCTTGCCAGTTCTAGTTTTTTAAGTGTTTGTGGAATGTGATTTTTAGCTTCAGTACCAAAGTGGAGCGCTCTTTCAGTTCTTGTTTGTTAACCTGTTTTTAGGGTACTTCTGAATGTGTTCTTGAAGTTAGTCTTCTCCCTTACATGCTGCAGGGACAGCTATGTCTGGACGTAAGTAATTTCTTTGGAGAAGGGTGTGCTGCATGGCTAGAAGCTTTTGATAGCTCATGGAACCCAGTGGGGCACAAATAATACTTGTTTACCTACAGAAATAGTTAAGGTTCCTACAACCCTGCCCGAGGTGATGCTGTGAGAACGAACGGCTTGCAGGTGGTGAGGAGGAGGAGAAGGTGGCCCCTTGAATCTCTGGTCTAGTAAAGAATGTTTCTGATGAGGAAGATGGGAGCAGGAAGGAGTAGGTATTGTGGCCTTCTGTCATTGCAGAGAGAAATTGTTAGTGGTGTATAGGGATTTCTGAACTTTCTTTGAGCATATACCTGCATAGCCATTGCACTGAAATGGATAACACACTGCAGAAATGCTAGTAGCATACATGCCTTCTGTATGTTCCCATTTTAGTTTTGTAATGGAGTCTTTGTTTCAGTGCCATCCATTTTGTTTGTCCTCTTGAAATGCCAGAGTACTAATGCTCTGACCTCTGTTTTTATTTATCCATTAGCATTAAATATGCATCAACCCAATTTAAAGGCATAGCAAGATCCTGGGATTTATTTAAATTTTCTGTATCTACAGTTCAGCAAACATAACCAGAGGTGAACACCTACTGGTTACACATCACAGTTGATTTAAGAAGGGCTTTAAAATATCTTAAATTTAAACCTTAAAATTCTAATACCTGTTATAATTGTAATGAAGGGTATTATTTTTATCTTCAGTAACGTGTAGAAATCTCATCAGACGTCCTGCTGTGGTTCATTTCTACCCAAATAAGCATTAGAAGCCTCTTTCTCTTTCCAAAAGAGGGATAACTAAAGTCATAATTCTAAAACACCATATGCTGCTTGTAACAGACTATGCATGTACTGCTTGTGTGCAGTAGAGAAGAAATTACCTTATTAATGTGTTGAACTTTTTAATTTTGATGTGCTTATACCTTGAGCTGCAAGCCCAAATGGAGGTCCTGACCTAAAACTGCTATTGCTAATCTGGCCAGAGCATGCATTCTGAAGGGAACTGGAAAACTGCTGACAAAGTGAACTGCATAAAATGAAGAAGACTTTAGAAGTTGCTTTTGCATTCAGATAGCTAAACTGTGAAACTTGGCATAGCAATAACGATTGCCTTGGACTGCATCCATGGTTGAGATGTTGGTAGGCAAGATGAGAATTACAGCCTCATTAACCAACTGAGTAGCTGAATTTTTTTCTGTTACAGTTGAGCAAACTGAAAGAAAATTTAATGGAGTCATGCTTGTCTTTTGATAGAGGCTATTTTTATAAGGAGGGGTAGTTCTTGTAGTGAAATTCTGCTGAACCAGTGCAGCTGTAGGATATAAAACTAGCCATCGTGGTGGAGACCAAGGTGGTTTTTTTTTTTTTTCGTTTTGGTTATACTTCTGATTAAGGATGTCTTCTCTGCTGAAGTTACAACTGGACTGTAAGACTTCTTTTTTTGTGTGGAAGGTTTCATGTGCAACTCAATGTTTGAGATAGTGACTTCTTCCACACTGAGTGGTATAAATACAGATGACACATTCAAAGGTTTGAGCAGCTTAATCTAGTGGAAGATGTCCCTGCTTGTGGCACAGGTGTTGGAACTAGGTGATTTCAAGACTGCTGCCTACACAGACTGTTCTGTGAAGCTAGGAGTATTGTGTCTCTGAGGGATGCACATTTGTTAGCATTAGGAGAAATGTAGATTTCTCTATTAATTATTAGGCGTGAAAATCTAGTCCTTCAGAAGCAGCTGTTACAAAAGGAGTAGATATTGTGGACTTCTGCTGTGGCAAAAATGCAACCTGGTTTTCTCTTGAGGATATGGTGTTTTTTGGTGTTTTTTTTTTTTACAAACACTGCCTGTTGTGTAATCAAGTGGAGTAAGGATTATTTGTTTTGAAATATGCTGAGGTGTTCTGAAATGAGAGATGTCAGAGTTCTGAAGAAATGCTAAGGGAGAGTGCTGGTCTGTGGTGTGAATTGCATAAAATGATTGGATACATCAGGTTTCCTGGTTGAAACAACGCATAAGAAAAGGAAGAGTGGATNTTTTTTTTTTTTTTGTCTAAAATTAACTCTGCAGTAGTAGATTTAGCTTACAATTATACATCATCTTTGAGTGTAGTGGGAAAGTGACTAAGATTAGGGACCTAATTTTTGTGGCTCTTGCTACTACTTGCTCAAATATTCAAGCACTGTAAATTAATGACCATCTAATTGTAGCTGTCCTCCTGCTTGATAAATTGGGTTGACTTACCCTTTTAAAAACTGATTTATGTATCTTTTCATGACTTGCTTGACCTAAGAAGGCTATGCTGTTTTTATCTGCATACATCTTAAAAAATCTGGCTGCTAGAGCTGTAGACAGGTGATTTTAATAATAAGTCCAAATTAAGGTAACTGTAAGCAAATTACTATTAAATGCCGTACTTGTATGCAGGACTTTGCACTGACCTACGCAAATGGATATGAAATGGTAGACTCAGGTAAAGCATGATGCTGCCTGGGTAGCTTTGAACACTTGAGTGTGAATGGTATGTGTTTGCCATGTGATGTGTATGGACTGCAGAGTTAATTGCTAGTTGAAAAGTATAGGGTTTTATGACAGGACTAATAAACGCAAATAGGAGCATCACTTTCTTGAAAAAAGTATTATGTATGTAGCAAAGAGATGAAGATACTTTTCATAGTGGAATGGAAGATGAATAGTTTGAGCTGTGTCTGTGACCCAAATGTTGACTTGTAACTCTAATCAGCCTCCTGAGACATCTCTTCAAGGTATGCTTGACTACATGTAACTTCCAATGTTCTTTGAAAACTCAGCAGACATGGGGTATCTTTGGGCCTTAGGTTCCAGATAACCCTTTCTTTCATGCACATGTCAGTCATATTTTTTTTTTCCTGACCTTAGGAAAGTGATGAGCTTACTTGCGTGCTTATAGCACTACAGTATTAAGTAGGTGACAACTCCCAAATTGAAATTTTGGCAGCATCATCATGCTCTTTTTTTTAAACATTTGAAAAGACTTACTTTAAATCTCATGCTACTTGATGGTCTACTACAAAAGTTTTGCTCTGCTTTGAGTTGAATATGGATGGATGGACAAACATTGAAGAATTTTTTTTTTTTAAACCCTAGATGGTAAAGTTTTTTGTAGTCTTTCAGCTTTGGCCAGGGAAGTACTGCACTCTTATCTCCTCATCTGAAGAATTATTTCCTACATCTTCTTGAACAAAAAAGTGTCAGACTAGACTTTGAGCTACTGGGTCAAGAAAAAGTGTTACTTGAGCAGTTTCTGTATCAGCCAGTTTTAGTTGAGGGCCTAAGCCTTTCTTACAGCTCCTGTTAAAAAATGGATGCTGTATTTGTAGCACAAAACTAGATGGGCCTAAATAATAGTGAGAAGCTATTCCTATAGCAGAGTAACCTCTATGCCCAGCTCCTAATCCTGACAGTTTTTGAAGCAGTCTACTTCCTTGTGTATTCTTCTATGGGAATTGCTAAAAGTTAGGTTTTTTTCTTCCACTTTACACTTGCTCCTCTCCAGCAAAACAAGTCATCATCTGAAGATTGATGGTTGAGATTGAATTAACTGCTTTAATTTTGCTTCTGTTCTTACTAGCCAAATCCATTTTAATTTGCAGTGCACTGATTTTCTTCAAGTTGAGTCCATTTTGCTCATGACATTAATTATTAAATGGTTTCCTTGTCTTTTTCTTGACCCATGAACTTTTTCATCCTGTTTCCTCCCTTGGCTGGTCCTGTTGTAGACTGGGTAGGTGTCTGGCAAGCCTACCAGTTAGGCCACCAGTCAGTCTTAGTCTGTGTCAGAAGGCAGTGAATCTCTGAAAAAGCTGTGTAGTGGTGGCTGTATATAGCTGACTAAGCAGAATGATAAGGGTGAAGAGGGCTGTGCTGTGTAAGTGATAAAATGCTTGTGAGTTTTAGGTGTGTCTGCTGTAATATTTGTGTGCCTGTGAGATGTGGCTTCTCCAGGCTTTACAGTGGGCCAGGAATGTGCATCCAGGGTGTTGTCAGTGAAATACTTTGTATTTCTGACAGTCACCGATCCTGTCCTTCCCAGGAGGGAGTCTGAAGTTGAAAGGTTTCTTAATTTTTAGGTAGGAAATAGTTCCATGACATATGACTTACTTCATTCTTCTTTTATTTGCTGAGTGAAAAAAAATCAGCCGTTGAGCTTTGTTCTGCCAACAGTTTACAGCCTAGGCAACTCTTGTTAGTGTCTTGTGTTCACTGCTATGATTAAAGATAGGCAGTCATCCTTCCCCAACAGTGACTGACCTTATATTGTCTCTCTCTATGATGTATTTGCCCTGTCTTTTAAGCAGTGAAAGAGTTAGGGTGTCTGGGTTGGCATTAAGTGGTATACTCAGACGTACAGTAATTGCAACTCAGGTTTGCAAGTCAGTCTCTGTTATCAAGTGACTAGATGTTAAAACTTGCCTACTCAAAGTGTCTTTTCTTTTTAGATAGTGATAAACTGTTGATAAGGCCCCATTGCTATTCTGTGTCCTGTTTTTCAGTATCCACAGTAAATGAATGGTGATCTGAATCTATGGTGTCAATGCAGATTCATAATAACCATGTGTGTATGGAAGTAGACAGAGCGGTAGTGGTAAGAGATTGACTTTAGTGAAGTGCAGAGACATCTGCCTTACAGACATGCTGTTGTGGAAGGGTCATGGCTGTCAGATCTCTGATTGAAGATGCTGGTAGACATCTTGGTGAGACTCATCCAGCTCCTGGACAATTGCCCACTATTTGCTGCTTATCCCTTTGAGCCATAGTGGTAGTCAAGGGAAGACTGATATAAATCAAGTGGGCCACAGAGCTCTGGGATTGCAGCCAAAAGACATGGGAGTTCTGGAGGAGGTCTTCTAAGTTCTGCAGTTGAAGGGTAAAGAGTTTTGGTGAAAGTAAATGCTACTGGACCAGGGTTTGTACCAGGAATAGTGTGTCCAGCAGGACCCAGGGCAGTGAGTGTTCCCTTGTACTTGGGACTGGTGAGACCCCACTTTGAGCTGTGTGTCCAGTTCCAGGCCCCTCACTGCAAGAAAGACACTGAGGTGCTGGAGTGTTTTTGGAGAAGGACAACAGAGCTGGGGAAGGGTCAAGAAAGTAGGTCCTGTGAGGAGCAGCTGAGGGAGCTGGAGTTGTTTAGCCTAGGAAAAGGAGAGCTCAGGGGGCACCTTATCACCCTCTACAGCTACCTGAAAGAGGGTATAGCCGGTGCATGTTGGCCTTTTCTCTCAGGGAGCTAGTCACAGGACAAGAGGATGTAACCTCAGGAGGGGAGGTTCAGGCTGGACATCAGGAGGAATTTGTTCACGGAAGGGTTGTTGTATGTTGGAAAAGACTACCCAGGGAGGTGGTGTAGTCACCATCCCTGGAGATGTTCAGGAAACAACTGGACATGACACTTAGTGCTGTGGTCCAGTTGACAGGTCAAAGATTGGACTTGATTTTTTCCAGCCTAAATTGTTCTGCGATTCCAGCTCATAGGAAAATGAAGGGTTATACAGAGACTTGTATAAACAACTTATGACTGAGCTGCATTACAAAAAAGAGGTGTACAGGAGTTGGAAGTGAGGACAAGACATAGAGAAGCATTGTCATTGAATAACACCATTGCAGTGGTGTTAGAAGGTGTTAGACAGGGTAGAGCTCACCTGAAGCTGGTAAAGGATGTTAAGGGTAACAAGATAGGTTTGTGCTGATAATGTAGCAGCAAAAGAATAAAAAGAGGAGACTGGTCTTCCTGTTGAATGGAGTGGACGGTTTGCTGGCAGCAGGTAGACAAGACTATGATTTGCCCCTTTTTTGCCTCAGTCTTCACTGACCGGGTCTCCTGAGCTCATTTTGTATAGGTAGAGAGTGCAAGTAAAAGAAGAGATGCTGGGAGTAGGAAGAGGATCAGGTCTGTGATCTCTTGAGAAACCTCAGCTGTTCAGATCCATGAATCTAAGCGTATTGACAGAATTGTCTGCTGTCAAGGTGAGACCACTGTCTAGTATTTTTGATAGATCAGAAGATCAAGAAGGTTTCTTGTGACTGCAGGAGAGCAAGTTTTATTAAGAGTTCAGTAAGGATTTTATGGGGAACATCACTGTTGTCCCTGAGGAAATCATTGAGACAGTCATCTTTGAAGTAATTTCTGTGCAAATGAAAAGCAACTGGAAGTAGCCAGCACTGATTTACCAAGACTGTCTTGGAAACTATTAGGTCTGTGGATGAGAAGTGGTGTCATCTGCACTGAGTTGAATATAACTCTTCATGTGCTTAACCACAGTATCCTGATAGCAAAATCTTTGAGATAAGGTTCATGTGAACTAGATAGGTGGAAAACTGGTAGAATTTCGGAAGTTGAAGTCCAGTGGTTAAAGCTTTGTGGTCTTCCTGGAGGCCTGTTACAATTGGAAGTCTTGGGGAGTCTGTGGCACCTATTGGATTTACTGTTTTCTTAAGTGACATGAGGAAAGAGGGGGGGGGGAAGTTGATGCTTATCAAATTTGCAGAAAGCACCTGAGGGGATGCGGCTGATGTGTGGAGGTCAGGGCTGCTGTCTAGAACGACTAGGACCAGTGAGAAGGAGGGGTTACTGGGGACCCTATGCAGTTTTCGCAGGAGCAGTGTAAAGCTCTGTCTTGGGCAGGCAGAGATGTGGCAGCAGTGCCAGCAGGACTGGGACAAGAAACCCTGAGCCTTTGTGGGCAGCAAACTGAGTTTAACCAGTGAGGCAGGAGATAATGGAAAGTTTTTCCTTCCACAGGAGGACCTGGACAGTGGGCCTAGCACCCATGGAGATGGTGCTGTCTCCCCTCTTAGAGGGTTTTTAACCCTGAAACATGGCTAATCTTGCTGTGGGTGGGGTGTTAGGCTGGAGACCTGCAGTTCTTACTAGCCCAAATATCTCTGCCAACTTTTCCTTACAAAATGCACTTTCTGGACAGAGAACTGAGGCATGAGTGTTTGAGTCTTAGAGAAGAAAGAAACATAGAACTAGAAGTTCCACACAGTGCCTTTCAAGGTGAAATTCATGTTTTTACACTGTGCTGCTTGGACACTCTTGCGGTCCTCCAGGCTGTAGACATTTGGGATAGTTATGGGACCCTTAGTATTGTTATTGCCCTTATGAGTCTACTTTACGCTTAATGCACTTACATCCACTTACCATCTGTTAACAGTTTTTCAACAAACTTTTTAATGAATGGTGGTAGAACCAAATGTTTACTAATTCTGAGGGGCTGTATGATACTGTTCTTTTGAGAGAGAGGAATTGAATTATCTCTTCCTCTAGATAAGTTGGCTTATTAAAAGAATAAACAGTGATCTGTTTGAACTTGCTTGCCTGGTGGGGATCAAACAGCCTAGACTCAAACAGGCTCCATATTGAGAATTTAAGTGGTCTGAAGAGCCCCTGTAGAGCTAAAAATGTGCACCCCTGCATGAACCACTTGAGAGCAGTGGCTGTCAGAAGGTTTTTCTGAGAATACTTAAGGGCAGTTTTGGGCCAAATGACAATCCTTTGACATGATGAAATGGCTAAGGTGATGATATTAGAGATGGTGTCTGAGCTCTAATGAGAGAGCTGGCCCTATATGCATAAAGTAGAGGATACTCAGAGTTGTTGCTTGTATATTGGTATAAGTGTGGGGTTTGCCACTTTTTTTTTTTCTTTTTTGAGAATACTGGTTCAGATGGCAAAGGATGTTCTGGGCACACTTTCAGGAAAACGGATCTGAACTTTGGCCTGGTTCAGGCTTTTTCAGAGGTAGGTTTTATGTTGTCTTGTGAATCAGGGCAGTGTGATGTGGGTAACATCTGTCTTTGCTCTTTAGAAAAGCTTTTGGTGCAGTAGGAGAGGAATTGTGGCTTTAAAAGGAGATAAAAAATGGGAATATTTGGCTAATGACTCAAAGATGGAAATGCCTGTAATCATTGGTATAAGCCTGATCATGCAACAATACATTGTAAGTCTAGTTTATTTTATGGTGTGTTAGACTTCCATATTTCTGTTCTTCTGGATGTAACTTTTGCTGCTTTTCTGATTTGTGCCAGTGATTGTGGCATCATGTAGTTAAATGGTAACTTAAATAGGGGAGGCAAAGGACTCATATCTGTGTGCTGTTATGCAAGAGGTGCTTCTGTATAGCAAATAAAAACTATAAAAGCTTTGTCTATAGCTACTTATATTTGACAGTAATGCTTCTGGCATGTACTTCTGTTCCTGGTTATGAGCTGGTAATGTGTGAAAATCATGCCTCTTCAGCAATTAACAGTATGTGGCCAACCGATCACATCCTTTTTTGTATCAATAACACCGTACTTGCTGTCCATTTTTCTATATTGTATAATACTGCATGATCTCAGGAGGATTAGGGTGCAGAGATGCAGTGAAGGACTACTCTGACCATGAAAAGCAGTGGTGGTGAAGTGGGTAGGGAGGGGTTGTAAGTAGTGAAGGTGTTGCTTCTGGCTCAGATATTTTAATGATAGCTAGCTGTCCTTGTTCTGTGTTTTATTTCACTTTGCTGAGTCCTGCACCTGGGGAAGAATAACCCCCTGCACCAGCACAGGCTGGAGGGCAACCTGTTGGAAAGCAGCTCTGTGGAGAGGGGCCTGGGGCTCCTGGTGGACAAGAAGCTGTCCATGAGCCAGCAGTGTGTCCTTGTGGCCAGCAAGACCAGTGATCTGCTAGAGTGCAATGGGAAGAGCATTGCCTACAGGACAAGAGAGGTGATCATTCCCCTCTACTCAGCCCGAGGGAGGCTGCATCTGGAGTGCTGTGTCCAGTCTTGGGCTCCTTAGTACAAGAGCGACACGGAGTTCCCTGGAGAAGGTCCAACAGAGGGCAACAAAGATGATTGATGGACTGGAGTATCTCTTATAAGGAAAGGCTGAGAGAGCTCAGGCTATTCAGCCTTGATAAGAGATGGCTGAGAGGAAACCGAACCGTATCAATAATTTTAAGTATCTGAAGGGAGGATGTCAAGAGAATGGAGCCAGGCTCTTCTCAGTGGTTCTGAGCAATAGGATGAGAGGCATTTGGCAAAAACTGATGCACATGAAGCTTCAGTTGAATATGATGGACTTTTTTACTGTGCAGGTTGCCCAGGGAGATTGTGGAGTCACCCTCACTAGAGATATTCAGGAACTGTCTGGATGCAGTCTTGTGCTGTGTGCTTTAGGATGACCCACTGTGGTCCTTTCCAGTCTCACCCATTCTGTGTTGAGATGTGGCAGCTTTTGTCATGGGCTTTATAGAATTAAAACATTAACTTCACTTAATGTTTAAGTCTAACAGAATTACTGGTACAATCTTGTCTTCGCTGCCTCTCTAGTTCCATTTTTCTGATGAGAAGCCTGTTGCTCAGAATTTAATTCTGAGAGTAACTTTAATGCACTCGAGTGAGGTAAATCAAACAGATGGTGCTGGGGCTACCAAACATCCAGCTGTGCAACTGGAATGTGGGAGTGATGATGTCAAGAAGCTCACTCTGAGTCTCCAAGCTGCTGAATCCATTTGTGTGAACAAGTACAAAGGAAACTTGAGAGGCCTGAAAAGAGACTGATACTGCAAGGAAGGATAAACCTCCAGAGCTATGGTAGTCAGATGAAACTCTTTCATGTTCATAGTTAATGCTTGTTCTGTGACTAGGTGTTTGGATGTGGTTCTGCTGCAGAGGCTGCTTACTAATTTCTGTGAGACATTGTCAATCTCATCCTTTCTAAGTGACATCAGGAAGGAATCATATAAAAGGAGTGCTTCATTGCTCTCTTCTAAAAAAGCCCACCCGAATTTTTACACATCTTGTCAGTCCAGTGAGTTGTAACAATGTTTCGACTTAATTAAACAGAGCCTCTGCTCAAGGTCAATTTCTGCTGTGAATCAGGATGTCGTGTATTACAGAGGGTGGCACTTAGGATATTCTTAATGGTGAGCAGCTGGCAATCTCTGTGGCTCTTTCTCTAAAAGCACACTTCACAACAGTTATCTGCAATATACTTTCCTGGAACTGCTGTGCTGTTTCTTGATTAGGAAGTGCTTAGGACTTACTGTACTGTGTGGGTGTAGCCAGAGCACAGCTCTTTGCTGTCTAATCAATATTTTCCTGGTGTTTTTTTTATTATGAAGCTCATCTTGCTAACTGTATCCACCCTGGAAACCTGCAGTACTACTGCTGTGTATCAGTAAAACCTCATTGGAAACTGCAGGAACCCAGACCTGTGCTTGTTTCCTTCCCTGTTTTCTCCACATCACAAATGCTTGGGTAGGAAATTGTGTTAACATACATATTGTGAGTGACCTGGGATTTGCATATTGTCCACTGATTTCTGAAAAGCAGGGTGTAATATTGTATGTAGTTGTCTACTTTACATATAATGCTATCTAATTTGGAAATAGTGAGTGAAACCTGTGAGGACTTTAGGTGTGTTTGCTGTGGGGCCTCCTACCAATGAACAAACTATTAGTACTGTGGTTGTGTACTCCCCAGTCCAGTAGCAATAAGATACCAGCTGTCTTTATTTTTTCGTGTAAATCATCTGTTAAGTTAATGCAAGATGAGTTAAGAAGTGAAATATGCAGCAGCTGTGGTGGAGTTCTCTCACCTACCTAATATGCTGCATGGAGCTTGTGGAAGCAGAGGTGGCCTCTTGTGAGCAGCTGTGGTCCATTCTGACAGATGTTGTTTCTCAAGACAGCTTTCCTTTGGCATGAGTCAAGCTAGTAAGACACTGATAGCCAGAGGCCATGGTTTTCTTAGTCTTATTTTCCAGGAATCTTTCTACCCTGTTCTTAATGCCTCCTTGTGCATAAAACATTGCAAAATTGTATTCTGTGTAAAAAATACAAGTGCATTGAATTACCAGTGGTGTTATTTGTTTCTAGGTATGATTTTGTTAAATAGGCACACTTCTCTTTTGGGGTAGGTATTTGGTGAAAGTTAGGCTGTAGATGTTAAGCTAGAAGTAATTAGATGTCTACTTGAGTGGTATTACTGGACCATTGTCCAGTCATTTTGCCTTTCAGCATTTTGAAACGTTTTAAAGTTTCTCATTGTGGTGGGTAGTGGGCTGAAGCAAACCCACTGTCAACAGGTAACTAAAGTTGGAGGTCCTTGGTAGCTATAGCACTGTAGTGTTGATTGTAACAGAGCACATCTGTACTCAGCCTAACAAGTGCTCCAAGCCAGAAAAGATTAAGCAGATGGGAATGGTGGCATTGGAATTATTTCAATATAATGCAGATACAAAACAGTACTTTTAGGAGATGTTGGTGGAGACTCTGCTTGATGAAGAATTAGGTAGGCAATGTTTGATATGTGAAGTGGAAAGATCGTAGAAAGCCAGAACAGCGGTGAAGAACTGGCACAATGGACCAAGCAACAGTTGCTGTTTGAGGCAATTTGCTTCTGCTTCAATTCATTCTTAAGTGTGTCTTCTCCTTTCTTTTTATAGCTTGCATACAGCTGTTCCTTAGCACTGAAGAATTCAGTTCTGAAGCCTCTGTAAAGGCATGTCACATCTTGTCTGTCTCTGGTTGATAAAGAAGCTGTCACAAACAGCCTTGAGGAGGCAGACTGTGCAGTAGAAATGTCGGACCAGAACTGGAGAGAGAGACCAATTTGGTATGCAAAGAGCAGTATCCTTATAAAAAAAATTGAAGCATAAGGCCTTATTTTTCAAACTTCTGTGCCAGGTCTGTTAATTGATTGTTTACATTGACTTCCTTAGGAGGTGAGGGTAGTGATGGCAGGACTCTTTTGAAAGAAATGTTGTCTTGACACAAGCCTTGGATTTACTTGCGTGTTTGTGCTGGTAACAGTGGCAAATCCATAAGCTTGAGGGGAAAAGTGGGGCTTATAAGGAAAAAATGGGCTATTCTCCTGAGCGTAGATGCAATGCTTTAATGTACTCTTGAGAAGACTGTCCTGATCAGCGTTTTAGGATGTTTTTTATTTGATAAACTGGAAAATGGAATTGCATGGTGAATAGAATACTGCACAAAGAGCTGTAATCTAATGAGTTCATAATAAACAGTATTTAGCTAATTTTAAATGTTGAGCTGCTTTGCTGGGTAGTTTTTCTGGAGTCTTGTGTGTGTGAATTCTTTGTCCATTTATGCTGGTTTATGGTGTCAAACCACTATATCCTTTTGTTATCAGTGCTTTCTTTCTCTAAAAAAAGTATCAGTCTGTTCACAGAATGTATTGGTGTCATGCCATCTTTCTATCACAACATTTGTATCAATTATATCCCAACACTAGTTGGAAATTTGACCAAAAAATACTAGAAGCGTAACCTTGTTCTGGGAAATAAGGTCTTGGGGGGCATCCTTTAAAGTTCCCCTCTTTTTCTCATGGCCTTATCTTGCCTTTTAAGCATTGTTGCTGTTGACACACTTGTGGAAGGTAAAAGTGTTGTGTACGTTTGCCATAATGTATTCCAGTACCTGCAGATGCATTTGAATGTTAATGAAAGACAGTATGAATGAACTCTATTTGTCATTGCATGTGGAATAATAGGATGGCATAGAAATCTCTCAGTGGCTCTTTTTCTAGTTGCAGGAAAAGAGAAGGACACAGATGTGATGTATCTCTCTTGTTTGGTGCTGTTCTAATGACTAGAACTGATTCTAGTGATTAACGCCCCTCTAGTGCACACTTCAGCTTTTTTAGTCTATTAAAAACTATCAAAGGTACTTGAGTCATATTAGTGACTGAAGTGATTTAGATTTTGAGAGATTGACAGGCATCTCAGGAGATGTATTCTGGTTCAGCCCCCAGTTTAAAGCAGGGTCAGCCTCTAGAGCAGGCTGCCCTGGTCAATGCCCAGTCAGGGTTTGGATGTCCTCTGCCCAGAGACAGTCTCAGTTCTTTGTGGGCAAGCTATTCTGTGCTTGTCAGTATTCACTGTAGGAATAACTTCTTGTATGTTAAAAAATGTCATCTTGATACCAGGTACTCTAAAATGTGGGTTTCAATCTTGTTTACTCCCGTTTATCTGGTATTTATACTGATGTTACCGGTAAAGATAGACTGTCTCATCTTTTTCCATGACTGTTTTTGCCAAGTTCCTGGATCAGTTCAGTAGCAGGCCCACAGTTGTAGTTTTGCCTTGCTTTTTCCAAGCATCTTTCTTTAGCTGACATAAGACAGTAGCAATGCTGATAAGTTGAGTGAACTTCAGCACTTTTAAAGTACACATTGTGTAATCAGACAACTTACTAGCAGTTTAAAAAATATACAGAATGATTATTCTTCCCTCTATATTCAGATATAGGGGCTTGATTTTTATTTTTTTTTTAAGAGTTTATTTGACTGGGCAGTTTTAGTTCTACTTTTTACATATTTATCAACAAAAAGAGCTATGAAGTAAAGAGCTATAGAGTAAATTTTTCTGATATACTGAAAAGTTAATTTGCTTTCCATCTTACCTAAGAGCCTTTAATATCCTTCTGTTTAAAGATGCAACTTGAGCAGTAGTTCTGAATTGTTACATCATCAGTACTTATTCTTTTTGTTTCCTCTAAAGGATGTTAGGCTGTAGTTGGAGTTCGAGACTTACTGTGGTGTAGAGTGCCTGGATGAGTATTCTTTTTTAAATTAGTGTTTTATTTGTAGTCTACATTCCATATTGTGAGTTGCATGGAGAAGATGTAGTAGTTACTATAGATCTGGTTTTGGGAAAGCTCTGGATGTGTACTACCCGTTAAGTTGTTGTTTCAAGGACTTACTTAAAAGAAAGTGTCTGATAGTAGGTCTAAAGTAAGGTCTTTTTGACCTTGTCAGAATGGCAGTAGCAATCAGGTGTGTCTAGAGTTTACTTTTCATCTCAAACCTTTAGTGGAAAAACTAAATGGATCTTTAGATGGGGGAAAAAATAACTCTGGTGTTGCAGAGGAGTAAAGTGCATTATTTAGCAGCAGCAACAGCTAACAAAATGGTGAAGACTGAAGACAATTGATGGCTGAGTAAATGCGTACTAGGCTTGTTGCCTTTGATACAGTAGAAGCTCTTGCTAAATCTGCAGGTAGACTTAGGCCACAGCTGTGTTGTCATGATTTTTGCAGTCTTTGACTGAAAGTGTTTTGGGGGTAAGAGGTCTTCTGTCTGCATAGTATTTCACATACTTGTTAGAGGAAATTGGTTCCACTGTGTTCAGGCTTTAACTGCTAACATGCATTCATCAAAGTTCTAATCTGCTGGCAGGACTGCTGGAATTGTAGTGGAACCTAAAATTACAGCAGGTGGTTCTTACTTAGAAAGATGGCTGTTGCTTTTCATAAGTTTGTGTTTTAGTTAAGAGTTGTAATGGAAGAAGCCCTGATCTGTAATGTTCCTTGAAAATCTCATTTGCATGCTGGCATTTACCTTTTGTGTTTTGCTTGTGCTTTGCATCAAGGATACTACATGATAGCTTTCTGTCTGAACTGATGTGCCAATAAAAATCACTGTACTAAAGGCACAAAAGATTTGTCTTATTACAGAAACAGCTAGACATGTTTTCTGAGCCAGTTCTCTACTATCACTCCTCTATTTTTGACAAAGACAGGCATATTATCATCTTAAATTAAATGAATTCTAAATAAAGGACAAAAATACTAATGATAAGACTAGAAATAAGCTTTCAGAAGTCTTTGAGCTCCGCAAGAAGGTTTTGTAGTACTTCTCCATGTCACTTCTGTAAGAAACAGAAAATGGTAGGGATTGGAAGGTGCTATGAACTTCAGCTCTTCTGCTGTGATAGGGACACCTTCCAGTAGATCAGGTTGCTCAGAGCTCAATCCAGCCTGGCCTTGAACACTTCCAGGAATGGGGCATCCACAGCTTCTCTGGGCAACCTGTTCCAGTGCCTCACCACTCTCACAGTAAATAATTTCTTCCTAACACCTAATCCAGACCTTCTCTCTTTCAGTTTGAAGCCATTTCCCCTTGCCCTGTCACTATAGAACCTTGTAAAATGTCCCTCTCTGTTTCTTGTAGGCTCTCTTCCGGTACTGGAGGGCCCCAATTTGGTCACTGTGAAGCCTTCTCTTGTTCCAGGTTGAACAGTCCCAGTTCTCTCAGCCTTTCCTCACAGGAGAGGTGTTCCATCCCTCTAATCGTCTTGGCCCTCCTTGGGACTTACTCCAACAGGTCGATGTCCTTGCTCTGTGCTGGGGACTGAGGACCCCAGAGCTGGCTGCAGAACTCAAGGTGGGGTCTCACCTGAGCAGAGTAGAGGGGCAGAATCCTTTCTGTTGACCTGCTGGCCATGCTGCTTTTGATGCAGTCCAAGATAGACAGTTGGAATTCTGAGCTGCAAGTGCTTATTGCTAGGTCATGTCCAGCCTCTCATCCATCAGCACTCCCAAGTCCTTCTTTGTCAAGGCTGCTGTTGATCTGTTCACTCCCCAGCCTGTATTGATAGTGGGAGTTGCCCTAACCCAGGTGCAGCACTTTGCACTTGACCTTGTTAAGGTTCATGGGGTTCCCATGGGCCCACTTCTCCAGGTTCTGGTCATCCAGGTCCTTCTGGATGGCATCCCAGGTCTATTTTGACAAATTTAGCTAGTGACAAAATGTATGGGAGAAAATGGTGCAGCATACTCAAAGCATGATGGTTAGAAGCATGTCTTGTATATTTGGGAAAACCATAGAAAATACCATAGATTTTGCACTTCATCTCTGTGAGAGTGTGCTGGATTTGGCTAGATAGTTAATTTTCTTCATAGTGGCTGGCATGGGGTTGTGTTTAGGATTTCTGCAGAATGCAGTGTTAATAATATAGGGATGTTTCTGTTATTACTGAGCAGTGCTAACACAGAGCCAAGGCCTTTTCTGCTTTCTAGGCTGCCATGGTGAGAGACATCTGGGGGGTACATGGGAGGTTCTGAGGAAAGACAACTGGGGCAGGTGACCCCAGCTGACCAAAGGGGTATTAAAGATCATATGGCATGATGCTCAGTACATAAAGCTGGGAGGGAGGGAAGGATATTTGGAGTTACATTTTATGTCTTCCCAAGTAACCACTATGTGTGATGCAGTCTTGCTCTCCTGAAGGTGGCTGAACACCTGCCTGCCCAGGGAAGTGGTGAATAAATTCCTTACNTCCTTGCTCTGTGCTGGGGACTGAGGACCCCAGAGCTGGCTGCAGAACTCAAGGTGGGGTCTCACCTGAGCAGAGTAGAGGGGCAGAATCCTTTCTGTTGACCTGCTGGCCATGCTGCTTTTGATGCAGTCCAAGATAGACAGTTGGAATTCTGAGCTGCAAGTGCTTATTGCTAGGTCATGTCCAGCCTCTCATCCATCAGCACTCCCAAGTCCTTCTTTGTCAAGGCTGCTGTTGATCTGTTCACTCCCCAGCCTGTATTGATAGTGGGAGTTGCCCTAACCCAGGTGCAGCACTTTGCACTTGACCTTGTTAAGGTTCATGGGGTTCCCATGGGCCCACTTCTCCAGGTTCTGGTCATCCAGGTCCTTCTGGATGGCATCCCAGGTCTATTTTGACAAATTTAGCTAGTGACAAAATGTATGGGAGAAAATGGTGCAGCATACTCAAAGCATGATGGTTAGAAGCATGTCTTGTATATTTGGGAAAACCATAGAAAATACCATAGATTTTGCACTTCATCTCTGTGAGAGTGTGCTGGATTTGGCTAGATAGTTAATTTTCTTCATAGTGGCTGGCATGGGGTTGTGTTTAGGATTTCTGCAGAATGCAGTGTTAATAATATAGGGATGTTTCTGTTATTACTGAGCAGTGCTAACACAGAGCCAAGGCCTTTTCTGCTTTCTAGGCTGCCATGGTGAGAGACATCTGGGGGGTACATGGGAGGTTCTGAGGAAAGACAACTGGGGNCCCTATTAAACTGTCTCAGCTCATGAGTTTTCTAGCTTTTACTCTTGTGGTTCTCTCTCTGGTCCTGCTGGTGAGGGAGTGAGCAAGAGTCTTGGGCTTAAACCACAACAGAGAGAAAAATCCAAAGAGTTAAAAACACCTTTTGATGATCTTTGTCCGTAGTGGTCCAAAGTTTGAACTGGAGCTACTGTTTGCATGGTTTTGAGCAAGACTGAAGTACTTTTAACAGAAGCTCATGTGTTGTGTGACTCAATGGATGTTGGCCAGCTTAGCTTCTGTGACACAAATGGCAACTCCTGTGCTTTAACAGAGTTTGACTGAAGTAGGATGTTGGGTTTTGGGTGGGTGGGTTGTGGGGGTTTTGGTGGGTTTGGTGTTTTTTGGGGGCTTTTTCGTGTGTATTTTGTGGGGGTTTTTGTTTTTTTTAGAAACAGCAAAGGTCTGGTATCTACTTTTGTAGTAAAAGATGATGATGGAAAGGTAGAAGACAGGTTGCACCTGTGTGTGGTAGTCTTTTAGAGTAAGTCTTCTAGACTTACAGCTTCAGAAAGTGAGGCCCAGCGAGCCTATCTAGGCTTGCACGACTCTCTCTTAAGTCTTAAGCTCTGAGGAGAGCTGGCCATCTGTTTTAGGTTGTTTATAACAGCCAGTGTTTAAATAACTTCATTCTGTGCCAAAATTTCATGTCCTATGTACCAGTTGAGCTGAGCTGATGCAAAGAATAGAAAACAGAATTTAAAAGCACTTTGGCAATCTGTACAAAAATGAAGTGTTATGAGCTAAAGAAATGTTACTATTTTGTGCCTCATGCCCATTAACACTTCCAATAAGCTTGAATCATTCATTATGTGAGATTTTCTGGTTGTGAGACAGTGTTACCCTATGTATGACAGATTGTGCTGAGGAGGAAGGTAAGGGTTTAACTCACTGAGGTAATGGATTGAAAGAAATTCAGTATAAACAAATTTGAATGGCAGTAGAACACTTCATGCATGAAAATTACTCTAAAAACTGATGTAATAAAGGATTGGATGGGGTGGTAATTTGGGAAAAGGGAAATTGATCTTGTGTGTTGACATAGCCTGGCACAGTTTCTTTTTTTTTTTTTTTCTTTGAGGTCAAGTTTTGATTCAGTCACCAGGTGCTATGGTGTAGAGGGTGCTGAATATCTGGCATGTCAAAACTTGATATTGAATGCATATGATTTCTGTGAAGAAGCAGGTAGTTTTAAGTATCTTCAAAGCTAGAATAAGTGATGGGTCTGGACTTGCTTATTTTTGAACTCCAGTTGTCTCCTGATGAAACCAAGTGTTCTTAAAGTGAGATTTATTTTTCTTTTTTCACAGAGAAAAAAATAGGGACTTTTTAGAAATCTTTTACATGATAATTTATCTGCTTAGAAATGGAGGAGATTGTTGGTACTGGTATGTGAAAGATGAAAGGAAACGTAGTCAAAGAAAAACATTGTCTGTTGCAGCATTTCTGGTGCCAGAGGTTTATTGGAGCAGTACCAGGAAGCAAATGGTTTGCTTTAAATTTGAGACAAAAACAGGTGCTGCTGGTCAATATCAATAACTTTTGAGGCCTGTAAATGGCTGCTGCTTACCACTGTCAAATGTGAGGTTTTTCATGTTTGTGTCAACACTATACAGTTGCACTTTTGAAGCTTAAGGTATAAAGAAAGTTGCCTTTTGGTTGTGTTTAGAGTTGCATGTGAAAAGTCAGGGATTATTGGTATGAAAAGAGAACTACAAAGCTTTTGGGGTTTTCACATAATGGTACGCTTGGTAGCTAACCCAGAGTTATGGGGGAGTTTGTGCTGATTTATATCTTTTGGTGTATGTGTACTGCTTGTAAAGATGCAGTGGGTAGTTGTCAAGCTCCTGCTCTTAAGATGGTGCCCTAGTATGAATGGATCTCTTGTATGGCACCAGTAAAAGAAGTGTTGTCACAGCACTTAACAGGGAGAAATGAGATTCTGCGTGAATGTCTTGTCCATGTCCAACATAACTTCATGAGTAATAGTATGCTGAATTTTCAGCATTAACAACTGAAATCAGATATGTCTCTGTTTTACCTATCTTTGCTGTTCAGGTCTTCTGGATTCTCATTCCTTGTCAAGCCACTGAAATGGGAAATACTCTAGCTTTCATGACAGTGAGAAGTATCAAATGACTTCTGCCAACAATGGGAAATTAGATAATTACTTGCTACTTGAAAACAGAACAGTGTCCTTAAGTTATTATCTCTTTAAAACTTGAGTGAAAGACTCTGATGGTCAAGTAGGTGTGGAGTGGTAGTGCAGGATTGAGTCTGTTGCATTATATTTTTTTAAGTGATGTAAATTTTACTAAAGTGTTAAGTTGGTGGCCACTGGTATCTTACAGAATCACAGAATTGTTAGGATTGGAAGGGACCTCTGGAGATCATCTAGTCCAACCCCCTTGCCAAGTCAGGGTCACCTAGAGCAGGTGACACAGTTAGTTGGGTTTTGAATGTCTCTAGACAGGGAGATTCCACTACCTCCCTGGGCAGCCTGTTCCAGTGCTTTGCCACCTGCAGTGTGAAGAATTTCTTTTTAATGTTCAGGTGAAACTTCCCGTGTTTTGGTTTATGGCTGCTGGTCTTTGTCCTGTTGCTGGGCACCACTGAAAAGAGTCTGGCACCTTTTTGGTACCTACCTTTGAGTTTTCTCTTCTCTAGGCTAAACAGGCCCAGTTCCTACAGTTTCTCCTAATGAGAGATGCTTCAGACCCCTAAAAATCTTTGTTGCCCTCCACTGGACCTTCTGCAGTAGCTCATCTGTGTTGTACTGAGGAGCCTACAACTGGACATGATACTCCAGATGTAGCCTCACTAGGGATGAGTAGAAAGGAAGGATCACCTCTTACCTTACATGGATTGGGTTTGACATATGTCCTGGTACTTTTGCTCTTGTCAAATTCTTGGGTTAAGTTTCTGTGTTCAGTTATTAGGAATGAAATGAAGTGGTGGTGGATGTCCCATGCTGGACGTGCTCAGAAGTTGTCTGGGCATGGTCCTGGTCAACTGGCTCTAGTTAGCCCCGTTTGAGCCTGGAAGCTGGACCAGGTGATCTCCAGAGGTAACTCTGAAGGCTGAATGAACACTCCATGATTCTGTGTTTCACTTGGTCAGGTGTTCTAACAATAATGTATGGGGTTCTTCTGAATTTCAACTCTGAAAAACTTCTGGGAACAGAAGATGTAACTGCTGAAGCCACTGTGGAAGTTGAAACATGGCAGAGTCTGTAAAATCAGGCTTGCAAGTGTAAAGTCTTTCATCTATGTTCTGTATGTAGATTAGTAAATCTGTAATAATTCAAATTCAGTTAGTAACAAAAAAAAAAAAAACAAAAAACAAAAAAAAACCAAAAAACAAAAAAAAACAAAAACAAAAAAACCCCACCAAAAAACAAACAACCCCAAACCCCACAAACTTGTTGAATTATCCTTCCTGGAGGTTGGCTTGATAAACAATGGGAGTAAGCACTGTTTCTTACTAGAAGATTAGGCTTTTTGTCATTAAGAATACAAAGTTAAGTTTAAAAAGCCCCCCTCAAAACCTACTACCTACAACTAGAAAACAAGTATGGTGTGTATATGGTGGGATTTCAAGATGAATGGTTAAATACCAGTGATTTGACTGACCAGTAAGTACTGCTAACAATGTTGAGATGTCTAGTATGTGTCTGAAAGCCATTTCCTCAGAGCTGTTGAGACACATCTGACTGTAGCAGGCTGTAAGGGTTGATAACTGATAGATTTTTAAAGTAGTAGATGAAACTCTGAAATATGTAAAGTTTGGACGTCAAGATTCTGTGTAATGGAGGTCTCCCAGCATCCTAGAGCTCACCTGATGAAGATTTTGTTGATTTCTTACTGTTATGACTTACATTGTGTTGATACGGCTTAACATTTTATGTCATTTGTGACTTGGGGTATCCTCTTCTTCTTGATGCTTCTTGTAAATATTAATAATAAATTGCTAAGTTGTTGAGGCTTCAGTTAATTTTTTTTTAAGCTTTCAGGAGCCAGGAGCACCTCTTTTTAGCTAGAGAAACTTGACTAATATTCTTGATATTCTGTGGTCTTGTGTTAGGAGGATGGTGCTTCATGGGGTGAAGGAGTTTGTTTCATGGAGGTGGTAGTAAGGGCATTTACTCTATAATGGACTCAGAAGATCCCATGATTATGTGCTGTTGAATCACTGAATCACAAACACTTGGGCTGAAAAACAGAAAGGAACAAGCAGTCCCAGAAGCAAATTGCTTCTTGAGGTGAAGAGAATCTCGGTGGTCAGCTTACACTGGTGCAATTTAGTCTGGATCAGGTAATCCAGTTGTGATAGGCTTGCAAAACAATTGATGCCGCTTTCTTCCTCTTGCTTTTCAAGTGAGCTCTCTCTGCCAGCTGAATTACTTATACCACTACTGCTTTCTTAGTTCTGTTGAAAGATTCCTGCTGCTGCCTTTCTGTACCCTGTCTCAATAAATGCAGTCATACCTCTTCATAGTGGTTCAGAGAAGACTCTTGCTAATAATGTTAGTTTGTATAGCTAATCCACATACTGTACTGGATTCTGTAGAGAAGTATAACAATCTGTATTTTGCATAAGCAAATTAGAATGTAACAGGCTGATGTGAAAGTTGGGAGACTCCACTGCTGACTGTTTTTTATAATATTTGAAATAGGAATAATTTTTGTGGCTTCTTTTGGCCCCCCCTGTTGGATATTAGTTTTTGCGTTACTCTTCAGACTCTTTCTCATCTGACATTTTTTGTGGGTTTTTTTGAACCTGTGGGAGGTAAAGAAATACTTGCTACCTGTGTGTTGTAAATTGGCTGTGAGGAAGGACTTTGCTGAATAGTTGTGGGTTTGTGATTTTTTTTTTTTTTGTTTGTCTGTTTGTTTGTTATTTTTTTCATTCTGGATGAATAGAGCATAAAGTGATTTTGTATTGTGTTGAAAACTAAGGGGGAGAGAAATGAGAACAATTCTGGGGGAAAACAATCTTTCTAATTTTAACCTGTAGTGCCTGAATACTGAGATATCCAAAATACCTTTTAGTGTCTCTTCAACTGGAAGACTGCTTAAAGGCACTGCTGCTGTGTGTGACAACTTAATGTATGCTTGATCTACTTGTTTTCCTTGAGGTTTACCTGTTTTCCCTCTGAAGGGTTTATTTGAGGATGATGACTTGTAAATTTTTTTTTTACTAATGAAGTACAAAGTTCAATGCTCTCTGTACTGTAGCACAAACGAAACAAGAAAAAAAGTAACTTCCTGGAAGAAAATACTTTTTTTTGCTCACACATTCTGTGTGTCCTCAGTAGAGTTGTGAATCTTTGCAGGTGTTTAATACTTCTGTGAAACAAGAGTGCAGCTGTTGAGGTAAATTGGTGACATTTTTGTTTTCAGTGTAAATTTCCCTTCCCTATTACCAGGATTGGATGGGAGACTTTCCATATTAGTGATTAAATTTCTTTTTCCCTTAGTGCTTTTTGGAGCACCTGATATGAATCAGACTTTGTCAAAGCTGAAGACATTGAGTAGCTTCTGAGGCTTCTCCTGCACACATCCTTCCTCTCCTCTCTTTCTTCTGACATAGGAGGATAAAGGTGAAGCAAATGCATTTAATTTAATCTTTAATACTTAGGTACTTTAATACTCACTGTGCTTTTTTGATTTATGTGTTTTATGTACTGTTGTGTTTGGGGCTGGATAACTTGCAGTCAGATGACTCACTTGACACACTCAAGATCAGAACTGTTCAGTAAGACTGTAAAAATGCACATAAAATTTTGGAGGAGGATATGGATGAAGTTCTTGATGCAACCTTGGTCTTAAACAATCACCATCATAAAAACATACTAGTATATGACTAGTAGTAATGAACTACTCAAGCTCAGGATTGAAAAATTTCTGGTGGAGAAAACTGATAATATTCCAGAGGTTTGAGGTCAAATTCAGTGATCTGTCACTGAGATTTAGCGTGCACTGTACATGTCTGTTCATTTTAAATGGAACTTTAACATAGCTTAGCTCTCTGTGGGAATCCCTAAATGATTTTTTGTGTATGTAAAGGTAATGCATGGATTTGTCTTTAAGCAATATTTAACAAAGTTTCATTAAGACCCGATGTTTTTAGACCACCCATAGTCACCAGTTGGAAAGATGATCTTGGAAGTCAGCTCAGGATGCTAACCTGACTCCAGTGTGGCAGATTAAAGTCTGTGTATGAGTTATGTTTACAAGAACTCATGAACTCTTGTTCAGTGTTTAAAGCAGGTGAGTTACTTCAGGGATCAAGGAATGCAGACATTCTCTACTGGCAGTCAACCATCTAAACATACCTGGTAGCATACCCTGCCTGATACTCTCTTGATAGTATTACTAAGAGATTACAAATGGGTGAGGTGGGCGTTGTCTGTGGTGGTTTTGTGTGCTTAGTGACATTTCTGAGATCATTCGGTAGCTGATACTCAGTACAGCCAGCTGGAGGATGCTGAAAACTTGGAAGATTGTTCAGCCACAGAGCTCTGGCACTTTTATTATATTATTAGGTTTTTCGTTTTGGTTCATTAGGTGCAGCAGCAGTGAATTAGAACCAGGTTAAGTCAATTAATGTGCCGGGAATGCTCTAGGTGTTTTTGTCAGAAGTTAAAGGCTTGCTTTCCTTTCAGCTCCTTACTAAAAAGAATGGGTAGTTATGAAAGCTGAACACACTTTGAAGGGGACTGTTTTTGAGTTTGAACTATGTTACTTCTAAAAATTATCCTAACTTGTCATTTTTTTTATGCAAAGGATAAAAATCAGCTGAAGAACTGGTAGTTTGGAGACATTCATGTGATTTCTCCTAACCTCTGATACTTAACAGACTAAAAATAGTTGCCATATGGGATGTCTTTATTGTGAGGACAGCCTCTGCTAGTTGAGAACCTTTCTGTGTTTAAGCACTTTCTGTGCCTAAACATTTTTAGCTATTTCTTACCTAAGTGAATTTGTCATATGGCTTTAAATCAGAGCTCCTGGCATTGTCCACAGATCTAGGAGGAGAGGGAGTTATGTTTGCTGAATTTAGTAGTGTTGATCAAGCAGCATTCTGTATTGGATCATTTCTGTACTGGGTGCATTTTATATCTCAGTTAAAAACAAACTAAATAAATGCATTGAGGTTAAACTGGTGAAAAATGCAGCAAATTAAGAACACCTCGCTTGTATTTGTTTCAGGCCTTTCTGTTACAGTTGTTTAACCTTCTAGCAACCTTCTGAGCATTTGTAGGTTCAGTGGAGGTTACTCAGAGAGGCGTTCTTCTTGCTCCTGTACGGAGTTCAGAGACTGCTGAGACAAGTAAAGAGAATATTTGATACTTGCTTATGCTGAGTTCATTTTTCAGTAAGCTGTGTTATGTAAACCAAGTAATTCTTACAGTGCAGTTGAGGGTCCTTTCCAGATGTGCAATAAATAAAGCAAAACCAAACTTGTACGTTCTTCTGTGGCACAGGTTATGATTAGTATATGCAATCTCTGGTATTTTTCTACTGGGAGTTTGTGGTAAGTTTGTAAGATACAATACCAATAGTCTACTTTTTGCAAATGGGAAATAATTATTACAAACTCTTTTCATAATCAGTCAAGTCATGCTTAATGACAGGTCCTCAGTGTTAGAATGCTGCTCTTTGTTTTACTTGTGTGGTATCTCTGTCTCATCTTTTTGTCTCTCCCAAGGTCATGGATGTTAGATAAAGTGATTTGTGGGTTTGTGATTTTACATTTGACTTCAACTTTTCCGGCATTTCTGTGTGTTGACTAAAAAGCCTTTTCAACATAGGCTCCAGAGTTTTGGTATGGTTAGGTGAAGTTCTGCAGTCAGAAGATTCAAACCAGTGTTCTTTTAATAGTTTTTTTTTCTATAAATTTGTAGAATCATCAAGGTTGGAAAAGACCTCAAAGATCGTTGAGTCCAGCCTATGACCAAACCACTACCATGACAACTTAATGGTAGCACCAAGTGCTGCATCTAGTCATTTCTTGAACACTTGCAGGGATGGTGACTCCACTCCACCCCTTGGGCAGCCCCTATTCCAATGTATAACAGTGCTTTTCAGTGAGGAGATTCTTCTTGTTGTCCAACCTAAACTTTCCCTGGCCCAGCTTAGGGCCATTTCTACTTGTTGTGGAACTACTGTCGGTAGTTGTCTGGAAGAAGACACCAACCCCTACCTGTCTGCAATCCTTGTTTCCCGGAGTTGTAAAGAACAGTAAGGTCTCCCCTGAGCCCCCTTTTCTCCAGGCTAAACAACCCCAGCTCCCTCAGCTGCTCCTAATAGAACTAACTCTCCAGACCCTTCACCAGCTTGGTTGCCCTTCTCTGGATGTGGTCCGACACTGGAACGTCCATATTTCAGTGAGGGGCCCAGAACTGGACACAGGATTTGAGGTGTAACCTCACCAATGCCGAGTAGAAGGGGACAATCACTACCCCAGTCCTGCTGGCCGTAGTCTTGCTGATACAGGCCAAGATGCCATTGGCCTTCTTGGTCACCTGAGCATATGGCTGGCCCATGTTCATCTGGCTATTGACCAGCACGCCCAGGTCATTTTCCAGTGGGCAGCTTTCCAGCCACTCTGTCCCTGGCCTGTGGCACTGCCTGGGGTAGCTGCACACAAGCCAGGACCTGCCACTTGGTCTCGTTGAACCTTGTTGGCCTGGACCCATTTGTCCAGCTTGCCCAGATCCCTCTGCACTGCTTTGTTGTCCTCCAGCAGATCAGCACTCCCACCCAAATTAGTATTGTCCAAGCACTTAATTGGGGGGTGTGCTTGATCCCTCATCCAGATCATTGATAAAGATACTAAACAGGACTGGCCCCAATACTGAGTCCTACAGAAACCTCAGTATTGACCAGGTGGCACCTGGATGTGACACCCCTCATCACCACCCTCTGGGTCCAGCTGTCAAGCCAGTTCTTAACCCAGCTAAGAGTACATGTCTCTGAGCTATGGGCTGCCAGCCTCTCTGGGTTAAAAATGGCAAATTATACTGCAGATGCAGCTACTGCTAGGCAATTAGCCCTGATGTGCTCCATCTTCCTAGAGTAGAAGAGCTATAAAGCTACAAAGTCTGAGGACTTACATATCTTTCATCTTAGACAGTGTCCTTGCAGAACTGATGTTCAGGTAACTCATGACTCTGCATCTTTTACAGTACTTAGGCAGTAAGAAAAGCTTAAATTCCTTTTTTCCTTACTTGTGCTGTGAGAAAGCATACGTAAGCATGTTTTTCTACCAATCTTGCCCAAAATCAAAGCAAGGAATAAACTTTTGAAGGTTGAAAGTTGAGTGTTGACTGAAAGGTAGATTTAGTGTTGTTTGATATAAAATGTCTGCAGACATAAGTAGATGAAAGTCCTGTTTGACTTGTTGGTTTAAAAATAACAACCCTCTGCTCTTTAATGTTGTATCTCTGTAATGGAACAATGAAATTCAGTTTTGGTCCTTGAGGGTAGAGATGTGTGGGTCACTGGTACCAGGGCTCCCAGCTTTGTAGGTATTGGTCTTTGTTTTAGGAAGTAGGTGGAAAGTGCCAAGGAAGAAAAATCCTGGCATTACAGCTCTGAGACAATAGAGTACCTCTTATGAACTAACTCCTTTCAAATTTTGCCCATCCTGAGTATCAATCTTATGAAGTGGGTGATTCTTATGTCTATGTCCTTAAGTTCTTAGTTATGCTGTTCTTCTAAATACCTGCATTTAAAATGTGGGCAGAAAAGCTTGAATTAAAAAACCAGTTCATTTGAATAGTGGGAACCTAGTATTTTCCTTCCTGATAGACTGCCTTCTTGGGACTCACACCCAGTGAAACATACTTTTTCAAACTCACCTGCTTCTGTTGTAGTTTTAGGAATGTATAATATGGATGGCACTTTTTTGACAATGGAATCTATGAAAAGTGCAACTCATACAAACAAAAGCAAACTATGTAAACAGTGTAACTTCTGCCTTTTTAATTGTTTTGGCCTCATGTATATTTAATGGAAGTATATGAGATAGGACAGTGAGAGCCTGTATCTGATACCAGCAAGGTTTTTAGTATTGACTATATTCACTTTTGATTCCTCCAAAGCACTGATGCGTTTTGGCTTCTTGTCAGCATGTCTCCAAGGCTTACTTTTGATGGTGTTTTGGGTTTTTTTTCCTGCCGTAGTAAAACACATTCTTGACTTTACTGGTGAAGTACTATGTAAGTACCCTGTAATTTAAGAAATTCAGTATAATTCACTACCTTTTTTTTTTTTTTTTTTCCTTTCCCAAAACGGAAGTGCCAGGAGGAATGCATACTGTTTCTGAAGCAGTCTTCATGAACATACTGATTCCTTTGTTTCACAAAGCGTGTGCTTCTCTTCCCAAGCATAATGTTCACGCCATTAAAGTGAAATTGCTACTGTTTTGGAAGTAAACATCCAGACTTGAGTTCCTCTTTTGTTATGTTTTATGATGCAATGTCCCTCTATCTGTTATGTTTTAAGGTATTCCTCAGCACTTGAGAGGTCAGCTTTGGGTGCCATGGCAAATACTGTGATTTGACAGGTCTGCTACTAAGGGTGCTAGACGCAAACAAAGACTTAAATTTCTGATCTCAGGCTTGTGTGCTGGGTGAAAACACATGCCCTTCTGCCATGCCTCCGGTTTTGTGCATTTCTGTAGTGAAATAGTTCCAAAAATATGGAAAAAAAAATTTTTAGCCTGTATAGAAAGCAAGGGTATCATAAGTCAAATAGCTCAGAGCACCATATTTTTCACCTGTTAATGTTCTCAAAGTAATTTTTTGCTTACTGCTGTGTCCGGTTTCTCTTTCCAAGCTCTTTCTTTGTCCTGTAGCATGTATTACAGGGAGATTTCTGGGGCATTGGTGATTTTGTAGAGCTTTGTAAGCATTGATAGCAGGCAAAAATCTCTTAAGTTTATTCAGAGTTGTGTGCTGTTGGTCTTTATTCTTGCTGTCATGCTATATTGAGACTTCCCACCAACTCTGTTGCAAACAATTCTCTTTATTTTCTTTTGATATTAAAGCTTGAAAATGTACACAGGAGAATGAAATAAATTGGCCACCATATGACTCAAAGTCTTTGGGAGCTCTGTTACAGTGATGTACTTGTGTGACTACTGTTTCTCTCGCTATTCAATTAGGTACATAATTAGTTTTACTGTGAAATGGGATATTCAGTTTTTTGATGCATTGATAAATCTCATAAGACAGTGAAATCAGCTTTTCAAAACTTAATTTGAAAGAAAATTGCCTCATCTAGAATTTGTTGTCGCAAAATTTAGATTTCAGTAATGTGTATATACAGTATTACAACATAGATAATAGAAATATCTACTACATAGAAGTTGAAGTTTTAATAGGTTTTGGTATAATACCTAGTATAAGATAATACATGAAATAATAAAGCATGAGAGTCAAATTAAAACATGTGGGTTAGCCCATATAAGGAACAAGGGTATGTTAAGTCAGTTAAGTGATACATAGTTTAGTGGTAATTGGAATACTAGAAAACAATAGAAGTGGGAGACAAACTAGATAGGATATTCCATGAAGGTTAAAAAAAAGAAAGAAATAGAATACATGGAAGCCAAATGGGCCCCAGAAGTTTCATATTTATGGACAGAATGATAAGAAATTGATTAGCAGTATTAATGATGTATTTAATTCTTGAGAGTTCTAACAAAAGTGTTTTGGCATCTTCACTGATGTGTTTCTCTGGTCTTGAATTCATGTTTGTGCAAAGATTACCATCCCCAGAGGTCAGAAACTGTAAGACTTCCACAAGATTTCAGTGCTGACTGAAAGCAGGAACAGGGTTATTTTAAACTTGAATACTTACAAGTTTTCCTTTCTTCTACATTTTTAGTTTGGTTATAGAAATAAAGATTTCTGCATGTAAGTCAGCATAGCATATGGATCTGTCATGTTGTAGCTGTGTTGGATTATTCATTACTCATTGTATATCAGTATTAAATGAAAGCTCTCTTCAGCTGCTATGGGAAGCCTTTATGCTGCTTTCATGGAACCACAGTGACTTCCTGCTCCTTGGGCAGGAAGAGAGAAGTCATAACTGTCCTTAAGTTTTTTCTAAAAGATGTGATTATTAACTTCAGAGCATTAAGAATGCTTCTTGGAGACTGAATAGTCAGACTTTATATGTAACAGATTTTCAGATTAAACTGGCTTTGGCCCAGTTTTTTTCATATTATTTCACTATGAGTTGTTAACAAGACAATTAAAAGTCTTGACCCTTTATGCATGATCTTAAATCTTTTTTAAAGAAGTGATGAAATGGAAGCCTTGTAGCTGTAAGTGAAGTCTGAGCTTCTCTTGACCGACAAGGCAGAATATGTGGACTGGAAGTGTTTTGGTTTGAATAGTGTTTTTTCTCTTCTTCCAACTCCTTGTGCCCACCTGTGGAAAAAAAAAAAAACAACAAAAACACAACAGCTCAAGTCAGCTGTTGCCACAAGTTCCTGGTTTTTTGCCTTATATGCTACTTTGAGGCCCTTCACTGAAGAGTGAAAGCAAATATTTAGTATTTCAATAGTGTTTAACCTCTGTAAGATGTGATCCTAAACTGCAGAAGCAATTTTCGGACATTGTGTCTGAGGCTGTTGGGGTAACTTGCTTGCTGTCGGATCTACTGTCATGTTCAACACATGGCAAACCCCAGTACCTGTTGCCATGTTACTCGTTGAGTTCTTAGTGAAGATCTCTTCTTCCCCAGAAAGTTTAATGGAAGGATTAATGTTTCCTGTGCTAAAGTGACTTGATCTTCCATGTGTATAATGGCACATGTTTCAGTTTGATTTGAATACTCTTTTGTGTTGTACATAAACATTGCTTGTTGTGAATTTTGGAAGTGAAAGAAGGATGCCATCTCCAATTTGTGACATGGAAGTTTGTCATCAGGCCACTGATGTTCGGAGCTAATTGAGGCATGTAAGTGTGCAGGCTTTGTGTTGCTGTTGAGNGTAAAGAACAGTATGGAGGAAGGGAGAAGCATGGAGACTACTGTTTTTGATTTTCAGCTCCTCGCATTTTTCCTCCCCTCTTTGTATGTGATTAAGAATGTCATTTGCTTAGCTAATTAGCTGTGTATGTGAGGGTTTAAGTGGTAGGTATATTAAGTTGTGCAACTTTTCCCTTGCCTAATTTACTTTTGAGATCAAAATTCACTCTCAAGAGAAGTATAACTTCCCTGAAGGGAGAGAATCGAGGGGATTCATTTTGCAGTTTGAAGGGTAGAACTGTAATGGAGGTACCATGTTTGTGCTGTGTGGATCTACTGAGGTGCATCTCTGATGGAGTGTCCATGATACTACTAGGGTTTGGGCATAACCATCTCTCCAGTTTACCAGTGAGCTGTGAGCAAGGAGTACTGCTGTGTAAAGCTGGTGGAAGAGAACTGTTCCTCTAGCCTTGTCTTCCTCATCCTTGAAGATGAGTCGTTTCATCTGTTGCTGGGCCCTGCACGGAAGGAAGTTTGGTGTGTGAGGGACAAAACCTTGTAGATATTTTGTCCTTTAGGAAGAGGAATGGGAGAATAAATGGAGTAATATGTGTCCTTGAAATTGATACATGCTTTCTTCATAAGGAAGAGCCTGTTTTTCTAGTGGTTTTGATTTTAAATTTGTATATCTCCTCAGTCAGACAAACCTTGATTTGCTTCTTATTCCTGTCTGTTGGTAAAAAGTCAGCTTTTGAAATTGCCATTGGGGCAGACAGATGTAACTGCAGTGTGAAAGGGGGAAAAGTTTTACACAGCCCAACTGGAATACTGAAGTAAATGCTGAAAAATCAAAGTAGGCATCCTAGCCAGTTCAAGTGGATGTTGACTTTGAAACCCTTCAACCTCTCAAGATGCTGTACTTGAAGAGTCATTAAGTTGTCTCCTTTCACCCAATTGAGTCTGTTTTCTTCTGTTGGTAGGCTCACAATGTCTGCAGATGTATAAGGCTGAAGGGAAATGTCTGCAGTAAGATGCTGTTACCTCTTAAAGAATATTTATGCATTTTGACAGAGTTGTATTTCCTTGGACAGCACTTTGCTAGAAGCCTGAGAGCTAACACAGGAGACAGGAAGTAAGTGAAAAAAATGTACTTTGCAGGATTTTCTGACTGGTAGGGTGCAGTTGAAGTGTTTCTTGTTTAAAAACAGTCTTATTTAAACTATTGATTAAATCTCGAATTGTTCATAGCTTGTTTATTTGAAACCTGAACAACTCTTTATGTGATCTAGTAATAGTTTTGCTGTAACTTTAGCTGAACATCAATATTGGCTGTGTTCAAACAGGCCTGACTTGACATGTAGTTAAATATCAAATATAACAAAAGTAATCATTTTGCCTCATCTGGCTTTGAACTTTTTTGTATGAAAGAGGGCAACGAAAACAGAGTATAACTTTGTGCTGAGTTTTTTTTAATATTCCATATAAGCTTCATAGTGCATATTGATGCTGTCTTGCCCAGGGAATAAGTTATCTTGGGAAGTGGTTGTGTGTCTAAATTGACCTGAATAATTAGGAATATGCAAATAGTTACACTTCATTGGAGTCTTCACGTCTCATCACGGTGTTTGTTTTCTTTACAGAGACTGTTATAGTTCTTTCTAGTATAGTTTCTAAGATAACATGACTTAAATGACCCTGTGTGTTTCTCTCCCTTTACCCCAGCTGATGGGATAATCAGTAATTGTGGTTAGAAGAGCTCCTGTGTGGTCTTTAGACTACTCTTATCATTAATTGATGTCCTTGCCTTCCTGTACATGAGTTTTTTGAGAACTGCTTGCAAGTATTTGTTGGCAGGGGATTACTTAGAGCACCCTATACTCTACTACTCTTAAGTATTTTGCAGGAATGTTAAGAGCTTCCAAAAGCATTTCATACTAAGTGGAGACTGTTTTAATCTGTGTTTTTAATGTTCCCTAAAAATCTTTACATTGATTGGGTAATGTGCGCTTTCTTCCTTCTGTCCTTTTAGTGTTCTTTCATGCCTGTACTAAAGGCTACTTCTTGCTCAGCTGTCTGCAGTTGTCCTCTTGTCTTCTCATTGCCTACCTGGAATGTACAGGTCTGCTGTGCTGCCTCTTCATCCTTGTAGATTAATTTCTGCAGTACCAGTCACAAGGGTGAATTGCAGTCCTTTTCCCTTATTTGTTATTTATTTCATATCCACCTTCATTCTTAACTAACCGTGACTGAAGCCAAAGTATAGAAGTGTTAGGTGGTACTACTTGTTCAGTGATTGGAATTCTTGTTCATTCCCCTTCTAATCTGCTGCTTTCGAGGGCATGTAATTGCTTTTTATTGTTGTGTAGGACTCCTGCTTTCTGGTCTTAGTTGCCTGTGTTTATATTAGTAACTTTGTAAGTAACTTGAAAATTTTGAGACTACCTTATTATCAGACGAATTCTAGGCTTTCTGTGAGAATTTTTGGCCTTTGATCTGTATTTTATCAAAATTCTTTTGTATAAGTTCGAATGAATCTAGATGTAATTCTTTTGGTTCTCTTTAGCTGCATGACTTTTCTCCTTGAGCAATACCTTCATCTAGTTTGTGCTGCAGATTTTTAAGTAGTGGAATGAAGGGAAGGATGCATGGACAAGCAGGTGGGGAGGGTTGCTAATAGAGAAATGTTGGTTTATACTAGCAAAGGAAAAATGAAAACACAAATGAGCAAGTGTTGTTTAGCATGTTTGTGCAGACACACCAGGCTCAGCTTGTGCTGGACATCAGTAACCATAAAGCTTTCCTTGACAGATATCCTTCCTGCAGGAAAACTAAAAAGTGAGTAGTGTTGTGTTTTGTTTTGTTTTTTTGGTTTTTTTTCTGAGAGGCAGTGTTGTTGACTGAAGAGATGCTCACTGGCCTATATGTGCCTTTAACTATAACGAAGTGTGGGATATTCTAGCGACCTATGTAATAGCTTTTGCATATGCTAGATTGAACAGCTGCTGTTATCCCTTATTGTACAGCTTTTTTGAGTATGCATGAATTCACGCTGTGCTTTTGTGCATTTCATGAATCATCAAATAATGAAGAAATTTACTTGTTTTATTTAAGGTGTGGGGCAGAGGTAGGTTCTGTGCCTGAGCCAGTTATGTAAGGGAGGACACTGGGATGATAAAAAGCACTATCCTGCCTCTGCGAGGTCTGCTTCTTTATTGGCCTTCTGCCTTCACCCAGTTTGTAGCCTCCAGCAGGGATGCTCACCCCCTGTGTGTCTTAGGCACATCAGAGGTTTTGCCACCACACACCCAAAACCCTCCTCCTCCTCCACAGCAGAGATGAGGATACAAAACCAGACATAACAAAAACACCCTGTTGCTTTTGTAAATGGCTGATATTTTTGAGTCATTAACCATTAGGATTTCAGCCTCTCACAGAGCTACATAGCTTGATCAGGGGAGGCGAGGCATCTGTGTAGTGGTTAGGGTTTTTTTCCTTTTTTTTGGGGTGGTGGTGGTTGTGTGTATGTTGTCCATAAGTAGAAATAAAGTCTATATAAGGCATATATGAAATTACGTTTTCCCCCTCAGTGACAGGGATGCACAGGTATAAATCAAACAGGTGGTAGAAAGATTTTGACCAGAAGTATGAGGCACTAAAGGTTTCTCCCTAGCATATACATGCAGATGAGGTGGTAATAGTGGTTGACAGTGGTTGAAGGCTTATGTGTCTTGTCACCTCCTTGGTTCTGTCTCAACACTGCAAGGATGCAGCCTCAACTTGCGTTTTCAGCTACGCATGAACAATTCAGTATATTACACAGCAATATGTATGTGTTACAGGAAAAATTAATAGCCCACTGTGACTGTTGTTTTCTTCATCTTGATGCCTCCGCTTTATTTTCTAAAGCTCTCATATAAAAATCTACTGTTAGAGTTGGAACTAGTCTATGATAACCAGAACTAATTGCATAAATCATAAGGTCTTTGAACTGATGTCTTTGCTATTGAAAAACAAAAAAGCCTACTTGCTTCTCTGCTAGACAAATCTTACTCATGACTTACTTGAAATGCAGCTAATTAGAAACTGGGATACAGTTAGTGCCACAAACAGTGTTCAAGAGTGTTTGGGTTTTAAGTCTTAGCTGTGTCTGGTGAACTGAAAGTAAGCTTATTGAGAAATTGATGGCTCCCATGCACTGTATGTTAACCAAAGGAATCACTCAATTTGCTGAACTGAAGAACTTTTGTCTTTAGCTCTGTTTTCTTTAGGCATTGTAAAGAAAGAGCATATTTACTTGAGCAACTTGACTTTATTGCTCTCCTTGCAATATGAATGTATTTTAAGACAAACTTATGTTTCCTTAGTAGGCATAGAACCCGTTTACTGAATTTAGTGGTTTCATAGGCTTTGAATGCAGCAACTGCTGAGCTATTTTAATAACCTGAAGTGTACTCTGAGGCTAACAGACAAAAACTGAATCAGCTTTTTAAATAGTACTAAAGGTTCTTCAGTAGTTCAGTATTTAAAAACTTACTTTGAAG
>VXBX01000571.1:234394-256507 GCA_013400415.1 Scytalopus superciliaris | reverse complement strand
TTTTTTTTTTTCCTGTGGTCTGAGAAAGATTTGTATGTAAGTGGA
Organism: Scytalopus superciliaris; assembly: GCA_013400415.1. Classification (NCBI taxonomy): domain Eukaryota; kingdom Metazoa; phylum Chordata; class Aves; order Passeriformes; family Rhinocryptidae; genus Scytalopus; species Scytalopus superciliaris. The sequence goes on along the minus strand of VXBX01000571.1, from coordinate 256,462 downwards.
GCTGTCTTTCAGTGGTTCATGGTCGTCTTATGTTCTGGTGGAAAATCTACTAACTGTGTTTTTGTTCTTTGCTCTTCAGTCTTGAAGATTTAAAAATTTCCTCTGTGGAAGTTTTTTTAGGTGTGATGTGGTTCTGGAGGGTAGTTTCCAGGACAGACACAGGGGTAACTAGACTGAATTATCTTTTAAATCGTCTTAAAAATAAGCATCTTATTTCATGTAAGAAAAGTAATTTTAGAACTGAATTTGGAAAGATTAGATTGGAATTGCCTCAAATCCAATTAAGCCACACTGCATGGACGTGCTGGGAATATAAATGCAATTACTGTAAATTTGTACAAACTGATTTGTTGCATTATCTTGCTAATCTAACATACGGTACTTTTTGTGTCCATATTGCAGACGGCAACTCCAAACTAACATGGCAGTCAGACTGTGTGATGTGGCTTCTCTGCTTAGAAGTGGTTCGTGGGCAGCAGAGCCTTGGACTGGGGTCTGTGGGACTTTTCTTAAATTCAGTAGGCTACTTTTCTACATGTTAATAGTGCTGAGGCCATACCAAAGTCTTTTAATCTTTCATTTCAAATGCTAACTCACATATGCGTTCCATTATAGGCTGTAGGTTGTGTTCTTTTTCTGTGAGAGCCTAGAGCACACTGGCATACCAAGACAATTTTTTCTGTAATACGGTGATCTCCTGTAGAAATTACAGTGCAGTGGCTTGCCTTTTTACTAATGGATTTTAATTAGATTCTAGTCCTAATTCAAAATACATGGTGGATAATTGAAGAGGAGTATTGTACTAAAATGGTTTTGGTATGGTCTGAATACTAAGCTGCAGTAACTGTGAAAGTCTGTATACTGTGTATTTATTATTACTATTTTAAAAGTATATTTGCCAGTCTTATTCTAAGAAATTTGTTTGAAAACTGTAAATTAATCTCAAACTATTTTTCTGAGTGAAAAATATTTAGTGCTTTGTCTTTTACAAATAGTTCTATTCAACTTATCGTGGGATACACATTATTTGTAAAATGTATTAGTACCACTTTATTTAGAGCAGATGGTTCTATAGCTGAGAAATGCTGTAATTTTCAGCACACACAGGCTATTGCAGCTGTTCACTTGAATGTTGGCTTAGGATCCTGTTCTTGCCACCTGAACATGAAAATAAATGTGCAGTTAAGTGAGAATTGTTTGTTGTCCTTGCTAAGTCCTGCTAATTTTGATCAATGAACACTTCAAATTTGAGAATAAAAGACAAAAGGGGAGGAAAAGGCAATCCTAGAGAGCCTCAGAGCACAGCATTTGTGAGATTACTACCTCTACCAGATATACTATTGTTTTGAAAAGTAATTTATCTTAATTGGGATCTACTTTATCATCTTTTCAGTGGACTTGTTTCATCAGTGCCAGGAACAGGTTATCTCTTGGAGTTTGTCACAAGGGAAGAAAGCGTTCCAGTTTTAGCTCTTTGGGAAAACTAGATCACACTTTTGTAATAAATGTTCTTAGTAGATGCATCCCTTTTTTGCATTGTGCTGAAGTAACCTCTTGGAAAATACTTCTGTATGCAGAATATAGACATGTGTTCCTAGGAGTGTCTGAAATGTACTTTGAGAAACTCAGCTTACCTCTCTCATGGTTTTAGGAAGTTCAGTTATGCTCTCCCTGAGTGTAGCTGACCTAATCAGCTCTTCAGGTAGGCATTGATTTCATATGGTGCTTTAAACAGGACTCTTAGGGCAGAACCTTCAGGGGTCCTGATGCTACACTGTGATTTTACCAGAGGCTTTTTTGTGAGAATTCCTCCTAGCAGCTTGATTATGAGGTTGGATTTCAGTGACTGATGGATTTCTTCAGTAAACTTCTTGTAAGTCTTGCTTCTGTGTTGAAATATGTATCACTGCAGAATTAACTTTTTTTTTTTTTTGTGGTTGTTGTCCTGAATAGTTGATCTCAAATAGAGTAGGCTGCCCAAACCTTGGATGTTAGGCTGCCATTAAAAATCCACTGTATGTAACAACTGTTGCCATTTAGTCACTGACTGAGGTGGCTGAGAACCTTTTGTACCTGTGGCAGCTTGTGACAATTATTGTGTACAAGTACACTCCTCCAAATTATTTCTGCTGCATCTTGCAATCATACAGTCAGTTATTTTGGGGTAAGACACAGTAGAATCATAGAACTGTTTGAGTTGATCATCTGTCTGTAATACACTTGCTATGGACAGGAACACCTTCCAGTAGATCAGGTTGCTCAGAGCTCCATCCAGCCTGACCTTGAACACTTCCAGGAATGGGGCATCCACAGCTTCTCTGGGCAACCTGTTCCAGTGCCTCACCACTCTCACAGTAAATAATTTCTTCCTAATACCTAATCCAGACCTTCTCTCTTTCAGTTTGAAGCCATTTCCCCTTGCCTTGTCACTATAGAACCTTGTAAAATGTCCCTCTCTGTTTCTTGTAGGCTCTCTTCAGGTACTGGAGGGCCACAATTTGGTCACTGTGAAGCCTTCTCTTGTTCCAGGTTGAACAGTCCCAGTTCTCTCAGCCTTTCCTCACAGGAGAGGTGTTCCATCCCTCTAATCGTCTTGGCCCTCCTTGGGACTTACTCCAACAGGTCGATGTCCTTGCTCTGTGCTGGGGACTGAGGACCCCAGAGCTGGCTGCAGAACTCAAGGTGGGGTCTCACCTGAGCAGAGTAGAGGGGCAGAATCCTTTCTGTTGACCTGCTGGCCATGCTGCTTTTGATGCAGTCCAAGATAGACAGTTGGAATTCTGAGCTGCAAGTGCTTATTGCTAGGTCATGTCCAGCCTCTCATCCATCAGCACTCCCAAGTCCTTCTTTGTCAAGGCTGCTGTTGATCTGTTCACTCCCCAGCCTGTATTGATAGTGGGAGTTGCCCTAACCCAGGTGCAGCACCTTGCACTTGGCCTTGTTGAACCTGGTATTACCATGGGCCCACTCCTGCAGTTTGTCCAGGTCCTTCTAGATGGCATGAAGTCTTTCAGGTGTGACAACTGCACCACTTAGCTTGGTGTCATCTTCAAACTTGATGAGAGTGCCCTTGATCCCTTTGTCTGTATTATTTGTGAAGACATTGAATAACACGGGTATGGACCCTTTCAGGACACCACTTATCACTGATGTCCATTTTGACTCTTGAGTCATTAAGCAGTACACTCTGGATATGACCATTCAGCCACTTCATTCTCCATCTAACTGTCCACCCATCAATTATCTCCACTCTAGAGATGAGGATGTTGTAAGCTGTAAAACCTTAGTCAAACGCTTTACAGAGGTTCACACAGATGGTATCTGTAGCCCTTCCTTTGTCCACTGATGCAGTCACTATCATAGGAGGCCACTTGGTTGGTCAGGCAGGACTTGCCCTTGGTGCAGCCATGCTGGCAGTCTCCAATTAGTTCCCCCTCCTCCCTATGGTTTAGCATAGCTTCTAGGAGGATCTGTTCTGTGATCTTCTTGGGCACAGGACAGTTCTTGGTGTTGTGATCACTCTCTTACTTTATGTCTAAAAGTAAATCAAGTTAAAGATTCAAATTTAACTGTTTTGAGAGTTCAGGGCAAGGAAGAAGTGAGAACCAGGAATTGTCAGTTTAGTCTAATAAAAGCATTTAGAAACCTAATTCTAACCTGTGATGACAGAAGTTTGACATAGGTGTTGTCAAGGAAGAGTATTTTTCATCTCAGCACCACATTTGTATATCCTTTAAGTATCTCTTTAAAGTACTAATCTTGATTTCTGCCGTTGTGTAGAAGAAATATATTGAGGATACAGTTAATCCCCACCTCTTTTTGAGAATAATCAGATACTATCACCTCTAAAAGCTGCATTTCATGTTGTTGCAGTAACTAGTTGTAAATTTATAGGAATGATTACCCTTACAACAGGCCTATTCTGTTTGGTAACTTCTATAATAAGAAGGATGAGATGCCCCTAAATGAAAGGAGTGGCAGGGGATGGCAGCTTAAACTTCCAGTGTTGACTTCATTGAGTGAGCTTTTAGAAGACACGTTTTGTTTACCTGCAAGTTTTTAAAGCATTGCCTTGACTAACACTTAACATCTTTCTGTATTGGTGGGGGGGGTTTCTTTTGCTTGTAGAGGCAGTATATGGCCTTGGCAGTACCATTTCTGCATAGTGACAGGTCTTTTAGATTCTTGTCTAGACTCTTCTACTAGATGGTGAAATGAGAATTTTGATGGTTCTTGTTTTCTGTGTTTTTCAGCAGGTAATTGCTGCCATGGAAACACAACTGTCTAATGGACCAACTTGTAATAACACAGGCCATGGTTCAACCACCATAAACAATTGCTCATCACCAGTTGATTCTGGGAACACAGAAGACAGCAAGACCAATTTAATAGTCAACTACCTTCCACAAAACATGACACAAGAGGAACTGAAGAGTCTGTTTGGCAGCATTGGGGAGATAGAATCCTGCAAGCTTGTCAGGGACAAAATAACAGGTATGTTGATTTTGGAGTTTTCAGCATCTCTTCATTTTTTCAAACAGTGAACTGTCAGATGGTTTTTTGCAATTCTCTTAAGTCATGGACTAAAGAGAGAAGAAACCAATGCTCTTGTTGCTAGTCAGAAGTAATTTAGGTTAATTTTTTAGATTATATACCCCAAAATTAAGTGTCTGTATTGTCATTTCATCCAGGTTTGTGTGAGTTTTATGAATACTAATAGGACATTTAAACCTGAGCCTTTAGGGTCTTTGGAAAGAAGATTCAGATGTGGAAAAGCAGATCTTTGTACAAGGTTTCCTTGAGTTTTAATTCAACTTCAGACTAATTGTTCTTGAGACATTAGGTGGTGGAATGGGTAAATCTCCAAAGTATCCTGCTTTTCAGCATGGTAGTTTGGGATACTGAAACCATTGCTTTTATTCCTTCTGGACTGACCAAACTTCAAAGCAGTCTCCACTCTTCACTGCAGAGAATACTGAATGACCTTGGAAATGCCAAAGAAAGTAGACTGGGCTGATGACACAGCCTCCTCTCTTCAGGTGAAGACTGGCTGATGCAGAAAACAAGCCTGTTTTCTCTGTAGGTCAGGACTTCAGTGCTTTGAAACAAAAGGTTCCTTAAGTGTTTCCTGACCCTTTTGTTCTGGGAGTGGAAAGAGTATCATCAGTTGGAATGATCAGGTGGAATGGTGGTTCAAAGATAGTTGGCTCTGTCTTGCAGATCTGAGTTCACATATTTAGCATTCCTTATTGAAGTTACTTAAGAATGACATACTTTTCTCAGTTAAGAGGCTGCTGCAGGACCACAGAACTCAGAGCATCAGGTCTTAGGGGTCAATGTCCAAATGGCTCCTATCCTTCCGTGATGGTTTTCATGTTCTGTAAGTGCACATTATTGCTACATAGTTAAAAAGATTGCTTACCTGGCAAATAGAGCAAGGCTTAATTGTAGACCTCTTGTTTTGAGGTGTGATGTTTTCTGTATAGCATGAAGGATCCTGAATTCACAGGAAAGAGTTTTACAGCATAACTTTACTGAAATGACATTCTCAGTAGCTGAGAACTCCAGAGCTGGAACTATTGGAGACAGAGTTGGTTTTTATACTTTATCAGAAAGTAGCTCTTCAGCTTTAAGGCATAATTTCAGCTGCCAGCAAAAATACTGCATCATTCTTGTTTCGAAAGGTTTTAGTGTTATAAGTGAGATTAAGAAGTGTGCTGTCTGACCTTACAACTGCATTGTGAACAATACTTCTGATTTAAGTAGCCTGGAGCCAAGTTTACCTTGTGTTTATAGATGCTGAGGAGAAAACTCTCTACTTTTAGTGCTGTTCTTACTCATTTTCAGTTTTTTTACAGAGTTCTTGAAAAGCAAATTTTTCTTTTGAACTTGGAACAGGAATTGTTACCAGGTTTCTGTGAAGGAAGAGATTTGACATAAATTTGAGTTTTATTGCTTTGATTCATGTGTTAAAGCAGTGGGTTTTTTCCTTCTTAAATCTGTCTTACTATCATGAGTACTAAATACTTGGTAAGTACCTTTAAATGATGAGAAGCTTAGGGTAGCATAGAAGCTGAAATGTTTTTATGCTGTCAGCATCACCAGAGTCTGGTATGACTTGTTGTCTCCCCCACTCCAGGCCTACTAGTTTTTTGCAGGCAGAGTGGAGCTGGGCTGGTAGCAGCATACAGCAGCTGGTCCAGCCTTGCCCTTGGTGATACCATCCTGCAAGCTCATTGTCACAGTGTGTTTCTCTTTCTGGGGACTGTCATTGGTGAGCAAGGCCAACAAGAGGGAGGAAGTAAGCACAGCCTGCTGATCTCTGGGGCAGAGATCAACTTGCTTACCCCAAGGGGCGTGCAGTTGGGACCACATGGAGATGTGATCTCTGCAGCTATCCCCAGTTAGCAGCCACAGACATGTCCTGAGAATCAAGAGTTATTCCTGCCATGGTTAATGGGATCAGCTGTGCTATAGGGTTGAAATTCAGAGGAGTCAAGGCCAGTTACTGTCATCTTGACACAAATACTTGTTCGAGCATCCTGTGAATGTGAAACAGACTTCCTGACACAGTGTTATTTAATATTCCATCTGGTCACATCTGCAACACAGGAGTGCGTTTAAGACTGTATTATCATAGAATCAGAATGTCTTGGGTTAAAAGGAATCCTAATGAGCATCTGAGTGCAACCACCCTGCCATGGGTAGGGACACCTCCCACTAGAGGTGGAAGTGTCCCAGTTACTTAAAGCTGTTTGCGTGCTTTAGGGTTGAGATCAGTTGAGCTTGAAGGCCTTCCTCCTCCTGGAAAACCTAGTTGAGGTGAAGAAGGCACGCTGGAGTTCACTTACTAATCTTATGTGAGCAATCTGAAGTCTTTTTACAAAAGGTAGTTCTAGTAGTTTTGGTAATGCTTTTCCTATGAAGTAAAATTTGGTAAAACATCTTGGTTATTTCAACCACTGGTTATAGTTCCTTGCAGTGTACTGTCAACCTAAAGTTTGTGTCCCTTACTGGTTTTTAGTGTAGTTTACTTCTGAAGAGGATAGGGAATAAAGCTGATCTGTGGAAGGCTTGTGCTGGTCACCTGCAAGCATGCCCTTCATGGGCACAACTTACTATTGGAGCAACATTAGTAGCTGAGGTGAAGTTTACTTTCTCTGTTAATAGAAAAACATTACAAGTGCCATCATAAAGAGAAATGCAGATACTAATGAAGATATTAAAGGGTGCTGACCAAGAGTCTCTGCATTTGATAATCGCATTTACAACAGCAGCATCTGATAAGTGGGTCATGAATGTCACTTATCTTCTCTTGCTAACCAGAGAATCTGTCTGGAATGAGTCATTGTGCCTAGATATTTTAGTCTATGTTAACTCTTACATGCTTACACTAATGCAGGTGTATGTAAATACAAATTACAAAACTAGCAATTGAATTCATTTTAGNGAATTATGAACAGCCACTCTAGATAGCTGTTTATTTATTATAATATAATGATAACGTTTTTCATACTCTAATGTTAAGCATGTATAACTATAAAAAATAAGCTAAAAATAATGTAAATTTTATTAGGGAAGAAGGTAAAATTCAGTTATCTTAACTGCCCTGTGCAAGCATTTGCAAGGACAGGCTTTCTGCTTTGCAAGACAGATGGATTTAGCAGCTTTTGACAAAATATGAGACAGTAGTAACTATCACTTGAAAGTTACCTTGGTATGACAAACTGCATTTTCTAGGCCTACTTTTCTGAAACTTGGATATAGGTAAAAATATGAATTAATCTTTACCAAAAAATCTATATTTTTTTTTAAATCCCACTGTCTTTAGCGCAAGTTCAATTGTACATGTGGAAGATAAATGCATAATTTTTACATTGTTGAATAATTTCTGTTTTCAGGCCTTTACTTCTTCATCATTTACCCAGGAATGCTTGTGGAGTTGTTAGCTAAACTGAAACTTGTGAAATTCAGACTTCAATTTCAGAAAACAGCCAGTGATTTAAATTTGGGCAGGTGTCTTAGTTTTCTTGGCTTCAAAGCTCCTGTACTGTTGTCTGATTAAAATAATCATATGCTCATAAAATTCACCACTTATTTTGTCTGAAGGAGAATCTATTTATTAATAGGTCTGTTTTTCTTGTCTCTTTGACTGTGCTTGAACTAGTAATATTGCTTATATGTGAATTTAACTTGCATTTTGGCATGCCTGCTCTGGAAAATGATGCAGGATGAGTTTAGGGACCTAGCCAAGAACAGTGTATCACATCCATAGTCTTGTGTAGTTGTGAAGATGTGGTAACAGACTGTTCCATTTAGTACAAGGAGGTGGATGCTCCACATCTGAAGGTTTCTCTCTTTTCATTGGTTTCTGCTGCTGAAATTTCTATCATCTCTAATTGAAGATAGAATAAGTCTACTTCAGGGCATTCTTGTTGATCAGTTATATTATGGGAATTTTTTTCAAACATGATCCAGCTGCCCTACTGTGAATCTTACATGTTGGTTGAAAGTGTGATCCTCATTCTTACATATCTTTTTTCCAAAAGATCCGTGTTCCTGCTTGGCCTGTGACTGGCAACTGTCACATTGTGGTGGGGTTTCTATATGGTGAATGTTACAGGCTCACAGAGTATGATTCTTCAGGTCTTACTATGTAACCCTTAAAAAGTTTCACAGACTTTTACTGTCTAGACGTTACAGTCTAGAGTACTGTAGTGTAGTCTACAGTATATTGTGATATACATTTGTGTAGAGGAAGGGTCACATATTTCCTTGTCCTGTTCAGTAGCTTTAGTCTTATGAAAAGAGGGTGTATCATATTTAATTTTTCAAATTTCATCTTGCCCTCCGAATGTTCTATCTGAAGTGTTGTCTCATTCCTGTTTTACACATAGTGCTGATGTAAAAGGCAGCACACAACTGAGCAGGTGTCTAGATCTGTAGTTCTGAAAAAACTGCCTGGAAGTTGAACACTTCCAGAGAATGGTTGATGCAGCTGTAGTCAATATGTTTGTAACTAAAGTTTGTACAGAGTTTTTAGTTGTTGATGTGGAAATTTCTCATGCATTATTCTCGGTTTTCATTGAAGTACCATGGTAATAAATGCAAAGGATTCTGGGTTGGTCATAAAAATAGAAAAACGTATGGAATTGGACAAGCTGATCTTGTGTTGTTCACAACATTGGTTGTAATTCAGGGTGTGTGATGTATCTGTATATAGTCAGTGCAGTGTTAGAAGGGACTCTGCTGTCAGATACTGGGTTGTGGAGCCACCCTCCTGTAGTGCAGGCTCAGGAGACACTTGTGACAGTCTGCCCAAGTGACTGAGGCCATGAGTTGGAGAAGGATTTTTCTTCCTGTGCAGTAGGTGCCCTGTCTCAGCAGAGCATGGGTGAAACACTGATCTCTTAGAGATGGCTCTTGCGCTTGCTGTGATTTTTATAGCAATACCTTGGTAATCAAGGGGAAGCTATTTGTGTCCTTAGTGGAAGCAATACAAAGTGATGTCTAACTAGCTGCTTGACTTTTAGATCATATGAAACTAGTTAACCTCTGCAATGTTCCCTACTTCTATCAGACCAGTGTAAATGCTAGTGTCTGGCAAGAGCAGAGCTGTTGGAGACCTTATGTCATGTCTGTGTTGCTCCATAGCTACGACTCCTGACTCTCAAAGTGACCTTGCTGTTGGGTTGGGCCTAGGCTGGCAGTTTCTTTCAAGTCTCTTGTCACTTGCTTTGAGTGGTGTTAGCTTTCTCTTCAACCCTGGATCTTTCACCTATCTTAATGTAAGACTAATTCTAGGGCATTTATACTAGCCTGTCAGAAATACGGGTGAGAAGTAGAGTTATGTGCTTAAACTTTTATCTGAGACTTAACTGCTGCCTTGAAGATAAGGTAGGAGGCAAACTAGGCAGGTTGTTTTCCTTTTTCTTCATGTCCCAGAGGAAGCAAAAGGAGAGAAAAAAGGTATAGCACATCTGTGGAGTGTCTTAGTCTGTGAAATTACTTTATTTAGCGTGTAGAAACTGTTAAGCATTCCCATGACAATAAAAAAACCCACTTGAGTATGGTAGGGCAGTGAGTAGCCTGAATTTCAGGTATTTTCTCATGTAGTGCAAATGCTTGATGCAGGAAGGACCACATGAACGAACAGACCACTACAACTTTGCGACTTTCCAAAACAGGTTTCCTATCCTCCTCAGCCTTTACTGTCTCTGTGTGTGTGATGTTTGCAGTCTTGTATCACTCTAATCCATTGGATGTTTTTGCAAGGTTTTGAGTGCACTTGGGCAGAAGAGTAATTTGTCACTAAAGGAGGAGCTAGTTGAAGCTGCCGCCTCTTTTGTGGTGTGCTGAGTCTGTGAGATGCAGGGGTACTTCCTAGCTGTTGCTAAGTGGTGTGCTGAGGTAAGGAATGAGTTTTGTCAGCCCAAGCAGGGATGTGGAGAAAGGTGTTGCCTGGCAAACTGTCTTGCCAGCAGAATGCCTTGTGCAGAACTTGACTAAAATGTGAAATCAAGAATAAAAAGAATGTTTTGAGGACAACTTTAGCACTTTGTTACTGTTTTTCAGTCATCAGTAAAGACCAGAAAAAAAACTATGTGACTGAGAGCAACGGTGAAAGTTAACTTTGGAAAATGTTCCCTGGAGGAGGAAAATACTTTTCAAACTTGGGATCGTGGCACATTTCAGGCTATCTTTCAAAGCTCTGAAATTAAGTAGCAGATAGAGCCTGAAAAAAACCCAAAACAACTCCCTCCAAAATAGTATGTGTTATTGTGAAATTTGGGAAAAGAATTTATGTTCAAGTCCTGGTTTTGGCTGGAATATAGTTAATTTCTTCTCACTCGGTGGTATAGTGCTATGTTTTGGAATCAGTGTGAGAATAATGTTGATAGCACACTGGTGTTTTGAATTTTGCAGGGCAGTGCCTACCCTGAGCCAAGGACTGTTCAGTGACTCATGCTCTGCCAGAGAGCAAGTGTGGGAGCATAGCCAGGATAGGGGGCTTGAACTGGCCAAAGGTGTGTTCCATAGCACAGAACCTCATGCCCAGAATATAAATTGGGGGAGTTACCTGCAGTGGGGGCCAATCACATTTTGGAATTAGGATTTGGCATCAGCCAGCAGGTGGTAATCAGCAGTATTGTTCATATTTTGGGGGGGTTATCTTCTTTATTTACTGTTACTAGTATTGGTATTATATTTTACTTTGTTTCAATTATTAAACTATTCTTCACTTGGAAGTTTTTTTTTTTTAATTCTCCTTCCCATTCCACCAGGATATGGGGGTAAGTGGCTACTTGCTTAGTTGACAGCTTAAACTGCAACAAGGTTTCCTGCCAATTTTTCCACTTGGATGAACAAGTGACTGCAGATTTTGAAACATCCCAGCAGTAAAACAAAGTGCTTTATATCCACTTACTTTTTTAAGGTGACCAGGTGATACAGTAGGGCAAAGTATTTAATGCTGCTGGCTGTATTCTTGACAAGGAACAAATTCACTGCAAAAGACAAAACTTTGGTGCCTAGAGCCCTACTAATTGTGGTAAAAATTAGAGAGTAAAACTGGCTTTCAAAACAGTGCTTGATTTGCCAATTTCTCTGTTTTTTTTTCACCTAAGAGTGGTAAGGAGCATCTGCTTTTAATATAGCCAGTTAGTTTGTAACGAAAGTGTGTCTAGGTCAGTCGTTTTTAACAAGAGACAGTAATGGGCAAGGTTCAGTGTGCAGCCTCCTGTAGTGCCTGTAAGCAAATGCTGTTTCTTCTGCCTGTGTAACATCATGCACCTTTCATGCAGTCCCTGCTTTCAGCTGTTGAGATTTCCTATTTGGGCATGATGTATCTGTGCTAGTAACCTTCAGTTTATATCAGTTCTGGCTTACATATTTTATCAGGTCCATGGTACCCCCTACCCTTGACTTTCTGTGTTTACTGTTAACAAGAACCAGAGCTGCACCACTTTTGTATCTGACATCAAGAAGCTTGTATTGCTGAAGCCACAGATGATAATGTTCCTCATATGTCAACAGCCACACAAGATACAAAGCAGCAGAGTGGCACCAAGTTAATAAAAGAGTAGAGTTGAACCTGTCTGAAATTAGACACATAATCTTCTTACTGTGTGGCAGGATAAACAGTCAAATACTTAGATCAGTGTTTGATCCTCTTCATTCAGTCTTCAACTTCCATTTTTCCAGATTTAGAACAGTAGCTGAGAAATGGTTTGGAAGAAAGAGTCATTGAAGTATCAGATACTGAAGTCCAGTAGTCATATCATGGTTTACAGCTGTTTCCTTGTGAGCTGCCTTGCCTTGCCAACTCAGCGATATGAGTTCTGTGTTCAGTAAATAAAATCCATCTACTGGAACTATAGGCAAAGTGTAATTGAATTGAGGATTGCCCAACATCTTACACAGTTACTCATTTTGCTGAAGCTGCTTCTAAAATGTGTAGCTTAAGCCTTAACATGAAATGTTTTTTTATACTTTGAAACTTCAACAGTAATTTATGTTATAAGGTAATGGAAAAAAGGCAATGCTGAAGGTTTTCTGTGCTAATTCCTTTAGGCCTTGTAAGAGACCATAGCTATGGTGGGGAGTTTGATCAGATACAACTCCTTTAACTGTGTGTAGCTAGCCTTATCCAGTGTCAAAATAATACTGTGGTAGGCTTGGTGACTTAAATCTGTTGACAGTAGTGACTTAAGATGCAGTAACTTCTGTGTCAGATCTTTCACAAAAATGCTCTATGGGCTTGTGACTCCAGAGGATCACATATTGTAGATATGTACATATTCCAATGTCTTGCATTGCAAATCCACTAAAAAAAAAAGAGTTGACTGTTACTGCTGTGTCTGAAACTATTAAACTTTTCATGTTCCTGGAGTTGGGCTGGAGGCTAGAAGTGCTGTTATCTTTTCTGTGACCACACTGGCTTGCCTCCAGAAAATCAGACTATTACCTGAAGTTTCCAGGTTGATCTTAACAGACTATTGTGGCTTTTGTGTAGTGCCACTTCTGCTTTTGTGTGCTGGTCATGGAACACACCTCCTCCATGCTGAAATTTTAGAAGACTTGTGTAAAATTATGTAAGTCCACAAGACAAATTCTAATGAGAACTTCTGTATATGCATGTATGTTTCTTTTAAGAGCGTTCTTCCACTGGTGTGTACAACTTTAGGAGTGGTGAAAAACAGAATAAAACCTAGTGTCAACTACTGTGAACTTGACTTGGTTCTGATTACGGAAATATGAAGCTTGAGTTGTTCTTACAGTACTTTAGTGGATCTGTACCAGTTAAATTCATGCATAGAGACAGAAACTTAGAGCTTTAAATGAAGTTTAGTGTATTGAAAAAAGTTCATAAATAAACACTTACATGGCTGGTAGCAGAAAATATCTTAATGTTCACTGGAAAAGGGACTATTCTCTTTCAGTCAAGGTCTGTCTGACAGATTTTGAAGGAGTTAAACACTGAAGGCAGCATATGTAGCTGAAGTTAAATTATAAAAAGAAATAAGGTCCACAATCTGCTATAATTCTTACGGGATTTTTTTTTTCTGTAATCTTAGAGAATGAGTTTCAGCTCCTAGACTGTATTATCCTCAAAACTGTTTCTTCACTGTCATACATTGATGCAAATAGTATCTTAATTTTTTTCTTTTTTTTTTGGCAAGATAGGCTTGTTTAACAATTCTGTGTGATACTGTAGTTCTTACTGGTTTTATTGCTGGCGGCTGTGGCCGAGTGGGTAAAGCCGCCGCCCCTGGATCCGTGCTCCTTCTCGGAAGGACGCCGGTTCGAGTCCTGCGGGTCTCGCTCTGCCAACTTCGTCCGGGCTTGCCCCGGCCAAGGCTTAGAGTGTCCCAGGGCTAAAGGGGGTGGGGCCAGTTCCGCGCACGCTGAGCTCCACGTAATAAATCCGTTCGTGCAGGCATAAAAAGCATCGTCGTTCGTGACGGCTAGCCACACACTGGTTTTATTCCTGTAACTCATTCCTTTGCAATAAGATCTCTTTTACAGAAGTTGAAATCTGTCTGAAATGTTGCTGCACTGGATTCAGGGACTGTATTGTGTAAAAATCCTGTGTTTTAGGTTCATGCTTATCAATATTTTTTGCACTTTGTGAAAGTGTGTGAATGTGTGTTATTTGCTATTCAGACTTCTCAGTTTTGCAGAGTATGATTAGTGTGTGCTTGTGGTAAGTTTTCATATGAAACTGTTTTATGGCTTAGTGGTGTGTATTAATTTTAAGATGTATTATTAATCAAACTTAAGTATTCTGGGTTTTTTTCTTTTTGTTTGACATACCTATCAGAATGGTCATTTGACATTGAATGACAGCACTGGTTTTCTTCTTTCAAGATTTAGCATTGATAGGATTGTGTTAGTGGGGCTGTTTTTCTTACCTTACTTCTACTTATTAAGAACTTAGAAACACAGCTCTGCTTGCTTCTTAGGTTTCATAGAACTCATTCAGTCATATTGGATGAGTACTTACTGCAAAGGTTTTGAGAGCTCAGCTGATTGTAGTATTTGTTTTGGCTCTAATTATGGTTTTTGTGGTAAAAGTGATTACCTGATACTGTTAATTATCTACTCTGCTTGGCCTGCAGACCTCACAGGACTGTTTAATAATTCCAGACAGCATGCATTATTATCTAGGTACTATAATGTAATCAACTGCTTTCCAAAGTTAGCTTGCTCAGCTCTTGGGTTGGGTATTTGATAGCTCTGATGGGAAAAGGCAGCCAAGGACTCCCTCGTGTGGTGGGTGTCCCAGGCTTCCAAAGGATCCTGCTGCTTTCTCAAAAGGCAACTGTTTCCGCTGCAGGTGAGCAGAGAGAGTATGTTGAAATAATGCAAGTGGTTGATTGATGGAAGAAATGCAGCAATGGAAGCTCTTCTAGTGTGTTGTTTTTTCAGCATATGTTAGTTGTCTTGTAATAATACCATCGTAGACTAATGTAGCAGTGTTGGGGGAGGTACCAGCTGTGTGCTCAAGCATAGATAAAGTTCTACAGTATTAGCTCTGGATTTTGTTGGGAAAGACAATCCTTCTTAGTCATGCGTGTTGGGAACTTATTTTCAGCAGTAGCTATTTAGAGAGGGAAATAAGGAGGAAATACAGATTTAGTAGACAACTGGACAGAAGGAGAGATCAGGAGCAGGCTTGATACTGGCCAGAAGTTTCTGGTGTGAAGCTTGATGTTTCTGCCCAAAAAACATTTATAGAAGACCTAGTTGAATACTAACATGTTTTAATCAATTATGAAATACATCATCATCATCATCATGGCTAGACTTCACAAAACAAAGATTTGGGAAGGGCTCTCCCCACACTTGCTACAAGTGCGCTGGCGGCTAAAAAGGCCAATGCGAGACAGGCAAGTCCGATTGCAAAAGGCACAGTGGAAAGTCTCCACAGGCTGTATTGGCGAGGCACGGTTCTTTCTGTGCTGTCTTTTTTCTTCCAGACTGATCCTGTGTGTGCTCTCAAAGGAAGCAGCAGTATTCCTGAAATACAATTACTGCACTGATCAGCTGCTCTCCAATCATGGTGTTATGCAGAAAGCAATATCCATTCTTTTTAGGACCTGTAAAATATTTCAGGACTGCTGAAAATGCAGCACTTAACTTCACTGTGTGCTTGTGAGGGACTTTGCCTGCTCTTGAAATGGCTCATTAACAACTGTTAGGTTAAAAGTCAAATTTATCTACTTCTCAAGCCTTACTCTTAAGATATAACAGTTAGTAAATGACTCTTGAGCACTTCCAGGCAAACTGAATAGTTTGGATAATCGAACTCTTAGAAACATAGAATGCTTTGGGTTGGAAGGGACCTTAAAGATCATCCAGTTGCAATCTTCCCTCTGTAGACTGGGATACTTTCCACTAGACCAGGTTATACAGGCCCCATGCAGCTTGGCCTTGAACATCTCCAGGAATGGGACAACCACAGCTTCTTGGGGCAACTTGTTCAGTGCCTCCCCATCCTCACAGTAAAGAATTTCTTCCTTACACCTGATCTAACCCCACCCTCTTTCAGTTCCCCCTTGTCCTATCACTGCATACTCTTGTAAAATGTCACTCTAGCCTTCTTTTAGGCTCCCTTTTATATATTTGAAGGTGCTGTAAGGTCTCCCCAGAACCTTCTCCATGCTGAACAGGCCCAGCTCTTTGAGCCTGTCCTCATAGGAGAGGTGCTGCAGAATCCCCTCCTTTGCCCTGCTGGACACGCATCTTTTGATGCAGCTCAGGATACAATTGGCTTTCTGGGCTGCAAGTGTACACTGCCAGGTCATGTCTCCTCCACCAGTGTTCCCAAGTGCTTCTTGGCAGGGTTTAATCCATTCTCTGCCAAGCCTGTACTTGAGCTTGGGACTGCANATCCATCAAATCCATATCTCTCCAGCTTACAGACAAGAGTGTTGTGTGGGACAATATCAAACTTTTTTGTGCAACTCCAGATAGATGTCAGTTGCTCTTCCTTCATCCACCAANNCTTTCAAGCCTGTCCAGATCCCTCTAGATGGCATCCCTTTTCTCCGGTGTGTTGATGGTACCACACAGCTGCTTGTTGCTGGCATACTTGCTGAGGATGCGCTCAGTCCTGCTGTCCATGTTGCTTACAGCTAAACAGCACCAGTCCCAATACTGATCCATGAGAAACATTCCTTGTCACTTGATACAGGTCTCCACTTGGACATTGAGCCATTGACTACAACTCTTTGGGTGTGACCATCTAGCTAATTCCTTATCCACCAAGTGGCCCATCCATCAAATCCATATCTCTCCAGCTTACAGACAAGAGTGTTGTGTGGGACAATATCAAACTTTTTTGTGCAACTCCAGATAGATGTCAGTTGCTCTTCCTTCATCCACCAACACTTGAACCCTGTTGTGGAAGGCCACCAAATTTGTTAGGCATGCTTTGCCCCTAGGGAAGCCATGTTGGCTGCCACTAATTACCTCTGTCTTCCACATTTCTTAGCATAGTTTCCAGAAGGATCTGTGTCATGATCTTCTCAGGCACAGAGGTGAGAGTAACCAGCTGGTGGTTCCCCTACCTTATTTATCATTTCCCTTTTTGAAAATGGATGTTATGTTTCTGCTTTTCCAATCAGTGGGAACTTCATCAGACTGTCTGTTACAGCTTCTCAGATAGGACACAAAGTGGCATAGCCACTTCCTCTGCCAGTTTCCTTAGGACCCGTGGATGTATCCTACCAAGTCCTATAGACTTGTGCACCTTGAGGTTCCTTAGATGGTCTTGAACTTGCTTTCCTACAGTGGGTGGTTCTTCATTCTCCCAGTCCCCACCTTTGCCTTCTGCAACTTGGGCAGTGTGGCTGAAGGACTTGCCAGTGAAAGCTGAGGCAAAAAAAGGTTGGTTAGTGACTCAGATTTTTCCATATCCCTGGTAACCAGGTCTTCAGTTCCAGAGAGGGCCCACATTTTCCCTCGCCATGTTTTTGTCACTAGCATACATATAGAAGCTTTTCTTGTTCTCCTTGTCATCCCTGGACAGATTTAATTCCTTCAAGGCTTTATCTTTCATAGAATCATAGAGCCTGGCTGCTCAGAGATATTCCTCCTAAGCAACCTGTTCTTGCTTTGACCCTCTGCAGGGCTTCCTTTTTGTGTTCAGGTTTGTCCAGGAGCTCCTTGTTCATCAGTACAGGTCTCCTGACTTCCTCTTTGTTGGGATGCATCACTCCTGGGCTTGAAGAAGGTGGACCTTGAATATTAGCCAGGGTAATCTGCTATGCAAATCCCTGAAGAGGCCAATATCTTTTCTCCTGTTCAGGTCAGTGAGCTTGCTGTGCAGCTTCATCTCTTTCCAAAGGATCTTGAATTCCACCATTTCATGGTCACTGCAGCCCAGGCTGCCCTTGAGCTTCACATTCCACACCAGCCCCTCCTTGATGGGAGAACAAAGTCCAGCATAGCACCTCTACTTGTTGGCTCCTCTGTCATTCAAAGAGGGAATTGCTAATGCCCCCCTATATTGTCCCTCCTTAAGGTTATAGGATGGTTGAAGTTGCCCAGGAGAACCAGGGCTTGTGAACATGAGGTTGCTCTGAATCTGTCTGTAGAGGGCCTCATCAGCTCAATCTTTCTGGTCTTAATATGTACCCTGACCAGTGTCATTGAGTAAAGAACTCTTGAAGATGCTGTCTTTGGTATTTCTATCCAAAGTATTTTTTTTCTTGATTATGAAGCTTTAGGGAATATTCTTCTTGAAAGTGAGTGGTAACTTATTGGTGGAAAATATAACACGAGCATTTTGCAGCAATACAGCACTCCAGTGTCTGATACAGCACAGACTGCCATTCTTTGGCCAGTGCAGAAGGGAGCAGCTACACAGAGACATTCCTCCATATCAGTTTAGTTAGAGAAGTCTTCTCTTTTCACATGCTATATTCCCACTTTTTTGTTTACTTTCACCTGTTTTCCTGGTTTTATGGGTGTAGTAGTCAGAGAGGATCTCTCCAACTTTGCCATCAAACAAGCTGGCTGATTTAAAGGCTCTTGTCCTTTGTTGTTTTTTGGAGTGTTTCTTTGTTTTTGGTTGGGTGTTTTTTCTCTTTTTTTGTTTTGTTTGTTTGGTTTGGTTTTTGGTGGTTTTTTGGGGGGGGGATTGTTTGGGGGTTTTTTGGGGGGAGCGGGGTTTGGTTAGTTTTTTGGTTTTTTTGCAGTACAACATGGAGGAATTAAGCTGTTATGGTATATTAAAGCATTAATAAAGTGTGGCTGTTGTAGCTGCTTTCAAGGAGGGAAAAATGNGCTGCTTGTTGCTGGCATACTTGCTGAGGATGCGCTCAGTCCTGCTGTCCATGTTGCTTACAGCTAAACAGCACCAGTCCCAATACTGATCCATGAGAAACATTCCTTGTCACTTGATACAGGTCTCCACTTGGACATTGAGCCATTGACTACAACTCTTTGGGTGTGACCATCTAGCTAATTCCTTATCCACCAAGTGGCCCATCCATCAAATCCATATCTCTCCAGCTTACAGACAAGAGTGTTGTGTGGGACAATATCAAACTTTTTTGTGCAACTCCAGATAGATGTCAGTTGCTCTTCCTTCATCCACCAACACTTGAACCCTGTTGTGGAAGGCCACCAAATTTGTTAGGCATGCTTTGCCCCTAGGGAAGCCATGTTGGCTGCCACTAATTACCTCTGTCTTCCACATTTCTTAGCATAGTTTCCAGAAGGATCTGTGTCATGATCTTCTCAGGCACAGAGGTGAGAGTAACCAGCTGGTGGTTCCCCTACCTTATTTATCATTTCCCTTTTTGAAAATGGATGTTATGTTTCTGCTTTTCCAATCAGTGGGAACTTCATCAGACTGTCTGTTACAGCTTCTCAGATAGGACACAAAGTGGCATAGCCACTTCCTCTGCCAGTTTCCTTAGGACCCGTGGATGTATCCTACCAAGTCCTATAGACTTGTGCACCTTGAGGTTCCTTAGATGGTCTTGAACTTGCTTTCCTACAGTGGGTGGTTCTTCATTCTCCCAGTCCCCACCTTTGCCTTCTGCAACTTGGGCAGTGTGGCTGAAGGACTTGCCAGTGAAAGCTGAGGCAAAAAAAGGTTGGTTAGTGACTCAGATTTTTCCATATCCCTGGTAACCAGGTCTTCAGTTCCAGAGAGGGCCCACATTTTCCCTCGCCATGTTTTTGTCACTAGCATACATATAGAAGCTTTTCTTGTTCTCCTTGTCATCCCTGGACAGATTTAATTCCTTCAAGGCTTTATCTTTCATAGAATCATAGAGCCTGGCTGCTCAGAGATATTCCTCCTAAGCAACCTGTTCTTGCTTTGACCCTCTGCAGGGCTTCCTTTTTGTGTTCAGGTTTGTCCAGGAGCTCCTTGTTCATCAGTACAGGTCTCCTGACTTCCTCTTTGTTGGGATGCATCACTCCTGGGCTTGAAGAAGGTGGACCTTGAATATTAGCCAGGGTAATCTGCTATGCAAATCCCTGAAGAGGCCAATATCTTTTCTCCTGTTCAGGTCAGTGAGCTTGCTGTGCAGCTTCATCTCTTTCCAAAGGATCTTGAATTCCACCATTTCATGGTCACTGCAGCCCAGGCTGCCCTTGAGCTTCACATTCCACACCAGCCCCTCCTTGATGGGAGAACAAAGTCCAGCATAGCACCTCTACTTGTTGGCTCCTCTGTCATTCAAAGAGGGAATTGCTAATGCCCCCCTATATTGTCCCTCCTTAAGGTTATAGGATGGTTGAAGTTGCCCAGGAGAACCAGGGCTTGTGAACATGAGGTTGCTCTGAATCTGTCTGTAGAGGGCCTCATCAGCTCAATCTTTCTGGTCTTAATATGTACCCTGACCAGTGTCATTGAGTAAAGAACTCTTGAAGATGCTGTCTTTGGTATTTCTATCCAAAGTATTTTTTTTCTTGATTATGAAGCTTTAGGGAATATTCTTCTTGAAAGTGAGTGGTAACTTATTGGTGGAAAATATAACACGAGCATTTTGCAGCAATACAGCACTCCAGTGTCTGATACAGCACAGACTGCCATTCTTTGGCCAGTGCAGAAGGGAGCAGCTACACAGAGACATTCCTCCATATCAGTTTAGTTAGAGAAGTCTTCTCTTTTCACATGCTATATTCCCACTTTTTTGTTTACTTTCACCTGTTTTCCTGGTTTTATGGGTGTAGTAGTCAGAGAGGATCTCTCCAACTTTGCCATCAAACAAGCTGGCTGATTTAAAGGCTCTTGTCCTTTGTTGTTTTTTGGAGTGTTTCTTTGTTTTTGGTTGGGTGTTTTTTCTCTTTTTTTGTTTTGTTTGTTTGGTTTGGTTTTTGGTGGTTTTTTGGGGGGGGGATTGTTTGGGGGTTTTTTGGGGGGAGCGGGGTTTGGTTAGTTTTTTGGTTTTTTTGCAGTACAACATGGAGGAATTAAGCTGTTATGGTATATTAAAGCATTAATAAAGTGTGGCTGTTGTAGCTGCTTTCAAGGAGGGAAAAATGATGGAAATTATTGTTGTCAAGTATACTTGTTCTTGCAAAAAAAGTTGTCAGGTAGACCACTTCCCAGGGAGGTTGAGAGCACAGGCAGTTGTTCAGAAAACATTTCGATTGTTGACCTGATACAGTTGGACTAACTGGGCTGGTTTGTGTAACTCTTTAATGTAAAAGTAAAATCTTACTATAGGTTTATTGGAAAGAACAGAATGTGCTTAGCAAGGGTAGAAAATTGATCCTGGGACATCTTTCAGGTTTTTTTATTTCCAAACAGTGACTCAAATACATGGGAGCATAGGTTCTAGGTTTCCCAGAGAAACAGAAGCTTAGACACATGAAACATTATTTGAGTAGAATAAGCTGCTTAGACATGGTAACTGTGTATGAATGTGGTGGTTTAAAAGTAAACCAGCAAGAGAAATGAACCCAACTCAAGAGAAATTACAAGTCAGAGTACGAATTTACTAAAAAGATTACAATCAATACAATGATATAGAGAAAACTAATTTTAACCCATGAAGACAGATGTATAAACCAGCACCCTGGTTCACAATCAGAAAGGTGTTCATTAGCCCTTGTGCTGAGGGGCCACATGGTCCCCCTGGATGCAAAGTGAAAAAAGGAAACCTGTTGGTGAGGATGATGGTCACAGTTCTGTCAGACTGGTAGTTGCAGTCTTGTTGAGAGTAGTAGTCACAGTCCTATTGTTCTGGTCCTCCTCTGGATTCAACAAGTGGTACCAGAAGTTCCAAACTCAAATATTATATATGCTCAAGTTCAGGAGAGAATAGCCAGTACATCCTCCAGGCTGGGGAGCTTCACAGTGAGTGATTTAACTCTGAGTCATGGGATATTTTTGCAGTCTGTGATATGGTCCAGGTTGTTGCAGCTGCCAGTTACATTCTCTAAGGGTCCGTTAGCAGACATGACCCCTCAGGCTGGTTGTGAAGGTACTGATGCCTCCAGGAGGGAAGTTATCATGGCTGAGTCATTGCTGTGAAAACAAACTCCCTTGCCTCCCAGTGTTCTAATACCTAGCCTGTAGCCTGAGGGATCAGGTGT
>VXBX01000571.1:205856-226882 GCA_013400415.1 Scytalopus superciliaris | reverse complement strand
TTTTTTTTTTTTTTTTTTTTTTTTTTTTTTTTTTTTTTAATCAGGACAGAGTTTGGGTTATGGTTTTGTGAACTACGTTGACCCCAAGGATGCCGAGAAAGCTATCAACACTCTGAATGGATTGAGACTGCAAACTAAAACCATAAAAGTATGTAGTGCTAATGTGATTTAAAGAAACAGAACTGTTTTGATTTCTTGCTTTGTTCTGCCTTTCCAAGTGTAACTAGCATTCTGCTAATGTCAGTAGAATAGACTAGGACTTCATATAAGCAAATGGTTAGTCCTTTCTAGTCTGCTTAGATTTAGAGATTTAGGTTAAGTATAAACAATTCCTTTTTCTTAATCCAATTTAACATTTTAGATGTACGTTTTAATTTTTTTAACTGGTCAGTAATGTTGTATGCTTTAGTTGAAGACATGCAGTTTGTGTGTTGTCTGAATACTGAGTTTCCTCCTTGTCTTCTTAGAGATGGTATGATTTCCTTATTGGTATTTCTTTCTTTAGTTTGCTAGTTGTCTTGTTTCTCTTACAAATACGTAAAATTAAATGCTGAAATAACTATTTCAGTTACATATGAATTACTAGGATTTCTAGGGCTCTAGTCACTAATTCTTGGTATTCTAGTCTTTCTGTTGTGTTGTAACTTATCCTGCATGTGTTTTCTAAATTTAGTTTCTCTTCTTTATAGAAACAGAAGTCTTGAGAGTTACTTTTGATATCTACTGTTTTAATTTGGTAACAAAAGAGTGAGGATACTCATTTGAGCAAGTGGGCTCTGAAATTCTGAAAGAGAGGAGACGAAATAAAATTACCAGGCAACACAGACTTTTGGACCAGATGTGCGTGAAGTCAATTTTTGTTCCAACCAGCCTGTTCTTCCTCATTAAACAGCAGGGTTTGCTACCTGATCACTTGGATAGTGGCTGCCTTCTACCTAGGAGTGTGGCTGAGCCATAAAATAGTTTCCTTCTTAAAAGGTTTTTACTTTAAAAGCAATGCAGAGCCAGTAAAAGACAGTGGAGAGAAAAATCAGATAGCAGTAATTTTGGTCAAAGTGTCTTATTTGTTCTGGATTCATAAGACTTAATGAAGTGGATTACACTGTTTGAAACTTAAATACTGCTTTGTAACAAATAGCGACTCATGGCACACAGTAACAATGGATGAAAGACATGGATAGATTCCTTACTGCAGAAAGCTCCCCATGTACTTCTGACAGACTTCTTGCTCACAGTCTCTGTTTTCTACTTTGGGGCAAAGTTGAGTAAAGTAATTTTGTGCTGCAGTCTTTTTGAAGCTGTCTTCTGGGTGATAGAGAATGGGTTTGCATTCCAATAGTATCGTTTTGCATGCAATGCCTTGCATTGAACAAACATAGATTCGTATGTCCAGGGTGGCAGGTTGGAAGGTCTTCTGACTACAGACAGGCAGAAAAGGAGATGAGTATAGAGAATCTCCCAAATCAAAATATTCTGTTCAGGGGAGTTTCGGTGACTTAGTTTATGCTTCTAGTATTTGAATTCTTAATCTTCTTTCACCTTACTGCATGATTAATGCAAACAGTAACTGTATTTATGCAACTAAAGTTTGATTTTTAAAAAATTCTTGTGGGTAAAAAAAAGAAGTGTAAATGGAATAGCCACAATGTGAGTGATGAGAGATACTTTTCCTTTCCCACTTTCCCAGGACCTGAAAGTAGAATTGTAGGTTATAAAATACCAGTGACCCTTGCAGTGAGACTAAAGCTTATGTCTGTTTTCAGGTATGATTTGGTTATGTTTGCAATGTAAACATGGTTATGTGTACTGTATGTAGCCTGTAAAGTTTGGACTTCATTTAATTCTGCAACTTCAGTGTGAAAACAAATATCTTATAAAAAGTAAACTATTTTTTGTAGTTTTTTTCTTTTGGAAGTTGCTGCTGCTGACAAACTTTGTCTCTGTTCTGTTGGAGACAGTGAAGACATGGATTTCTGTGCCTAGAGTGATTTTTCTGCTTACCTGGTTGTTTGTCTATGACTTTTCTTAGGGGTTGTCCTGCAAAGATCAGTTCTTCCCAAATGTGGAAAATTCACATAAGCAAACAGGTTATGAGAGTCACTGATATACAAATGGTGATAAGTAAATTCAGTGATGTTTTTATGGTTTGGCTTTTGCTTGGGAGAGGAGAAATCCTCATGTCTCCCCCTCTTTGCTCTTGGGAAAACTCATAAAAAGGATAAAGATACCAGTGAATCTATTGTGAGATTATAAGAATAGGAGTATCTTTCAATGTGGAGTAAAAGACTTCTGAATTAACAAGAAAGTGCAGTAAGGTTCTTGATCTGAAAAGGAGTGGGCAAACAAACATCCTGTCTTTGAATTGGCTTAGAGCTGTGCATGGTGGTGACTAGGGAAGGCAGCTTTTAACCTACACTTAGGGATAGCAGGAAGACACAGGAAAATACCTGGCTTTTCTTCATGCATGCTAGGCTGCTTTAATACTCAACACAGTCCTTTGTGGATTGTAGCTGCCCAGGGAACACTGAAGATGACTGTGTTGCTCATTGCTCCCTTTTAAGGTGAACTAGAACTGAGATGCTTCTGCTGTTCTATCCTCAGCTCACCAGTGTCAGGGGTCTTGAAGTGGCAGAGCCCCTGCTTGGGAGAGTTGGTAGTTTTCTTACTCAAGAATGATGGTGAGAGATGTATGCAAATACGTGTTGGAAAGGGGAAGAAATTACTCAGTCTAGCTAGAGGCCTAGGATCTGTCCTTTTTCTGTAAGATAGCATCGATTATCTAGCTATATTTTACCTAGCCTTGTGCTGCTTAAAAGTCAGATATAATAAGGTTTTCCTCCTCTGAAGCTCTCTGGATTGAGATGTTTACATGGGTAATTATTACTTGTCAGGGGAATAGAGATTTAAGAAATATTTTATATAAAGTATTAAATCTTTAGGTTTTCTTCCCACTTGTCTATAACTTTGCATATATTTAAAATAAAAACAGGCTTAACTTGTAAAAT
This sequence comes from Scytalopus superciliaris, assembly GCA_013400415.1. NCBI lineage: Eukaryota > Metazoa > Chordata > Aves > Passeriformes > Rhinocryptidae > Scytalopus > Scytalopus superciliaris. Next base: position 223,877 of record VXBX01000571.1, on the reverse strand, counting down.
TCTGCTAACTTCCTGTTGGAATAAAGTTTGACAAATTCTTTGGCTACAAGCATAAGATGTCTTACTGTGCCATCATCACCTAGCTGACTTGCCCTCCTGTAGAATGCTTTATAATGAGAAGAGCTGGTAAGGACTTCAGTAGAAGAGTGAATACTAAAGTATTAGTTTTATGAATGCCCACAGAAGTGTAGTGCAGCAAGTGAAGACTTGAAGTGCAATTTCATCAGTGTTCTTTGAGTCAGTGTCCTTAAAACCTGGCATTATGCAATGCAGTTTCACTTGGTGCCGTGAACCATTACTTAGATTTACAACAGGATTCACTTTAAAGGAATTATGCTCCAGTTTAACTGGCCAACAGCTTCAGATTTAAAAACTTCCACCTATGGTACTACTCTTAACAATTCTTTGTGCACTTAGTGGAAAATAACAAAATATTAAAAATAAAAAAAATAAATGCTGGTTTGACTTCTGAGTTTCGTGCAGCATGTAAAAAAGCTTGAAATTGTTCTGTCTTCACCACTGTAATGACCCACCCCAGCTGATGAGTTTTACTGATGTTATCAATAAGCAAAGATTGAGAGAGTGGCTATGGTGTCAGAACATGTAGAGGTCTTGACGGGGTAATTAAATACCTCAAGACTGTATTCTTAAGGTAAAATTTTAACTGCTCTAGCAGATATGAAGCAGAAGAGGTGAAACAAAGGTAAAAGTATGTTTTTTTTCTCTTAAATTTCTGCAGGAGTTACATAAATTCTGATTATGCAATTTTTTTAGCTATGGTAACAGATAAAGCTTTGACAGCATTTTCATTTTAATACTACAGGTACACACACATGCCTTTTCACCCCCAGGTAAAATTTGTTCTTCACTGAAATTCAAATCTCCTCTGACTTTGAATGTTACTTAATCAGCTTAGGCTGGCTGCTTGTTTTTTGTGTAAATGAATAATATTAAGAGGAGCATTCACTTCTAAAAGCATATTGCTGTCACTTTCTAGAAACTACATTAAGGCCACACAGTTGTTCGTGTCTAACCATTCTGAGGAAAGCAGAACAGCATGTCAGACCAAACCATGAAATGTGCTAATCTCACCTTCAGCAATGACATAGTTTGTTTTCTGTTTGAGCCCCAAGTGCTCTGCTGCTGATGATTAGAATTTCTTGGAGGAGTCTATCCCTGCTTTCTCTGAGGCAGGGAATCCTTTGACCAGTGTAGTTCACCCTAAGGCTGCAGGGCAGGTTTGCAGCCAAAAAGCCTCAGTGGTGCAGGAAGGTCCTTTCTGAGCTGCATAGTGGATTTCTGACACAGAAATGAACATGTTTAGAAGAGGCCAGCAGTACTGTAGGGAGTTGAAGAAAGACTGCAAGCTTTGCTCGAAAGCCAAGCTTTAAGCAAGCAAAAAAACTGCCATCTAAAGCAACAAAAAAAATGGTGTTACTACTGAGATTGATGGTGCATCTTTGTACACTGCCTTTCCTATGCTATGCAAAGTCCTCCAATTAGGCAAAGTCATTTAAGTAGGCTGTGGCTTTCTGCATAGGTTCAAAGTGTTGCAAATGCCAGCCGTTGGGGTTTTTTTAGGTCCAAATATCATTTGTGTAAAAGTGCTTTTAGTATTGTAAAATACGGGTTTGCTTACCATTGAAATTATGGAAGTCTTGAGATAAACAGATCTCTGTTAAGGTAGCATCTTCCACTTTGGTTGTTTGGGGGTGTTTTGACATATTGAATATTGGCTCTGGATGTCTTTTAATCTGTGCAGTAATAGATTTTCCTGAAAGGTTGTAAGTTACTCCAGTACAGTGATAACTGTAAGTGGCAATGGATGCGTTTCTTGCATTTCTAGAAGATGGAATAGTGTGAGACACAAGGGACGTGCTTCACACAGCTTGTCAGTAAATCCCTAGGCAAAACAGAGAATCTGAAGTTCACTCATTTGCTGTAGAAAAAGGGAAAACTTGGGAACAAATTCACTTCACCTCCAAACTTAGAAGGGTCTTTTGTTTAAAGATTTTGTTCCTGGGTGTTATGTGGAGGGCTTAATATAGGCTGCATGCCCTTGTTCNAAAAATGAAAATGTTTGAAAGCTGGATCTCCTTTTGTTTTGTATATTTTATTTGTATTTAAATTCTAAGTTAAGTACTTACTATTCAAAAAGACTGTAGATTGTAAAATGTTCTTCTGTACTGGTCCTTTTAAACAAAAAACAGCAGAATCACTGTTCTGTGATTGCAGTGCATAATTCTCATCTTGTGTTTTAGTGTAGAAAATGAACTTGATTTTGTTTTGCTCTTATCAGAAGCTTGGTACTGCTTTAATACAGTACATTTTTTTCTGTTCATCAAATGGCATTTTGAGTGTCATGTATTCAGATGAGTATCTTCTGAAAGCCTATTTCTGGTGTTCTTTACAGCAGCTATTTTTTAAGGTCTTCCTCTTTGAGCAGTGTGCTCTCCGTAATTACTTATATCCTAAGGGAGATTTCTGGTCCTCTTCCTCTCAGACATAAAGACTGGTCTTAAGTCTAAATTTGTGCTGGAAGACTGTCAGAAAAGAACGTTGGCATAATAGAAATTCATAGACCTTGAATCTTGTAAAAAAGACAGAGAAACAACAAGTTCCACAGAAACACAGAAATTAGTTAAGAACTGAAGCTGTCAAGTGGAGATGAAGTGCAGTGTCAAAGTTGCAGAATAGGTAACCAACAAATGTGGTGAATTCTGTTAGAGTTATGTTCCTTATCCTCATCTTTCAGTTTAATATCTGTGTTTAGAACTACCTGAAGATTAGATTGCTTTAAATTTTAGTAGAAACAATGCGGTGTAGAGCCCCTCCAACCTAGTCATACCTGTCCTTTCTCATTTTGCAGCATAGAGACCTTTTTGTCACCTTCAGCGCTTATGGCAGGGAACAGAGAAGGAAAGCTAGTTCACCCTTTGTGGTGTTTCTCTGTGGACTCTTAATGTAAAATTCATTGAGGCATCCTCGAAGAGCATGGTAACAATTGCTCAGAGGTATCCTCTAGCTTGATTGCTCTGTATCTCTTCACAGTGCATCTCTGAGAATAAAAATGCAGCTTTTTGCATAAGCTGGCTGTATTGAAAATACATTATACTACTCTTCTACATTTGGCTCAAAAACAAATTTAGGAAGGCTTCTTTTTACTGGAATGTTGGAAAGTACTCATTTGGTAGTGTGACATGCTCTGTAAAGATCCTTTCACTGACTTTGGAAAAAGTCAAAGCCATGACCAAAGTCTAACCATGAAAAACATTTAACGACTTCAGGGTTTTCATGTTTTAAGACTCGTACGGCATATTATTAATTTATGCCTCTGATGTTTCCAAGGAATGTTTACAGAGAACTACTAGAAGTCTGTAAACATATAAAGTACCAGAATAGTGCATTTCTCAAGTGCAGGACCAACTTGATCCTTCTTTGCTTGCTGGACAGATTTTATTACTCTTACATGGATTCAGATACTTTAGATACTGCAGCAAATCGTCTTACAAATTGGAAGAATCTTACTTTAGGAGCTATGTTTGTCCTGAGAATTGTGAAACAACAAATGTTTTTCTGTTGGCTACTGAAAATCATTATGGGCCTGCTGATGTAATTTGAGCACCTCTGCTACCCAAAGAAACCTTATGTTACTTGCAGATAGCATTTTCAGACACCTAGTGAACTCCAGTTTTTAGAGTTCTCTGGCTTGTAAGAGAATCAAGGGTCTAAGTCCTTATGGAGTAGGTTTTGCTGTTGAGAACTGCTACATAGTGATGCCTGAAATCCCATAAGGATTTCCCATACTGTGATTGCTGCTTTTCACAGCAAAAGATGGTTCTCTTAGATAATGTAGAGTTATCTAAGACTGTGAGTCTGAGCTAGAATTAAGGCTCCTTGAATCCAAAGCAAAGAGCATCCATCTAGCTGGGTATTTTGAGCATAGGTTGGAGGAAGGGAAGGGCCCATTAAAAAATATCTTTTGAAACTATAGCTCTGATCCAGCATGTTACTGAATTTGATACTGCTATTGATAGTATCAAATTTGTTGAGAACTGGCCATACTTTTAGAATACTCATGGCATAGTAATTGCCTTTATGCTGGCAAGGAAAATGAGTTGATAAATTACCAAAAACCAACAGTTTCTTACCTAGGTTGACATGAGTGCTCAGGTGTTTTATATAGTAAGTGTTTAGCGTATGGAAAAATATCTTGGCTTCACAAGGAGGTATTTCTCAGTACTTCACCTTAAGATAATCTTGTGAATAGTACAAGGGAAAAATGCTTGTCAGACTGGAGAATCCTCTGCTTTCTTACAAAGCACTTTGTGACAAGAAGAATCAGTTTTGAGCTTTCTTAGCTCTCATTCTGGTTGACCTTCATGTCTCACTGCTGTCCTAGGCCTTTACCAGTCTTCTCATCCAGACAAGACCTGTTCAGAGTCTGAAATCCTCTTTAAACTTGCTTTGCTGTGCTGATCTTATTACTGCCCGTGTTTTAATAATGAGAGGGAGGAGTGGATTAAAATGTGGAGCTGTGATTTAGGGTCAGAATTGAAGCCAGATTTTCCCCTGGATTTGGTGCTGATACAAATAACCTGAACAGCCAGCTCAGTTTCCTGGGTTTATTGTGGAGGTATGGCTTCCAGGTTGCTGCATGCTGGAAAGTGGAGTCAGTGTTGATGTGCTGTGGGCAAGTATCACAAGGGTGCTGTCGTGATTGTTTCATGACCTACAAGAGTCAAACACAGAAACGTGGTTGAAGAGGAATGAAAGCGAAAAGTCTTTCTGAGCTCCAGTATTCATGGTTGTATCAGTAGTACTATTCTGTCATGCAACTAATCTACAATTTGGTGGAAGGTTCAGATACTGGAGACTTTTGTCCAGTGTCTGTACTGCCTTTAACATGCTCAGACTGAAGGATCTAAATATGTGCAAGTAGAAGACTTTGCTGTAAGCCCTTAGTAAAAGCTGCAAGAGACTATCTGTAAGGAGACTTCACTCTATTTCAATGGAAGTTACCTGCAGAGTGCTCATGCTTCTGTTTTGTAAAATACATCCCTGTGTTATTTTTTTGTCTGACTCAAAAAATTGTTTTTATTTGTAAGTCTTAAGAGTTATGATATAGTTGGCCTACAGCTCTTTGGCAAAATTGTGTTATTTAGATAAAATTAGTTCCAAGAAAAAGCTTTATAAAGCATTGGTTCTTCTGTATTGTCTAGTCATGGTCAGATGGACTACTATGCCCATCAGCAATCACCTTGAATCTGTTTTAAGCCTACTACTGCTTCATGGCCAAATCTGATGCTGATGGAGTCTGGTTTTGTAGAGGAGCAGCCTGTCAGGTTGGTCTGTTCATGCTCTCAGCTGTTTCCTCTGGGAACCGAATAGATGTGACTGAAACAGCAGAGCCTCTTCTGATAATAAACACTGTTACTTCAGTGTCCCTTTTTGGAATGCATTGCCTATTGCACAACAGGCTGTGAAGGCAGAAGCTTTATCAGATATGGTTATATTTATTATCTTAATCTACATGCATAAGTGAAGTTGCGTTAAGCAGTATGCTTTTGTAGTTTTACAGGGTTGAGTATAAGTCACTTTTATGGAGAGAAGTCTGTGTTTCCAGTTTGCTTTGTCCACAGAAACAAATGCTGCTGCAGGCTTCCACCTTGAACTTAAAACTCAGCAGAGCATGTATGTGTTTAACAGGGATGTTGAGGTGCTGGAGTGTGTCCAGAGAAGAGCCGTGAGGCTAGTGAAGGGTCTGCAGCACAAGTCCTATGAGAAGAGGCTGAGTAGGCTAGGATTGTTTAGCATGGAGAAAAGGAGGCTCAGTGGGGGCCTCACCACTCTTTAAACTGCCAGCAAGGAGGTTGTAGGCAAGTGGGGATCAGTCTCTTCTCCCAGGCAATGAGTAATAAGACAAGAGGGTACAGTCTTGAAGCTGTGCCAGGGAAGGTTTAGGCTGGACATTAGGAAGAANGCCGTGAGGCTAGTGAAGGGTCTGCAGCACAAGTCCTATGAGAAGAGGCTGAGTAGGCTAGGATTGTTTAGCATGGAGAAAAGGAGGCTCAGTGGGGGCCTCACCACTCTTTAAACTGCCAGCAAGGAGGTTGTAGGCAAGTGGGGATCAGTCTCTTCTCCCAGGCAATGAGTAATAAGACAAGAGGGTACAGTCTTGAAGCTGTGCCAGGGAAGGTTTAGGCTGGACATTAGGAAGAAGTTCTTCACAGAAAAGGTGATTGGGCAATGGAATGCACTGCCCAAGGTGGTGGAGTCACCATTCCTGGAGGTGTTTAAGAAAGGACTGGATGTGGCACTTGGTGCCATTGTCTAGTTCACAAGTTGGTGGTGGGTCATAGAGGTCTTTTTCAACCTAACTAATTCTGTGATCTTGTGTATACTGGGAAAAGTGGCCTTCAGGCTTTGTTTGGAGTGGAGCTATCTTTCGTTTGCGGGGACACAGGAAGTAAACTTGGTGAATATACAGCAGTGGACTCCTGTTTCAGACAGCAGCCTGTCCCTGGCTAATGACAGCCCAGACGTCATCTCTGAGGTGTGTTGCAGCATCTTTGTACTAGAAATTAAATGTAGAAGAGATCTTGAGTCATCGTGTATAATACAAATTTAAGTGCACAATGCCTGACACAAAGGCATCTGAGAATGTTACTGTAACAAAAAGAAATATGTACTTGTTTTTATTGTACTTACCAAGAGTGTTTAGATATTCCTTCTCAATATAAATCTGTCTGCTTTGCAGGTAAGTTTAACCCATTTTCATCTGCACAGACTGGATGGTAATTTTTTGTTGTTGTTTTATTTTTTTCCCCACTGAAACATACATTTTAAAAGAATTGGGTATTACCCTTAAGGGCAAGTAGTGTTCTAAGCAGAAAGATTACATTGTAAGTTAGTGAATGTAAACATTGACTGAAATCTTGATTTTAGTATTTAAATATTTCAAAATTAAAAACTTTTGAAAATACATTAAGTAGAGAGGTTTAGGAGAAAGTGATAGTAAATTCTGAAGCTCTTTGAGAGAATACAAATACTGTCCCCTCTATACTAATAATATGGTCTAAGGTAAGAGCTCCAAGCATGATAGTGAGGTGTCTGTAAATAGTAGCAGATAGTAAGAAACTGAAATATTCATTTGTAAGGATTGTGTCTTTTTCTTGGCAACTTTGTTTAACCGGCTAACTCTCCCAGTTATCACTTCAAAACTGTAAATCGGTTCATCTTTATGCTAAGAAATTAAACGCTAAAGCAGTTAAAATACTTGAATTTGGTAGTGTAATGTTCGCATTTCTAGAAATACATCTTTCGTAGTAACTTCAGTGGAACCTAGGTAAAACTGATTTTTAATTTGGTATTTCCAGGGTAGCATTGTTCAGTGTTGTATAGTGTGTTTCATAATTAAATATATAAAACTGTAGGCTTTCAGGCTGTTTCTTGATTTGATTTCTGTTCAGTGGTTTTGACACTGCATAACTGTAATGTTCACTTTTTGAAGTAGCTGTGAAATTGAAACCTTAGCACAGCTGTTAATTTAGTCCGTATGTAAATTGTTTGAAGAGACTAAATCTAGAACTATCAGCAAGTAGTTATGGAATAAGCAAACTGATAGGGTGCAGGTAGAGAGATGAATCTGGGGAGCCTCTGCTTTCAATTTTTATCACAAGTGAAATCACTGGACTTTGACATCAACAGTGAAGAGGAACTGTATATCCCATACTCCAGGCAATGTTCTTTTGCATAGGAATTAGTCCCTTATACCAGGAATATTTTATGGTGTCCTTGTTTTTCTCTAGTGGTGCTGACTTGCAAGAATCAGAGATGACTAGTAATGGTGTACCAAAAAAAGAATCAAGTTACACTGGGTTTTGAAATTGTTTCTTTCAGATTTCTTGCCTGGCCAGAAATTCTGGTGCTTAGCAAGACGACTAGATACAGTGCTTGGATATTGCTGATGAACCACTTACATTGGTTTAGTATTTGTTATTGCTATGACTAATCTGCCCAGACTCAAGTAAGGTGTAAGTTAGGATACACGAGCAAGCAGTCACTAGATACTTTCTGTGAAGGATAACCTGTGACTGGGGGCAGGTTCCTAGGTGTAAAAAATACCTTACTGCATTGGGAAGCCCAGAGCAGGAGGCAGTCCTCCCAAGTGTCTCACCAGTGCTGAGTAGACAGGAAGAATGATCTCCCTTGACCTGCTGGTAATGTGTCTGCTAATTCAGCCTCGGTGTCTGTTGGCCATCTCTGTCTCAGGGGTACCTTCTGCTGACTTATGATCAGCTTGGTGTCTACTGAGGACTCCAAGGTTCTCTGACAAACCCTTTTTCATCCAGTGAGCTCCCAGCATGTACTCAGACATGGTGTTCTTTTCTCCAGTGGGAGGACTATTATTTTCTTTTTCAACTTCTTTGTGTATCCTGCTTGTCCAATTCTGTAGTCTGTTCAAGTCCCTCAGGATGGCAGCACAACCTTCTGGCCTATCAGCCACTCCTCCAAGTTTTCTGTCACTTACCAGTTTCTGAGGGTACACTGCCCCATCATCTAGTGAAGATGTTAGCCAATATTGGATCCAGTATTGATGGAGGCCAGTGGCTAATCTTGAACTGAACTTCATGCTCCTGATTGCAACCTATTGGGCCTGGTAGTTCAGCTGGTTTTCAGTTTATCACTTTCCCACTCAACTTGGCATGTATTTACAGAATCACAAAATCATTTAAATACATATTAAGTGTGTATTTAATGTGCACTTGGTGAGGATATTACAGGAGAGAGTCAGGTCTCTGTAGAGGTGATGTAAACAACATCCACTGTTCTCTCCTTGTTCACCAAAGCAGTCAAGTCAATCTAGAAGACTGTTAGGTTGGTCAGACTTTAGCTTTATAAATGCATGCTGACTGCATCCAGTCTAGCTTTGTGTTACTCAGGTGACTGAAGAAGACTTCCATGTTTAGTTCCTCCATCACCTTCCCATGGACTGAGTTGAGTTTGTCCAGCCTGAGGGCAGAGAACTGAGTTTGCCAGAGGGGAAAACAATTTCCTGCCACTCTAAGATGGATGATAGTTGCTTCTGTCCACTTGGAAACCTCCCCTGTTTCCCATGACCTTTCAAAGACAAAGAAGAGTTGCCATTCAATGACATCCATCAGCTCTCCCAACACTAGTGGGCACAGCCTTTCAGGCCCCATGGACTTCTCTGTGCTGTTTAAGTATTCATCAGTGTGATCCTTCACCCCTAAGGGCACATATTCTTTGTTCCAGGCATTCTACTTCTCTTGTGCCTGGGATCCCTGAAAGTCAGTTGTACTGGTAGAGACAGAGGCAAGGAAAGTAGAAGTGTTCTGTCCTTTTGTGTCCCTGGTCAGCAGCTTTCCTGCCCTGTTCAGCTGTGGGTTTGGCCTTCCCCAGACTTCCTTTAGCTGACGGTACATTTCTGCAGATCTTTTTTACTGCCCTTCAGATCTCTCACTGACCAGAAAGAAAAAACATTTGGGTATTAAGCGTTGCCTCACAGGTCAATTATTTAAGGTTTTCCTTTGCTTTTTATGTGTCTTTCTCTCTTCATACAGGTAGCTGTTACCTATGTTGTACTTCCTCAGTTTTACTGGATCTTGTGTGTCAAATTAGGATGATTTTGACAGGAGTAGGCAGCAAGTGGAAACTCCAGTTACTGCATTGTACTGCTTAGAAACTGGAGCTATTTGATCTATAGAACTACTTCTAGAGCAAAGTCTAGGTAGTTTGTATACTGGGAAAAGAGTAGCACTGCATGGTATGGCTTAGGGGTTTTGACAAGTTTGTTCATTCCTTGCTGTTGTGTTTTTCTGCCTGGTAGAAAAAGGTAGCCATCGCTGTCCTTGTTTCTTCTTTGGCTGAATGCAGGCAAGCTTTTCTCTCTGTTTTCATGTAACTTTGAAACATGTCTTCAACTTTCATGTGGCTCTCACGTGGAAGGAACAAGGCAGTGTGGCTCACAAGGCTCTGTGTCGGACAGTTACAAGTTTTTTAGGTCAGCCCTCTTCAGCCAGCACAAAGGTACCTTACACAAAGCTTCTGGGTAGAACTTGAAGGATCCCAGCATTGTTCAGGGTACTGCTTGCTTTATCTCCGGAGCGCTCACATTTGTTTTTCATGTAGTAAAGATAAGACCAACTGTACAGACTTCAGCAGAAAGTAATGAACATGCTGGTTTTGTAGAATTGTGTAAAGGCTGAAGGATATACTTGGTCATCTTAAAATGTTTCTGACTGATACTTTGAGGCAGCAGGTAAACTGTGCAAAGAATCTGATAAGCTCTCTGTTAGTTGACATTTGGTTGTAAGACCTTTGTGTTGCTGAAATTGGCAAACTGCTGAACAGTCAAAATGCAGACTGGAGTCCTATTTCTGCCATTCATTCTTAGACCTTGTGAAAGTCATGTAGCAGAGTTCATCTGGACCTCATGAATGATTGTGTGTCATTTGACAGGAACCTCAACACATGTGCAAAGCACATAGCACTTGAAAAATACTTACAAACTTTTAAGTGCTTTGGAGTGGGGTTTTGTGCTTTTAGCTTAGATACCAGAAAGAAATCTTAATTTCTTGTATGTTTTAGTGCTTTTCAATGAGAATTAAAATTAAGACATTCTTGGAACTTCTTAAATTTGTCTTTTAGAGTAAGTTAGCTGAGGACATTTTCTCCACTAAGGCTTGCTGGAGTGTATACCTAGTTTTTTCTCATTTATTTGAAATTTATTTATTTATTCTTCAATTATAATGAGTTCATGTGGTCAGCTTCTCTCCTATGTGGTTTGTGTTACACATCTTCCATATTTTCAGAAGCCAGCTACAGAAAAATGAAAAACAAATCAAAAAGCCCAGTGATCTGGCTTTGCAAGGTAACTTTTCTGTTTGCTCTCTGCTTGGAGATATTTCAGTGCTCAGAACAAATGACTGTCCTATTTTAGCAGATTTTAAAGTGTTTGTTTTTCAGGGTTCCTGGGGGGTTTTTTGTAGCTTTTTTTTTTTTTTTTCCCCTTAGGTTTCCTATGCGCGACCAAGTTCGGCCTCTATTAGAGATGCAAATTTGTATGTTAGTGGACTTCCAAAAACAATGATCCAGAAAGAACTGGAACAGATATTTTCCCAATATGGACGCATTATTACTTCTCGTATTCTGATTGACCAAGTCACTGGTAAGTAGGCAGTTTTGCATGGCCTTTCCCTTTTGGACTGGCAGTTAGGAAATATTTTATATTTCAGTACAATAGTCTTGTCTCTATAATGTATAAAAGGTGTACATAGACCAGAAAATGCATTTTTCTCTTGGAATTGTGCATAAATATGCATGGGTAAAAATAGACTGTGGAGTTGTACTGAGCCAGCTTGAGTCATTTCCATCCTGAAGGTGCAGGTTTGAAGCCTGTTTGATGACTTGCAATAAATTTACAGCTGGTATAATCTTCCTTTTCAAGGTGCTACATTAAAATAGTCTCAACGCCTTATAAAATGCTGTTAAACTTTTTTTCTAAAAAGAGAATTTTTTGTGGAAATGCACAGCTAGTTCCCTGAGGTTGGGATTACAGAAGGACCCATACTGGTAATTGCTGTTAAGACTGTTTTCAAGGTTGACTCATGAAGTTCAGGCATATGCATGAACTTTGAGATCCTCAGGAGCAGATAAGTTCTGTGATTAGCTGTACCTTAAAGTACTGAGATGTAGCAGGTTATTTGCATTGTTTTACAGTATATGCCTCAATCAGTGACTGGTTGTCAGTGACAGTCTGTGGTTACTCTTCAGACTCAGACAGTAATGCATGTGTTTTTGTTGTCTCAAATGGCTGATGTCAGGAGCTTTATAATTTGCTGCATCATCTGCTGTGAGATCTTTTCAGAAATAAACAATAGATTGGAATTTCCAAGTACATGACAAAAGTATTGAGTATACAAAACAATATACAAAGAAGCTCTCCAAATTCTCCCTGTTTCAGAACACTAAGGGTGTGGGACGGAAGAATTCATTTACTTGTAAAATTATTCCCTGAATAACTGGGTTGGATTTTTTTATAGTTGTACTGTTCCAATGTTGCATGTCCTTGCGGGTGATCAGCAGATTTCAGCTGTAGGAAACCATAAAGTTTTCAAACTGTCTTAAGTTTGAAAGGGCTGTACATGCCAGTGTTGACTCTTGCCCAACTTGTAGAGGAACTTGTATGTACTCTTTAGCAGTTCCACGAAGTTAAAAGAAATCTCAGTATTGATACAAAATTCCTACGGAGTGTTTTAATAGTGGGAATTGTTGAGAGTGTAGAGTCATGAAGAGGAAAGCTAAAGGCCAAATGCTGGCTTGTAGAAGTAGCAATTTGTGGGTCAGATTTCTAGTCTTTATGCAATAGAAAGCTGTTTGCAGTATGTTCCTGTATGTTCCTATGCATAGAAATAGATGGGATTTGACAAATGGACCAGTAAATAAATGTAATTAAACTTCTAATGTGCGTAGTAATTCTAAGTATTCATAAATCTCAGTATTTGCACAGTAGTTTTCTGGCATATAGACTGTTGTTCCTGTTTAAGGTTTCTTCCCTCCTCCTCCTTAGTAATTTGGAAGAGGTAGACCCAAAATGGTATGAATAATAAAGTTGTGACACAAACTGACAGATAGAAAAAGCAGAGTTGAAGCTGTGACATTTGCCTCTTTTAACGCTTTTTTTTATGTCTGCTCATTGTCACTTTGATGGTTTAAATCATCATTGTTTAGGAACAGAATACATTTCCTGTCATTAATGTCTGTCTCAAGTGAGGACAAGCATCTAACTCATCTGTTTATTCATTAACCAAAATATACAGGGCCTCTAAATAGCACAAGGAATATTACAACCAAACATTCAACTTACTAATGTTGGCTTTTAGTAGCTTTAATGTTAGTTAGTTCAAGTATTGACACCTTAGTGTGTTTATGTCTAAAACACTATAAATTTTTGTGTAATGTTTGAAAGACCTTTGATAAACACTTTCTTATCCCCTTGCATGTTGTGTGTGACTTTTCTATACGAAGAAAAATTTACTTCAGAAATAACGTTTAGTGGTGTATGGTGATATACTGAAACTGAATATTTTACTTAAAGGTAATCATAGACTGTTAAGACATGGCCATAATTCCCATTACTGCAGTCTAGAACTTGCACGTCATCACCCTATCAGCATATTTGCTCCAAAGGGAGCTTCAAGGTGTACTGTAGAAGGGCATAACCCATTTTTTGCTGCTGGAGAGCAGATAACTAAGCTGTTTATGGAATTTCTGTGAATTTAGATGCTGCAAAGTCGCATGAACTGACCAGAGGTTACAGTGCTGCTGGCTCTGGGTTCATCTCCATCCTCACCAAAATTGCCTTGTTTCAGAGTTCCTCTTTGGCTCATTCTGAGCCACGGCTTGATTCTATTAAGCTCAAAATTATCATATGTTCACAGCAATTTATCACTAACATAGCACTTGGCCTTGGAAATAAAATGTTAACATCTAATATTCTGGAGTCTCTGAATTAATCATTATATGCTTCCTTCACCTTGTGCAGGGGTATCAAGGGGCGTGGGGTTTATCCGATTTGACAAGCGAATTGAAGCAGAAGAAGCTATCAAGGGCTTGAATGGCCAGAAACCTCCAGGTGCCACAGAGCCCATCACTGTAAAGTTTGCTAACAATCCAAGCCAAAAAACCAATCAGGCCATTCTTTCCCAGCTGTACCATTCTCCAAACAGAAGGTATCCAGCACCTCTAGCTCAGCAGGCTCAACGTTTTAGGTAAGTAAGATAATGTGTACAACTGTGCTGAAACTCGCATGTTCTCACAGACTTGTTTGTTGGCCTCCACTTTTGTGCTTTCCTGCTTGTCTAACTTCTGTGTGAAGGAAACATGATGGTTGAATTTAGCTGTGCTCTTACAGTACAGCTGAAAACAAAAATGCATGCCATTGTACTTGATAGCATTTTACTGTCTAATAAACCTACTTAGTTAAACTGAAGTGACATCCTTTTCTTCTACTAAATCACTATTATTTTTTTTCAAAGATGACTTCTCGTTTCTGAGCTTAATCTTTAGAAATATGCAAACTGATTCAGTTATTGACCTAGCCAGTTTAGTTTTCATCTTAGCCGTACAGCGTGCCACAGCCAGCCTCTTCTTCCCCACCCTCTGTTTTTCCTCTCCATTCTGGCTTTTAGTTCTTTTCCTAGTCAGTTGTCTAAGCTCTTCATACCACACTTTCTTTTTTATTACAAATTTTCATGATGAAGATTATTCAATTAGTTTTGCATGTGTTTTGGGGGGATATATGTTCCCATCATGTTGAAACTACAGCCTTACAGTTCCCTGTGATATTTAGTGTATTGAAAAGGACAGATGGTGAGAAAAAAGCAAAACAAATACTGTATTATCTACATTCATGGGTACCTTGGATTTTGTTTCAGTCATTTTGTTTCTTCCCTCCCTCTTCCTGTGAAGGATGTGACTGGAATGTATTAAACAGTAATACGCTCAAGCAGTTTCTATTTTATTTTTCAAGAAATAAGATCAGGTGACAGTTTTCTTCAAAGAGGAGGTACTAAATTTCAAAAGCTATGTATTGGCTACCCTCACTTAAAGGCTAAATATTCAGAATTCATAGACTGAATTCTGAATTGCTGAATTCTTTTCTTCAACTTTTCAGCCTTATGTGCTGCAAGTGTCTCACAGGTGTGAAAAGCAGGCTTTCTGCTGTAAGGGAGGGGATAGCCAATTTTATTACTTGGCAGATTTCCTTACTATTTCTTAGGGAATAAAAGTCACTTTACAACAGTGTGCTGCATATTGTATGAAAATAGGTTTGCCATTCTTCCATAGGCAGAGTGTAGGGGCAGAAGTTGCAGGATGGACCCAACTGCATTGTATGAAATAAGATTGTGGGGAAGCTATTGTACAGCCTGTGTATTACAGCATATTCTTTTCCTAATACCCAACCTAAACTTCCCCTGACACAACTTCAGGCCATTCCATTGGGTACTGTCACCGATCACTGGGGAGCAGAGACCAATGCCTGTGCCTCCTCAGCCCCTCATGAGGAAGCTGTAGGCTGCAGTAAGATCTCCCTTCAGTCTCCTCAAGGTTGAACAAGCCAGTGACTTCAGCCTCTCCTTGTATGGCTTTCTCTCAAGGCCCTTCACCATCTTTGTAGTGCTCCTTCCAACTCTTTCTAATGGCCTTATATCTTTACATTGTGGTACCCAAAACTGCACACAGGGCTCTGCACCAGTGCAGAGTACAGCAGAACTATCACTTCCTTTGACTTTCTGTGTCTGAAGAACCCCAAGATATGATTTGCCCTCCTGGCTGCCAGGGCACACTCTTGACTGATGTTTCAGCTTGCTATCAACCAGGACCCTCAGCTATTCTCCCAGCGCTGTTCTCCAATGTCTCATGCCCCATTCTATGTGTACATCCAGGGTTGACTCATGCCAGGTGGAGAATCTAGTACTTCCCCTTCTTAAATTTCATGTGGTTGGTCCTCTAATTTGTCGAGGTCTCTTTGCAGGGCCTCTGTACATTCCAGGGAGTCAACAGCTCCTCCCAATTTAGTGTTGTCAGCAAACTTGCTTAGTATCCCTTCCAGTCCTGTGTCCAAGTCATTTATGAAGATGTTGAAGGGCCTAAGATGATGACCTGTGGAACCCTACTGGTGACAGATTGCCAGTCTGATGTCATCCCATTCACTGTAACTCTTACCACTCATCACACAATGTATTTACAATATCAAAAGCTTCACTGAAGTCCAAAGATTTCATCAACTGGCTTCCCTTGATCAACTAGGTGGGTTACCCTGTCATAAAAGCAAATTGAGTTTGATAAGCAGGCCTTCCCTCTCATACTGTGCTGACTGTGACCCATGACTGTGTTATCCTTTAGGTGTTTTTNCCACTTTTGTGCTTTCCTGCTTGTCTAACTTCTGTGTGAAGGAAACATGATGGTTGAATTTAGCTGTGCTCTTACAGTACAGCTGAAAACAAAAATGCATGCCATTGTACTTGATAGCATTTTACTGTCTAATAAACCTACTTAGTTAAACTGAAGTGACATCCTTTTCTTCTACTAAATCACTATTATTTTTTTTCAAAGATGACTTCTCGTTTCTGAGCTTAATCTTTAGAAATATGCAAACTGATTCAGTTATTGACCTAGCCAGTTTAGTTTTCATCTTAGCCGTACAGCGTGCCACAGCCAGCCTCTTCTTCCCCACCCTCTGTTTTTCCTCTCCATTCTGGCTTTTAGTTCTTTTCCTAGTCAGTTGTCTAAGCTCTTCATACCACACTTTCTTTTTTATTACAAATTTTCATGATGAAGATTATTCAATTAGTTTTGCATGTGTTTTGGGGGGATATATGTTCCCATCATGTTGAAACTACAGCCTTACAGTTCCCTGTGATATTTAGTGTATTGAAAAGGACAGATGGTGAGAAAAAAGCAAAACAAATACTGTATTATCTACATTCATGGGTACCTTGGATTTTGTTTCAGTCATTTTGTTTCTTCCCTCCCTCTTCCTGTGAAGGATGTGACTGGAATGTATTAAACAGTAATACGCTCAAGCAGTTTCTATTTTATTTTTCAAGAAATAAGATCAGGTGACAGTTTTCTTCAAAGAGGAGGTACTAAATTTCAAAAGCTATGTATTGGCTACCCTCACTTAAAGGCTAAATATTCAGAATTCATAGACTGAATTCTGAATTGCTGAATTCTTTTCTTCAACTTTTCAGCCTTATGTGCTGCAAGTGTCTCACAGGTGTGAAAAGCAGGCTTTCTGCTGTAAGGGAGGGGATAGCCAATTTTATTACTTGGCAGATTTCCTTACTATTTCTTAGGGAATAAAAGTCACTTTACAACAGTGTGCTGCATATTGTATGAAAATAGGTTTGCCATTCTTCCATAGGCAGAGTGTAGGGGCAGAAGTTGCAGGATGGACCCAACTGCATTGTATGAAATAAGATTGTGGGGAAGCTATTGTACAGCCTGTGTATTACAGCATATTCTTTTCCTAATACCCAACCTAAACTTCCCCTGACACAACTTCAGGCCATTCCATTGGGTACTGTCACCGATCACTGGGGAGCAGAGACCAATGCCTGTGCCTCCTCAGCCCCTCATGAGGAAGCTGTAGGCTGCAGTAAGATCTCCCTTCAGTCTCCTCAAGGTTGAACAAGCCAGTGACTTCAGCCTCTCCTTGTATGGCTTTCTCTCAAGGCCCTTCACCATCTTTGTAGTGCTCCTTCCAACTCTTTCTAATGGCCTTATATCTTTACATTGTGGTACCCAAAACTGCACACAGGGCTCTGCACCAGTGCAGAGTACAGCAGAACTATCACTTCCTTTGACTTTCTGTGTCTGAAGAACCCCAAGATATGATTTGCCCTCCTGGCTGCCAGGGCACACTCTTGACTGATGTTTCAGCTTGCTATCAACCAGGACCCTCAGCTATTCTCCCAGCGCTGTTCTCCAATGTCTCATGCCCCATTCTATGTGTACATCCAGGGTTGACTCATGCCAGGTGGAGAATCTAGTACTTCCCCTTCTTAAATTTCATGTGGTTGGTCCTCTAATTTGTCGAGGTCTCTTTGCAGGGCCTCTGTACATTCCAGGGAGTCAACAGCTCCTCCCAATTTAGTGTTGTCAGCAAACTTGCTTAGTATCCCTTCCAGTCCTGTGTCCAAGTCATTTATGAAGATGTTGAAGGGCCTAAGATGATGACCTGTGGAACCCTACTGGTGACAGATTGCCAGTCTGATGTCATCCCATTCACTGTAACTCTTACCACTCATCACACAATGTATTTACAATATCAAAAGCTTCACTGAAGTCCAAAGATTTCATCAACTGGCTTCCCTTGATCAACTAGGTGGGTTACCCTGTCATAAAAGCAAATTGAGTTTGATAAGCAGGCCTTCCCTCTCATACTGTGCTGACTGTGACCCATGACTGTGTTATCCTTTAGGTGTTTTT
>VXBX01000571.1:186231-201650 GCA_013400415.1 Scytalopus superciliaris | reverse complement strand
TTTTTTTTTTGTCCTGAGGACTTGAATTTACAGTGCATCAGATCTTTTGCTCTTTTTTGTCTGTAGATAGTCTAGCTTCAGCTGTTTATGGTGATGCAACATTTTTGTTTATAAATATGTTTGTGGTAAAAAAAAACAAGTATAAACATATGTTTTGAACAAATTTCCTTACATTTTTCATATGAAAACCATAAATACCTGTATGCTATTGAAGTTTAACTTTGTATGATGCTTAAATCACTATTTGGGGAAATAGAAAAAGTCTTTACCATGTATTGAAGAAATTTAAGGAAAACAAATACAGAATATTTTCTGACTAGCATCTAGCTTATGATTAAATTTTTAAAAAAAAAAGCTGAGGGTTTGATGCCTTCACCAGGATGCACTGACAACTATGTAGTTACGTCCTGCTTTTGTATAAACTGAGATGCTCATACGCTTCCCCTTAGAAAAAGCAATGTTCTATGCATAACATAGTTGTACACTATCTTTGCAGTTGTTTTTGGTTCTTATTCATTTAAATTGTAGTTATAAAATTTTCAGTATAGTACAGTACATATACTGTGAAGCGCGTGCTAAAGTGAATAAGCGAGTTTTCATGCTGACCCACTCAATGCTACTCAAAAATCAATTGGCTTCCTGAGCACTTCCTCATTCTTAGGTGCATTTAGATTGTTAAAGCTAATCCTCTGCATTAAAAGTTGTATATAGTATATAAATCACAAACTTTCCAATGTGGGAAAAACAGTAGCTACGTGCTTCTTTCCTATACTACTGTAGCAACTAATGGCATTGATGAGAAGGCATGTAAATTGGGCTTCACTTTACAGTGTTTATCAGACACTTAGTAAAATATAAGGCTGGTATTTATTTGAAGTTGTATAGTATGACTTAATTCACATTTGTTGGAATAGATAATATATTCTGTTGAGTATTTAAGAGGTTGTACATGTTTTCTTTTGTGTTTGGATTCTTTGTACTTTTTCATGTTCAGTACATCAATAAACAAAGTTGAAGGGAAAACAGTGTCATGAGCAGGTCTTTTACCTTGTCCACTGCTTTAGGGAGTGAGCAGTCTGAGTGAAAGGTTTTCACAAAGCTCTTGAGATACTTATAACTTAGTTTAGGATTCTAGTTACCAACGAGGTACAATAGATACGAGGCTTTGGATGTTGTAAGACAATCATGGATGATTAGGACAAAGGTCCTTCTCCAAGGTGTTGCCAAGTCAAGAAAGACTACATCTCCTTTCAAGTCCAGTTCCATGAGAAAGAATAAGAGTTGTAGTAGGTAGGTGGGTTTCCTTCTAAGGGGAGCAAAGGTTCCAGTGTTCTGGAAGGACCCTCACCTCGAGGAAGTCTGCCTTTGTGGGGCCTGGGCTGAGGATATTGCCAGGAAACATCCTAGGCTGGTGCAGCCTTCAGACTACTGCTTGTTGCTGGCCCCTGGGTGGTGACAAAGGATAAAGCTAAAGAAGAAAATGTGAAGCTGTCTTAGGCAGTTTGGTGAAGGACTAGTTCCTTTAGTATGTAAATAATAAAGAGTTCTAGGAATGTAAATACCTGTGAGGGACAAGTAGTGGTAGATAGATCTGGAATCATGACCCTGACAGAGGATGAGCTGTAACTGGGGAATGTAAGTGTTTGCTTGGAGCACTTTGCAAGGGCTTTGTTACTGCAACACATGCTCTAGGCTTTGTGGGGCCTCTTCTGCAAAAGATATTATGGAACAAGATCAGTCATGACAGGTTACCTTCCCATCTGCATCTAGGAAGCTCTTCCTTTGGCAAGGGAGTATATTTTCCCATCATGAGTGAAAAAGATGCCTTTTTGAAGTGGTTGGCTGTCCATTGTGTTTGGTATGTGTTCTTTGCATAAAGCTCAGAGGCCAGCTGGTACTAAGAAGTCTGTGATATTCTTACCTGCATAGCTGAACAGTCCTGAGTGATGTTAAAAACGTTTGTATTCTCACTTCAAATACATTACATAAAAGTTATGAAATGTATAGGAATGGGTGACTTTAGCTAAGTTTTGAAAAGCAGCAACTAATTATGAATTTACTATCAAAAGAATTACAGGTGTATTTTATTGCTAGAGACAGTATCTCTGTTTTTTTTTAACTTTAACAGTTTGAGAGATGAACACAATTTGAGCTATACTCCATCATAGATAAAATAATGGCCTGGGACTTTGCAATTTCAAACATGTCTGCACTGTTGATCCAACTGTGCTTGCGCATTCTTACACATTGGGCTTTTCCCAGTGGTAGCGTTTGGACTTCAGCATTCAATGTGCACCTTTTACACTGACATTTTCCTAATTAAACTTCACTGTAGAGGCACCTGTGTGCAAAACTACTGCTGTGATGCTGGTTTGGGCCAGCAGATGTGGTAGCCCATCAGAGGTCATCTGGGCCAAACAGATTAAAGCTGGGGGAGAGATTTGGGTCTTTTTGGTGGGGTGAGGTGATAATCTGTGATAGACTTAGAAGGTCTGCTCTTGGATCAAAGAGCAGTTTTAACCTGAAAAGTGTGAGTGGTTGCCCACACATTTAGTAATTATGACAAAAAATTCAGGAAGCAGTGTAAGCTTCCAGGTACTTTTAAAACAACGTAAGCAACTTCAGTGGATTAAGAGGTTTTTTAACTTTATGCTATGAAGTCTGATGGGTTACTGTCTTACCTTGTAGTTACTCTCCTATTTTCAATCAACTTTCTGCTCTGAGACAGAATTGGGAAAAAGGAAAACATTATCTCTTTTTATATTTATAAGATCACCCTAAAACCCAAACTTAACAAACCCATGCATAACATAAGCAGAAAGTTAATAAAACATAGTTTCTTATTTTTTGTACTAATTCATGTGATTCCTGTCCACAGGTGAGTTTAGATCAATGTGACATTCTTAGTGACCCTGTAATACTGTAAGTTACTACAAGAGCTGCAAGAGTACTGATTATAAATATTGCATACTTTACAAAAGCAAGGGTTGAACTTAAATTTGAGCTGCTTTTTATTAAATTATTCTCATTTATGCAATAGAATACTTCATTAGTACAACACATGCATTTCTCTTGCTTTAAGTGCAAGAACATTCTTAGCTTCGAGTGTTTGCATGAATGTTAACAGCCTCTACTGCAGTTAAAAGCTTCTTCTATTAAAAGCCCTGATACAAAAGGGCTATTTGCCAGCACTTATGAAAGGCAGTATTCTCTAATAAAAAAATCAAATAGCTCAGAAACCTAGTCCACCACTGCCTGTCTCAAAAGTTTGGTATTAACTTTTAGAAATACCAGATACTCTGTAGTAACTTGTTCCTTCAAAAGGAAGGTGAAGATAGGTCAGAGTGAAACACTTCTTTCCTAGTGCTGTCTGTGTTTCATGCCATGGTTGAAATTATAACAGGATGGAGAATTGCGACTTTTTTCCCCCCTTGATTAATATTGGCACTATATCTGATAGATCCAAAACAGTTCAGTTTTAATCTTCATTTCAAGCCATCTGCCTTCTCTGTTCAACAATTCATGGTTTCTGAGGAGTTTAGACTCCATAGACTTTGATTGAATGACTCTTTTCTTGAAGTGTTGTGTTGCATATTCATTGCAAATAGATGCAGTATCCAATTTGATAGCCACAAACTCATGTATGTTATAAATCTGAATTTTGAAACTAAATTTAATGCTTGCCATAAGTTACATCCATTTTTAATGGGCTTTTTTTTTAATAGGAAAAATATTTAGTGAAGTGAATTTTGGCTTCCTCAGATTCCTGCTTGTTGTGCTTACATGCTGGAGTCACACATGACATGTGTTGTGCCCCATCCCACCTCTCTGGTCTATTATTAACCAACCTATGCATCACACATCCAAGCCATGGAAATAGATTTGTGCAAGTACAGAGGAAAAGGAACATAGACTTCTATGTGTTTTATAGCCTTCAGGAAAAACCAGGAAGGTCTTCAGTAGGTTCCATTAGATTGCCTTTCCAGGACTTAGCACAGACTGAGCTGCAACAGTTTAACAACTTAATTTCAAGTGTACTCATTCTGCGGCAATACTGGTCTTCCACATTCTGAATAACAATATTTGCCATAACTGTGAAGTTAATGCCTTAGGATCTTATGTGGCCATCCCTCAGAACAACAGGGGAAAGAGAGGAGGGAATCCCAAAAGGGTCAAGCCTGGACCAAAAGAGAAAGCAAAGTTGTTGAAAATTCAGGTTATGACTGAAGCTCATAAAGACTTCTCTTGTTTTGAAGACTACCCTCTTTGGTCCTTGGGCTTGTTCTGGCTTACTCTGGAAAAATAGATATTTCATTTCCTGCTACTATGGTAGTTTCTCCAGAAAAGCAGAAGCAAAGCTAAAGAGGATATGAAAAAATTTAAGCAGAGGCAGCAGAAACCTGAAAAAGGGCTTTCAAATCATGATACCAACGTTTCAGAAATTCTGTTAGTTTATAGTGTGTTTCTGTGAAACCTACACAAAACATGGAGAGCAGAAAAAAAACATTAGAACCAAAAATTCAGAAATGAACTTCTAATAAAATATAATTCTAATAAATTAAAAGTGAACTTTGTCTTTGATTGGTTGAAGTGCCACAGTGAAGATGTTGTAAATTTCTTGAGAACTTTGCAGTAAATCTTGGAGAAGACTTTGAGAGCCATTGTTCTAAGCTTCTATTCAAAATAAAATTTTGTACCTTTCATCTAGAAAATTAAATGCAGAGCTGTAAGAGCAATGACCAAGTTTCCTTACTTGTGGTGGAATCTGAAGTAATTATTGAATGGATCAAAATGACTTACTTTGTACTCTGTTCCAGACAGACATTTTGCCTTAGCAGTGACTAGAGAAGAATTTCTGTAGTACAGTGGAGAAATTGGTCCATGCCAAGCACTTAAACTCATTTTTTCTTGGAAAGAAAAAGAAATTGTGAAATCCCTGAAGATGTTGCTATAAACTGTTTCTTTGACCTCTTGTTTCAGAACTAGCAGATACTTCCATTGATAAGATCAATTTTGTGAAATACGCCACCTGTGAATATTTTTGTTTTACTTCAGTGTGCTAAAGCTGTGATCATCTTATAGCATTGTCTGCATCTTAATCTTTTTCTTTTATAAACTTAAAACTGTAAACAAGCTTTTTGAGGTCTAATCTTGGGAATATGTGTTATATGGTTTCAGAGAGTCTTGGGAAAGCATGACCATATGTGACCATTTGGTGCTGTTTGACAGCATTTTCTCCATAGATGGTTCCTAAACATGAAAGGTCCTTCAGTAGTAGGGCAGCATTGTGACAGATGTCACAAAGTATTTCCCCTCAAATTCTGATTGTTAGTTTTTTCCATATACCCTGTTTAGAAAGCAACCCTATAATCTGGTTAGTCTACCCTCAAGTATTCGTTTAGAAGGGATTTTCAAGAGTTGGGTAAACTTGCAAAATCAAAGTTACTTGAAGAAATAGAACCCAGCAGTAGCCACAGTAACAGGTACCAGTAGGTTTTTGAACTGGAAACTCATTTGTTTCATTTTGGGCAAAGTCCTCTCCAAGTGTCCACATACTGAGAGCAAGAAGTGTGAGGCTCTGGGAGAAACCCCGTTCCTAACATAATCCACCAAAACATGGAAGTTGCTTTGGACTTCTTCAGTCCAAAACACATACACAATGCAGCGGAAGTCACCAAAATGAGAATAAAAAATGGGATGAAGTGAGTAATTCTACACTCAGTTATGGGAGCCTATTTGGCCAGATATGTACTTCAGCTTCTTAAACAGCTCAGCTTGTCTGTGGATGAGAGGAGACAGTCTGTTGGAGGCATTGAATTTTCCATCAGATACGCTGATACGTTCTTGACCTAAGTGGACCTATTTGCACACCAGAGTTTTTGGAATGTAGCTGCATTTTTCTTCATGTTGGTGCTGGTCTTTGGATATCGACAAACTACAGATTATGGACTGTTTTTTCTTAAGCTAGGCAGCTGTTCACCAGCTGGGGTCTATCAGCCCTCGTAGGATTGAGATTTTAGGAAATGAAGCAAAGTGAATTTGGGGAAGGATTTTTTGTTTCGTTTCTCAGGTGCCTATATTGTTGCTTCCAGCTTTGTCCTGATATTTTGTGCATAATGCTTTATGGAAAGAGCATTGCCTTGTGTTGAAATACATTAATATTACTATATCAGTATAGCTAGTGTAACGTTTTCATTTTCTAGAGAAGAGGTGAGCAGGATATAAGAACGTCATTTCACTTTGAACACTGGTATGTTTTGGTCTCCTTTTGGCTGCTAACATGGTCTTGCAAGGTAAGCATGTTTCACCAAGGCTGTGCTCTTTCCTATTCTATGGGCTGAAATGTAGCATTCAACTCAAACAAGTTCATATTCTTAATTCTGTCCTAAAATTATAGTAGTACCCTATTGCATGTATTACTGATGCAATCAGAAGACGGTAAGTTCGTGTTATGAAAGAAATAAAAATATAACTGCCCAAACATGAGAGAACAGTTAATGGGGGTAAGATTTAGGGGGGAGCGAGGGCTACCTTGACATGTAAATACTAATTTTTTTTCCTATACTTTAGACTGCACATGCTTTTTCTATTGCTGCAAGATGTGTGAGTGCAATTGACAAGATGCATCTGTTCAAGGTACCAGTACAGAGAACACCCCAGGAAAGAAGATCCAACCACCTCATTGACTGAGGAGTGTAGAAAGACACTTCTTAAGCAATTGAAAGCTCATCTCAATTCCCTGCCAGCAGAAGTCTTTACAGGTAAGAAAAGATTGCACTGTTCACATCTTCAGTGTAATCTTTTCTTTTGTGTGCATTTAATCACTGTCTTTTCACTACTACAGAGTTGAAATGAAGCTCTGGGAGGAGTGTTAACATCAAAACCCCAAGTGGTTTTAAATATCGAACATAAAATAATGGAGTCATTAAGATTGTCCCAACCTTTGACTAAACACCACCATGTCCACTAGACTGTGGCACTGCGTGCCCCATCCGGTAATTTCTTGAACACTTCCAGAGATGATGACTCCACCATCTATGTGGGCAGCCCATTCTAATGCTTGGCAAACCTTTCAGTGAAAAACTCTTACTGATGCTCAACCTGAACCTCTCTGACACATCTTGAGACTGTTCACTTATCCTGCCACTAGTTGCCTGGGAGAAGAGACCAATTCCCACCTCACTACAACCTCCTGAGTCTCCTTTTCTCCAGGCTAAACAGCCCCAGCTTCTTCAGCTGCTTCTTATAATACTTGTGCTCCAGACTCTTCACCAACTTCATTGCGCTTCTCTGGACACACTCCAGCACCTCAGTGTCTTTTGTGTTGTGAGGGGCCCAAAAATCAACACAGTACTCAAGGTGTGGCCTCACCAGTGCTGAGTACAGGAAGAGAATCACTGTCCTGGTCCTGCTGGCCACACTGTTGTGGATAGCTGTTCTTACATTCTACACTTACTGAGTTTGTAAATATACTGGAATTTTTTAAAATTGCTATGTTATTTTATTGTTTTTCCTGAAGGGAAGACATGTAAATGTGTTTCATTAAAGGTTCTAAGAATTGTACCTGAAGTCTTAAGCTTAAATCCCTGATTAATGAACTACTAACCTGTGTGGTGGTCTAGCTTCTTGATATTCAACATTTTTCTAAGGTTAATGAAACACAGAAACAATTGTGGAATCATGAATTTGATTTTCATGAAAAAAAAAGGATATAGAAAAATCCTTAAGGTTAAACTAGTCTCTAAAGGCCTGTATCTATTAAAATGCTTTCTCTTTCCCCAAGATGCTGGAACAAGGGGAAATGCATTTCTTTAGCATTAGGTATTTGGAAATACTAATAATTCATTGCCCTTCAGTAAGAATGGTTATCAATTGTTCTGTTTAATAGAGGTAAGAAAATTCCCTATTTCCTGGCATAGTTAAGGGTCAAAATGTTTTGACCCTGTCTACTGCAGGAAAATAAACTGTGCAAAAACACCATTATTTTGATCTCTGTTACGTAAATTCCACTGCTAATTATTTCTTTACTGCAGATTGTCACTGTGGAGAGGAAGACCAGACTTCACACTGATTTCTGCTGTACCATTGACAGGTGCATCTATATTCAGTTTTGTTGGACTTGCAAGATCAAAGACAAAATGAGCCTTTCAATTCTGTGCTGTAAAAAGTGTTTTTGTGCATACCAAGAGATGTTATATGAGCTGGGTAATCACCTGAGACAATCAGTTGAGCTTGATGCTAAATTCTGTATTCTGGGAACACTGAAGCAAATGTTCTGTGTAAAACCAAAAGGTGGGAGAAGAAAAGTGACAAAGAGGTTAAGAAAATGAAATTTTTATCCAGCTATATGCAGTTCCAAACAGAATTGCTCTTTACAAGATTCACTGAAAAATGGGCCTATCATGTGAAACTGGGAGATGGGTAAAAGCATCTAGAAGCTTACCCATTAGTGGAAATGATTCATGACAACAAATGCTTTTTTGGGAAACTTTGTTCTCAGAAAGCCACATGCCTCTTGAGCAAAAGAAGATGACTTTGGGGCTTCAAAAGATAGCACTGATCAGCCACAGTAGTTCAGATATTCAGATAATAATAGATGGATAAGAAAGTGGTTGGACAGTCACATCCAGAGTAGTGGTCAACAGCTCAGAGTCCCAGTGGACATCAGTGACAAGTGCTGTCCCTCAGTGGTATTGGGACCAGTGTTATTTAATATCTCCATTAATGACACAGATGAAGTGATTCAAGTGCACTCTCAGCAGACTTGCAGGTGATACCAAGCTGAGTCATGCAGTTGACACAACTGAAGGATGGATATTCTATCCAGAGGGACCTGGACAAGCTCAAGAAGTGGGCCTGTTGGAACCTCAGGAGGTTTAACAACACCAAGTGCAAGATGCTGTACCTAAGTCAGGTCAATCCTGCTATCAATACAGACCAGGAGATGAACCGATTGAGAGCATTCCTGCTGAGAAGAACTTGGGGATGCTGGTGGATGAGAGGCTGGATATGAGCTGGTAACATGCACTTTTGCAGACCAGAAAGCCAACTGTGTTGTGGACTGCATAAAAGCAGGTTGAGGATGGGGATTCTGCCCCTCCACTTCACTCTGGTTTGTCCCCACCTGGAATACTGCATCCATCTTGGAGGTCCTGAGCAAATAAAGGACGTTGACCTTTTGAAGCAAGTCCAGAGGAAGCCATGAAGATGATCAGAGGAATGGAGCACCTCTCTTATGATGAAGGGCTAAGAGAATTGGGTTGTTCAACGTGGAGAAGTCTTCAGGCTGACTTAATTGCAACCTTCCGATACTTGAGGGGAACCTACAGGACAGATGAAGAGAGACTTTTTACAAGAGCATGTAATGACAGGACAAGGGGAAATGACTTCAAACGGAAAGAGAGTAGCTTTAGAGTAGATACTGGGAAGAAGTTCTTTACTGTGAGGATGGTGAGGCACTGGAATAGGTTTCCCAGAGAAATTGTGAATGCTGCACCCCTGGAAGGGTTCAAGGCCAGGTTGGATGGAGCTGTGAGCATTCTGGCTTAGTGAAAGGTGTCTGGTGTTCACAGTGGAGAGTTGGAACTAGATGATATATCTAAGATGCCTTACAACCCAAGCCATTCTATGATTCTATGAAATGCTGACCAAAAAGAAAAATGCTTTTGAAGATTTTTCTCCCATTGGTGTGAATAATTCCTACTTAAAAAGCCTTTAATGTTAGAACTGATTCATTGAAGTGTCATGAAAAATCTAAAAATAAAGCGTTAAATTTGATTCAGATACTCTGTCCAGTCTGTGAGCAAAGACCTGTCTATAATGATTTCATATTTGCTTCACTACTGTTTGTTCTACACCCCTGCATTTTCTTAGCTGGAGGCACACAATAATGCATGATTTTGTGCATAATTGTGTGCTATTTTTGTATGGCTTTTACTGCTGAAATAGGGAACATCTTTGCTAGTGCCTTCAGCTTGCTGTACCAGTTTGCATGATACTAGATGCCTCTGATTTGAAACGCCTAATAAAGACTGCTAAAGAGCAGATAAGTGCTTAAGACTCCCTAAAGCAGCTGCATTTCATCTGACATGAGGCACACTGTTATGGAATATTATGGAAAATGTGCTCAAAAGCTTGGTGAAGAGCAATTCCTAAGAAGTTATCGTTATGATCACACCGCTATAGGAAACAAGATAATATAAACTTTAACCATACTTATAACATGCTATGAAATACTTCCATGAAGAGGTGGTGTTATACAACAGTAGATATTCCTAGATATAACCAATAGTCCCTGAAACAGAAAAGATATAAAGCTCTTTTCTATAATTAACTTTGACTGAAAAAAAATAAGTGCAGGAGATATCCTGAAATCTTTTCCAGATCATGCTACCCTTTTTATTAATCTGTGAAAACATGTAGAAGAACAGCAACTAACAGAAGGAATGTTACCTTTGAGAAAACTTGAACCAATATTCAGGGCAAACAGCTGCTGCCTAAAAATGCATTAATATTTCACTGGCAGAGAGCCTTCTTCCTCTAGTGATTGTTTATCCTTTTTATTGCTGGGAGTAATTGGCTAGGTCAGTCACTTCCAGCTGTTAGACACTGAGTTCCAGTAGAGATCATCAAAGCTTTGTGTGCATTAAGGTTCTGTTTGGAAGCCACCGAGTCTCCAGAGTAGTTTACATCAGAGAGTACTTTTGACAATTGGAGGGTCCACTGAAAGAAATGAGATAAACTTATGCTTTTAATTTTTTGTTGACCATATGGAGTCTTACTGTATAATCCAATTTGGTGTGTGTAAAAACAAAACAAAAAAACCCCAGCAAACAGATTGATCTCTGTGAATTTCCTTGGTTTTATCATCTGAGCACTTGAAGAATGCACAATTCTGACAAAAGAAAGCCCTAAATACCCACCAGGCCACCTAAACAGCTTTTTTGCAACATCTCATTTTTCCCTTGGGTGTGCAGAAAGACATTTTCATATAAAACTTTTCTAGAGTGATAGATATGGCTGTTTCTCACCTGGAAAGAGGCAAACATAAGCACTATTTAATGGGTTTTTTAACTTCCTGCAGAGTTGGAAAACAGAGCTAATAGAAAGCCATTGTTTAGTTCTAGTCTCCTGACCTCTGGTTTTAGTATGCATTCAGAAAACAGGAGAACTTATTTACTGTTTGTGGACATGTGCAGCAACTAACTGCAAGAAGATACATGTAGGAAACCGAGTTTCCCTTGCAGGCTACTCAGACAAGCAACATGGATGTTCTACCTCAAAGTTCTATAATTTGCTCCATATTGAGTTATCTCTGAGGAAATATATCGTGTGACTACATGATAACTTCTTTAGTTATTCAGGTTTAGTTTAGCTGCCAGCTTCTTTTGAAAAAGTGAAAGAACACCCAAGTCAAAAAGTCTTCATGCTCTTCAAGTATTTTAAAAGAGCTGGGAGTATTACATCTTTGATTGTTCTATTACTTTCATTTTTACACCTGTCTGCTCAAGGAACTTCCGGCCATCAGGCTGGTAACTGGTCACTAGTGGGGTTTTTCAGGGCTTCATTTTAAGCCCAGTTCTCTTCAAAATATTCATAAATACTTGGACACAGGACTCAAAAGGATACTAAGTAAATATGCCGCTAAACTGGGAGGAGCTGTTGACTCCCTGAAGGCCAGTAAGCCCTGGAGAGCAGCACCAGGGGAGGGGACCTGGGGGTCCTGGTGGATGGCAGGTTGAACATGAGTCAGCAGTGCTTGCTGTATATAACAAATATATCTACCAAAAGCACAATGTAAATTAAAATATAAATTATCCTTGAAAGTGGTAATATGATATGTATGTTGTGTTATCGGTAAAATACAAAGCAAATTTTATTGTGTTATAAAACAGAGCATTTTATATAGGTTCCAGTTTTTGGAAGGAGTGACTTTTTCTCACCAAGATGAGGAAAGCAGTGTCACTTGTTTGACGTCTGTACAAGCATTTCTCAATACGCAAAAGAAGGGTACTATAGCTAATTACTTAAAAATTCATTGCATTTTAATTTTGGCTGCTTTTTCTTTCCAGATAAATACTGATCAGACAAAGTGATAATTAGTAGTACTGAAAAGGATCATGGTTCTAGATCTTGCATTCCTCTTCTGATCACAGCAGTTTACATTTACAATCACTTAACCAGAGTGTGTTTAGGAATTAATGAGCACAGGAGACTAAATGCCTAAAACTCCTCTCCTGATGAGTTGTGAGTACGGCTTGTACTTCCTGTTTCATTTCATGCTGCACTCACTGGTAACTAGCAAGTAAACATCTGAGTTGTTTAACATTGCCAGAAAATTTGCTTTTGAGAACCAAAATCCAAGAACTTTCTTCATCTTTTTGTTCAATGAACATACTTTGGACAAGACACTGGTTCAAACTAAAGATTTGTTTTAGTAATGGTCTTTGCTGTGGGCAAGTGAACTACCATATTCCACTACTTCCAGTTTTCTAGGAACTGTCCCTGGACTTCCAGGATGCCTGTTCCCGTATTTTGCTCAAGGAAAAATGGACGGATATTCTGAGTGTTTCATGAACTCTTGCTTGCACTTGAAGGTTAACTTGACTTCATGTCTTATGTCTGAGTGCTCTTTTATTTTTCTGTTATTTTTCTTATTTTCTCTGCTCAGGGGAGTCAGATTTATCAGATGTTGCATCTCATAAACAGTAAACTGCAAACAGTAGCTTCTGTCCTTGGGTTAGAGCAAAACCTGCAATAAGCTGTCTAAGATACTTGAGCACCATGTGTAGGAATGCAGCTCTCCTCCCTGGCTGCACACAGTCTCTGTGAGTGGACCTTTTCGAAAGACTAGCACCACGTCCACATGCATAAGAACACAGAGGTCCTTCCTTTTTTGACTTCCAGGTAGAAGCTTGTCTCTTTCAGTATAGCATGACACTTAATGTGTTGTGACACTGTTTCCAGTGTGAACTGTGGCTACCTGCCAGAAGTAGGCAAGTAAATCTGTGTTGTTTTTGGAAACGAGAAGTGATACTGCAATGAGACAGGAGGTGTGACTGTAATTTGCACCTCTCCTTCATTTGCCGGAAGGATTTGTGTTTTCTTTGTTGGTATTTCGGAAAAGTAACAAGGGGACACCAGCCAAATGCGCTGTTAACAGATGTAGCAGAGGCACTCTGTCAGACACAGAGTCTATCATTAATGCCTAAAGTTTTCTTCTTAAACATATGCATTGCAGGGGGCAACCAGCCAAAAATATTCACTAATTGTCAGCCAAAGGCGGAGTTGTTCCACTTGTTGTAGCACTTTTGAATCAGAGCTTCTGTGTTATGAAGGGAAGGGTTACTTGTAAATGAGACCAGTAAATCATGTCTGCAACACTCCCTTAAACTGAAGTCCATAAATTCAGTAGGAAGAGGTTTTTTTATACAGAAATGAGACTGAAGGAAGTCTTATGTGCCTATGTCTTTTGGTGTAGGTTCTCCAAATATTTTTATTACTTTCTATAAGAATTATTTGGAGGTTTTGTGTATGTGCACTTCCTGCATTTTTTGTGCTTGTCTGTGCAGACTAGATTGTCTAGGCCAATGCCCAAAACCTTAGATTTATTGAATTATGCTTTCAAACATTAAATGTTGCTTTTTTTCAGTGTTTAAATACACACATTTTGAAGAAGCAAAAGCTTAGTTTGGTTCAGAAATTATTTTGGGTATTTTAGGAAAAGAGCAAATTTGGCACTTTTGTCTCGAAATTAAAAAATCAGTCCATAACAGAGCAATTTAGATATATCTAAAGCTATCCAGCTAAAAATACAATATTTGTCTGGAAGCAAATTAGTTTTTTCACTTATTGCTTAAACAAAAAAGTAATTTTGGTGACCTGGTGGGTTGACCCTGTCTATGTCTCGTGCCCACCAGTGTCCCTCTATCCCTCCCTTCCTCAGCTAAACAGGAGAGAGACAATATAACAAAAGGTCCATGGTTGAAATAAGGACAAGGTGACATCACTCACCAGTTACCATCACAAGAAAAACGTTCTTGAGTCAGGGAAATGGTTTGAATTTATTATCAATCACATCAGAGTAGGGTAATGAGAAATAAACTCAAAACCACCTTCCCCTGATCCTTCCTTTCTTTCCAGGCTTAACTTTATTTCCAATTTGATACCTTCTCCCCCCCCAAGAAGTGCAGGGAGATGGGTATGGGGTGTGTAGTCAGTTCATCACAGTGTCACTGCTGCTCCTTCCTCCATAGCAGGAGGACTCCTCACATTGTTCTGCTCCAGCTTGGGGCCCCTCCCATAGGAGACAGTCCTCTGTGAACTTCTCTATCATGAATCCTTCCCAAGAGCTGCAGTTTTTCATGAACTGCTCCAGTGTGGGTCCCTCCCATGGGGTGCAGTCCTTCAGGAGCAGGCTGCTCCAGTATGTGTCCCCCATAGGGTCACAAGTCCTGCCACCAAACCTGTTCGAGCATGGGCTTCTCTCTCCATGGGTCCAGAAGGTCCTTGCCAGGAGCCTGCTCTAGCACAGATTTCCCATGGGTTCACAATCTCCTTTGAATGTGGCATCTTCCATGGGTTGCAGGTGGATATCTGTTCCACCATGGACCTGCATGGGCCGAGAGGGGACAGTCTGCTTCACCATGGTCTTCATGACAGGCTGCAGGGAAATATCTGCTTTACTGTCTAGAGCACCTCCTCACTGACCGTTCCTTACTGGCCTTGGTATCTGCAGGGCTGCTTCTCTCACGTATTCTCACACCTCACTTCTCCAGCTGCAATTGCTTCTGTGCAATAACCTTCTTTTTAATCTTAACCATGTTATCCCAGAGGTGCTAGTACCATCACTGGTGGGTTAAGACTTGGCCAGGGGTGGGTCTGTCTTGGAGCTGTCTGGCATTGGCTTCATCAGACGTGGGGGAAGCTTGTGGCAGCTTCTTACAGCAACTGCTGATGTAGTCCCCGCACTATGAAAACCTTGCCACAAACCCTCAACATATTCCATCCCTGGCCTCTGCAAATCACATACTTAAAAATTATCATTGAAATTCACATTCATCACACAATTGTCACTCACATCAGGAAAAAAGAACTCTCCATACCAAAATCAAAATAACATCATCAGAACACTGAACGAAAGTGAACAATTTACACATAATCAAACCTTGTCCCTTCAAAAACAACTGAAATTCCCCACAATAATTTCACTCTAACATTTTTCAGTCCTTGTTTTGCCAGTTACCTCTCCCAGTTATTATCCTTTTCCCAGGTTCCTCATGCTCCAAGGTGCCAAGAACTGTTGTGGGTTGACCTTGGCTGAACATGAGGTGCCCACCAAGCCCCTCTATCACTGCCCTCCTAAGCAGGAGGGTGACAAAATAAGACAAAAAATTCCTTTTAGGTCAAGATAAAGCCAG
>VXBX01000571.1:161053-186186 GCA_013400415.1 Scytalopus superciliaris | reverse complement strand
AACAGGGACAGTCACATTCCTTCAAGCAAAAGAAAAGAAGAAGAGGAAAAAAAAAAAAAAACAGTCCACCAAAATATTTTATTCCCTACTTACTATCAGCAAGCAATGTCTGGCAACTTCCATCTGGAAAAAGGGCTTTGGCATGGGTAGTGCTTGCTCTGGTAGACATACCTTGTGAACAGCAAATGCCTTCACTTCCTTCTGCATCCTCAGCTTTTACATCTTAGCAGTTGTCATATGGTATGGAATATCCCTTTGGTCAGTTTAGATCAACTGTCCTGGTTATTTTGCCTCACAGGATTTTGCCCACCACATCTTACTGGTGTGGGTGGAATACTGGTGGAACAGCCTCAGTGCTGTGCCAGCACTTCTCAGTGGTAGCCAAAACACTGATGTGTTACCAACAGCTTTCTACCTACCAATAGAAAACATAGCACCGTTGGGAAAATTACTCTCTTAAGAACAAATAGATGGTATAATATGTATTTGGGTGACCAGAGAGGCTGTTTCAGAAAAGATTGCATTTTACAGCTGTTATTTTGCAATAAATTACCAGCAGTAGGTTCAATTGGAGATGTAGGAAGGAACTCATTCATACACACTCTTCGATGCTTAGATCTGACTTTAAGCTTGTAATGTTCTAAGGAGGAAATCAGTGTTACTGCTGGAACAGGTTTAGGATGAAAATAAGAAATGTATAACAGTATTTGCAAAGTGCCTCATTTTATCAGCAATATCAGTTTTTGGACCATTTATTTTTTAAAATATTAAAAGTGGGAGGGACTACACTAAGAAAAGGCATAGACCAGAAGATATAACTGCTGTAATTTTTGTTGAAGGAATACTTTCCCTTCAGTGTCTCAACTCACCTCCTGTAACTAACTTTTAGTTCATTCTATCTTCTCTGTGTGGTGGGAAACAGGCACAGATGAGGTGAAAACAGTTGTTCCAGGTCATATGGGGAAACAATCCATTGGAAAACATCATCCTTCAGCGCTTTAGTCATTGGAATGGTTTGAGCATGCTCCAAGAAGAGGAATGGTGCTAAAGGTTGCATTTTAAAGCCATTTGCATCTACTGTTGCTCTTTCTTACAAGACCAATTTGTTATTTCTTCACTGTAAGAATGTAAATTGGAAAGAAGTGTGCAGAAGAAAATTTCTTCACAGAGACATTTCAATTGCTATGTTGGTGTAAGACTCTTGATCCTTGTAATTTAATCTGTAAATGTCCCCTGCAAATATGTGAGGTAAACTGATAAATTAACAGTGCAGGGTGTTTTTGCCTTTAATCTCTAAGAAAGTAGTAATATTTGTGCTTTTTTATGCAATTTCTTTTCTTAAATGTTTACTTAGTCTCAGCTGCTGCTGTAAATATGTATATTTGTTTGTGTTGCAGTGGGTTTGGTTTGGGGTTTTTTTGTTTGTTTGTTTGGGTTTTTTGTTTGTTTTTTTTTAATACAATGCTGCTGTAGAACATTTCCATACAAATGATGGACAACTTTATATCTGCATTCATAGACTGATGAAGAAGCCATACTGGAAATATGCATCAGGGAGTGAATAATGCTTTTCATTAACAGTGATGTAAGGATTAGATGCAGGGAGTCTGAAAGCTCCATTCCTGTTCTGTTTCCAAATAGATTTGAAACACGTGAACCCACAAGTCCATTACTGTGCTTCATAATAGCAGAGGCAGTTCTATTGTTATCCATAACTATAATTATTTACACATCAATACATTTAATGCTCTTTTTCCTGTACCTGAGGAATAAACAAAAATATTCCCCTTAAAAGAGGATGCACGCAGATCCACTTTACCCCAGAATAAGTAAATAGTATTCCAATTGGTTTCACTTTTAAAATTCTTTGAAGTTATTTTACCCAACTTGGAAAGAATAACTGGTTTTTGAAGACAGTCTTCTCACCTAAGGTACATTTATTTTTTATTTGAATTGAATATACTGAGAGGAGACTTCAACTCAGTATTGGTTAAAAGACTGCAAAGATTCAAGTACAGGTGATATGGATTTTCTCTTGAATAAGAAGAGAGGAATCATTGTGAATCTTGTAGTAGTTTAACATTTAGTCATTTTATCATTTCCTGTTACTGTTATTCGTGCAATAGCTTTGTCCTCTTGCTGCTCTTGAGTTTGTTTGTACCATGTTCTTGAGGAAAATATGGGATGGCATTTTGCATTGTGTGAGATATTTAAATCATTGTTTTCCAACTTAGGTTGGCACTGAAGGATGTGAAAGAGGCAGCACTTGTGGTATAAAGCTGTAATTAAAGATCTCTGGCAGCAATTTGGGAAAAAAATTTGTAATTTTGTTAAACTTCGTAATGTTTGCATCTCATCCTCTTTAATAAAAAAAAAAATCTCTAAACTGGAAGGATTTACAAAGATTCTCTTCATGGAACAGAGACTAGAACTGCTTGCTTATCACATCCTATTTGTGAAATACTACAAAACCTATCACAAGAACAGAATGGGAGACATCAAGAGTATTGTCAGTGTCCTAAAATCACTGTCATTATAAAGTATTCTGGAAGTTTTGCTTAGGTGGACTGCAGACAACTTTGTGAAGGCCCATAGATCTGCATGCAAGAAAGATATTAACAGACTAAATTTGAAGTCTGCAATAGAATGCCCTTATATTGCCTTTAGCAGTGCAAAACACACCAGGTTCTTATATGATTACACAATTTTCCTAGACTGCAGAAATTTCTGCAATCAACTTTCATGGTTCATGCTTCTGTTGCTGAAATTAATTGCAATGTCAGTCAGTCTGTAATCAATCAGGAAGATAACATTCAAGTGAGTGTTTTATGTGTTCAGATGTACTATGTATTTATATTTTCCTATATTTTGCACTCTTAATTTTCAGTGTGGGTGAAATTGCAGTTTCTTTCTGTCTGAGTAGTAAGTCTGATGAGAGAATTTTACGAATCTGATTGAAATAGAAATCCAATCGACTGACCTCAAGTTCTTGTGGTAATTAAAATATGGTCATGTGTGACCATATGAATCAACACAATTTCTTGAGGACACTCTTCAAAGGATGAAGACTACTTCACAAAAATGGAACATATCTGACAATTTGGGGCAGGAGCCTTTTTGGAAGGAAGCTTCCTAATTTTATGTGGAGTCCTGTGAACTAGGAGAGGTTTCCAATTATCTGAGGCAAATGAGGGCTCCCTTGACAGAATAAAGGTGTCTGAGGAAGTGCAAGACTGGAGGGAGTGGCAAATGGGTAAAGGAAATGGGAGACAAGCTGGAAACAAGGGAAACTCACCAGAAGGGCACTCATTGCCTGAGTGTGGTCTGAGAAAGGTCAGCTGCGACTGAAACTGAAACTGGTGAGACAATGAAGGGCACCAAGAAGCTTTCCTGTTGTACCCCAACAGTGAAAGGGAAGGCTAAAGAAAATGTAACCATTCTGCTCACCAAGGGCAGGAGACCTCATGACAAAGAAAGTCAAAAAGGTCAGAATGCTTGTTTTTCTTTTGTTGTTGTTTATCTTTTTTTCATTGATAAAGCCTGCCCTTGCACATCTGAGCCTCCTAGCAGCTCCTGGGGGAGTGGTGCCCATGGGAAAGGGGGATGCTGCTAAAGGGCATTTAACTCACTGGGACACAGACAAGTCTGTGGCACCTTCAGCTCACGCAGGGGTGCTGTGGGACCTGACTCACATCACTGGAGTCAGCTATGTGCAGTCTTTGAAAGGTCGCGTTACCTTTGGAAGTTCCTGATGAAGGGGGAAAAGGCAATTGTTGTGCTCATCTTCCAGAATACTGGGGAGAGAATCCCATGTGATGGTGGACTGATGAGGACCTCTGAGCCCTTGAGAAGGCCATATTGGAGATATTGCAACTCCAACTACACAAGTCCCTGACAAACCTGATCTAGATGAACCTGCTTTGAGCAGGGTGCTGAATCAGGTGATTTCCAGAGGCCTCTTCTAATGTGTATGTTCCTATGTTTCCATGAAGTGTCAGCAAAATTGTTTCTTGACAATTGTCTCACCTTGACCTTGCTTCAAAGCCAAAGGTGTTTCTTAGCACACAGGACTGACTTTGGGCTGCCCAGATAAGTTGAGCACTTCACTGTCATTGGGTACACACAGCCATGGATAGTATGTCCTTGCAGTTTCTGATGCCACATGCTACTGCTTCTAGATTTACAGTAGCTTCCACAGCAATGAATTGCAGCTGGAAACAACAGCAGCTGCTTGAAAGTCTTTTACTGACCACTGTGTCATTTACTTTTGCATGCTTTGTAGCAGGGACTATATTTAGGCAAGGAAACAGCCCTTGTAGTTTTTGCCCAGCAGTCTTTCCTTTGACCCTCCTGTGCCCTTTTCAGGTATGTGTTTGTGTGTTACTGTGTGCATACTGTCCTTGCACTGTTTTAATAAATTTGGTGTTCCCTACAGGCAGCTGATTTTCATGTGTATTGTGCTTTAAGAGTGCACATCCACAATGAATCAGCTGTGAGCCTAGTGAGTGTGCCATCTCATCTGTGAGGTGCTCCAAAAGTGGTGCACTGTATGCTAGGTCTGGTACAGGAAAGTGATCTTCAACCTCAGGAAGAGTACTGTGCTGCTCTGCACCATGTGTCATGGAAGAAAGTTCTAGGTATTACATGAGAAGAGGGATAATGTGCAAAAGTGGCTTCTGTCTTGCAGAAAGCTGCTGACAATTTAACATGGATATATAATTTTGCCATTAAAATATTGGGGGAAAGGGCCAATTGTAACCTATTCTTCTTTTTTAGCACAAGTCTGCGTATCTGACATCAAGATGATTATATCCTTGTAAAACATGTCCATGTGTCAGTTACAGAATTGTAATTTTAATGCCTTAAGTTAATTCATCTTCCACAAGCAACTAAAAAGCCTCTTTCAATAATTTAATTTAAATCAGTTTCACCCTAGTTCTTCTGCAACTGCTAATCTAGGTTTTAACAAACTTTTCACAGCAGTTCTACCTGTGCACAACCACACAACTAATCCTTTCCTTGATGTCATCATTCTCCCATACCTCCATGAAACTTTTATGGGAGGGGTTGGTGCACGGTGTAAAATGGAAAAGTCAACTTATATTAGAGCAACAGATGAGTTAGTGTAGAGGTAAATAGTAGCATGTTTCTTGATTTTTTAGAGTTAGGGTGAGGGGACATAGAGAAAGGAGAACTGATATTTTATTAGGAAAGCAATTCACTGGTGTTTGAATTCCACCTTCTTTATAAGGCATTGAACAGGCTGTTGAAAGGTCTGGATTCAAAGGAAGCTGTTAAAAAAAAATTACCTCTCTTTGTGAGTTTTGCCGAACCAATAGACAACAGAACTTTTAAATGGCATTAATTTTATTTACAAGTCCAGCAATTATTTTTCAATTGCTGGTGTTTTCCACTGTGGGTGTCTTTACTCATCTCAAATTTTAGTCAAAAATAACAGTAGAAATGGCTCATTCTCTGTTGTCCTAATAGGTTGAAATGTTTCTTATGTGTATGTGTGTTTTTCTTTAGTCCATTACAATCGTTTTGAAGAGAGAATGGCAATTTGATGTGCTGGGCAACTGACTGGTCTTAGTAGGGCACTTTTGTAACAGTTCCATATGTGACGCCTGAAAGAAATGTCAAGCTTATCTGTTTTCAGATAATGTTTATTGACTGGTGTCTGAGAACACTAATTGTACTGAACATACACCTGGGGTGACAAGGGGACATTTTATCCATGTGCAACAGAAGAGTAGATGACGGACTGCCAAGTGGCACAATGAATGCTGCCTCCTTTTATTTATTGGTTTAAGCACTCAGCTTGAATTTTGTTTCTTTAGGTGGTTATAGTTTTTTTCCTGTTTCAATTGATACCTCTGTTTATACCCATATTAAAGGGAGATTAAAAATTCAGCATCTTCTTGAACTTGCAGGTCATTGCACACATCTTAAAAGTCATAGCAAATGTTCACATGTGCTTTGAGTTTTTGTTCTGCCCAGGTCTTGAAGCCTCAAGCTTTACTGGGCATTTTACTTTAATTTAAGACTCTAAGAGATTTTGCTTACGTGAATTCTTGCAAAGTCTTTTGTTCTTTGATACTTTGAATCCATCTGGAGAAAGTGGTGCCAAACTTTCTCTAAGAGAATTTCTTTTAATTTAGTGAGAAAATAGGTGTTTTGTCAGAAGGGTTACAGGAGTAACATATAACCAAGGAAAATATTCCAGAAAAGCATTACATTTAATAACAGGCTACTGGGAATAAAAGGGCTTCCCTGCATCACATCAATCAAACAACTCCGTGAGATACAAATCCAGTCTCTAACAGTCTTTTATCTGTGTTTTGATGAGAAACCAAGTGCCTGTAGTTCCTTTTGAAAACCCTAAGTACTTTGTATTTTGCTAAGTGTAAAATGGGTTTTGTTTCATAAGGAATACCTTAGTTGTTTCCTCCAGCTCTAGCTATGAGGCTTCCTTAGTGCCAAAGCACTCTAGTTTCAGATGGCAAAATATTTCAAGCACCTGAAGAGTTGGAAGGGACAGAAAATCATGTTATAAAAGCAACAGAAAAAACCCCAACACTTAATTTCTTCATTATAGATGAAACTGGACTTAAAAATAAATACATAAATAAAATCAGATGCCACTGAAAGACTAGATTGCTTCATATTTCAGTTGTGTTTTCATATGGTCAAGGCCTGTGTACTGAGTGAGTCCAACGCTAACCAGTCTAATCTCCATGGGAATTCTTCTGGTATAGAATAAAGGGCACTTGGACTGCTGTCAGATTGGTAGGGTATTGTTAAGAGATGGTGATAGCCACTTCTCATCTTTAAAGAGCTGTAGAAAATAGATCAGTTCTGGTTACAGAAACTATCAGCTGCAACTATTTTCTGCCATCCTCTGGAAATACACAAGGTATAGTTGACAAAGAAGTTTGGCTAGCCTTTACTATTTTTCAAAGGCTTCATTTGTGGACACAGGGTAGAAAAGATCAGCACAACTGAAGGAATATACCAGCTGATACAGAAGAAAACCTAGCCCTGAAAGAGCTGAGTTTCTTTGCTACAAGGTTTTGCTTAAACAGAGCTCTGTTAGCCCAAATAGCAATTCCTGCTATGTTCCAGAAATAAGGACACAGCACTTTTATTGTGGCATAACAGAGCTCTGTCAAAAGGCATTTCCCTAGTGATCTCCCAGTCTAATGGAAACAATCTGCAGGAGCCCCCATTTTTTGCTAGCCTTGATTCAAAGAGTTTGCAGAACTGAGAATCTTGAAGCTTCTGTCTCTAAGACTGATAAAGGCTCTGTGACCTGCTGCAGATTTGTATCTTAGAAAAGAAAATCAGTGAGCCTCCCACAGCTACCTGAAAGCAGAATTATGTAACATGACTGCTTATGGATACATGTTCAGTATAAACAGAAAACAACAGCCTTGCAAAACAGCCTCCCAAACCAGCAGAGAGGTGATGCTTTAAAAGCTTGATGTTAGGTCTCTGGTTAAGTTACCTTATCGGCAAGTTTCATTTTTGGTGTTGGGGTCATTTAATAAGAATCCACTTTTTGACCACAACCTTTTTAAAATTTAAGGAAGAGTAACCTGTCTGAAATGCAAAGTAAAGTGCTGGGCATTATCTTAGCCATGTTGTTGCTCTGTGGATTGCCATTTCTACCTTTTAAAGGTGGAACATCCAGTAGAGTCTGGCCCAAACTTTTACTGTGTTCGTATCAGAATAAATTAGGTGATGTTTCTGGAAGCCATAACATACCAAGAGTAGAATTAAAGAAACACTAAAACCTGGAGATCAGTATCCTAGGAAATATCTTAATTTTAAAAATAGGAAATTAGCATTTCCTCTTATTTGCATATAAAATCTTCAACCTTCAGAAATCCTCATAAATTCTTATGGTGTACAGTATTTATACTATGATTTTTTGTAACTGATGTGCTGTAGCTACATATTAATGGTGAAAGAGTTTCTTTCTATGCAGGTTACTGAGCAGTTTGTACCGGGAAGGATTGCTTGTGTATGATACGTGCAGCACATCTAACAATGAGGGTTAATACTGAAGCTTAAAAGCTTTTGAGATGATTGTCTTCTGTCTCTGCTACACCTGCACAGTGGCACTATGACCTTGCACAGAGTCAGAATATGAGCGGTTCTCAATTTAAAGAGAATAGAGGAAATCTGTTTAATTTGAGCAAGAAAATTAATTTAATTCAATCTAGATTTTCTTTAACAGAAGCAGATGGGTTTAGGAAGTCAAATAGTAATGGAGATGGATTTTTCTATGTTTCAAAGAGATGATTTGCAATAATCTGTAATATCTGCCATTCTCAGAGAATGTGCATGAAATGCTGTAACCAGAAATACTATATTGTATGTATTAAATGAAGAAACTTAACAGGTAATTACACTTTGTATAGTTATTTCTCTTTTAGTCATCAAATTTTATAGCTTTAACCCTCTAAGTTTTTCAGACCTGCAGCATCAGGCAAAGGATTTCTGATGATACTTTTCTTTTCATGATTTTCTTCAAGCTGTGATGAACAAATGCTTTCTAAACATTCCCTGTAGTCTCTGTGGAGTAGAGGGATTGTCAGACAGACAAACTTGGAAATTTTGTTCAGAGGACTACAGATGTAAGTGTAGTTCCAGTTATAGATCATAAGTAGGGCACTCTCTGGTAGTTCTGTATTGTAGAGCATATATTATTATGTCCATATGAACTTACTTTTAAAACTAATTATTGTTCTTTCATTTCATCTGTATAATAAGATTTAAATTTAACATTAAAAACTGAAAGTTCCCTCTTGATCTTTCTCAGTGTGCTGGTAGAATTCTTGTGCAGCAAATGAGATAGAANTGACCTTTGCTGGTTCCTGCTGATTCCAAGGTGGGATGTTGCAAGAGTTCCGTCCTCAAATCCTGTTACCTCCTTTATCTCCTGTTATCATTCCTCTGTAGCCCACTATCATTTCCAGACAATCCCCAAGTCCTGGCTTCTAGTTAAACATTCCCTAGGAAATTTGTGTTACATTGTCTGAGGATCTTAGGTTTTGCTCTGCTTCAGAAGTAGAAGAATAAGTAGTTCTACTCACACTATTTTTTCGAAGTAAGAAACAGTAGCAACTTACAGTAGTCATTGTATGCCTTTATGGGGGGCCAGAAAAGCAACCTGAGAAAACCTTCTTAGATTTAACTGAATACACAAAACCTCAGGAAATGTCAAATGTGCTGCAAACAGCAAAAATAAGTCAAAGGTCTGTTGGATTCCACATTTTATTCAGAAGCAGTTTTTCATCAGCACAGGACCTTCATTAGAAAACGGTACTTAATCTTATTCCAATTTCCGGTGTTTTCATAAAAAGATGTGTGGAGCAGAAAAGTGAATAAGCACAACTGAAGGTTTAAAGAGAGAGACTAATGCCATTTGCTGTTCTTTTATGACGATGCTTGAAAGTCAGTGGATTTGCACACTTGCGTGTGCTTATTAATATAAGCAAACTCAGCTGCCCACAGTGCTAAGCAGGAATGTGGCCCCTGCTTTCCTGAGACCACATTTCCTACCAGATTAAGTACTTTGAAAGGAGACAAGAGCAACAAAAGGAGACAAGAGTGGCAGTTTGTTGTTGTTGAGACAGACAAACGACAAAATATACAAGAAAGTCAGGCATGGATCCCCTTTATTTTTAGCACAGCTACTTTTTATATCTTTCCTAAGTGTACGTGCATTGACATTATTGGTGCTTATTATATATAAACAATCTTTCATTGGCCATAGTTACAATCCTTTGTTTCTGTACAGATTCACCCAGCTCATTATCGCTTATCTTGCAGCTTCCTGAGTCCTCTCAGCACCTGCAGGTTGTTTACAATCCTCTAGCTGAGAGATGCATCTTCATGGGTACACAATCTTGTCAGGGTGAAATTCTTCTTGCTCTGCCAAGGGATGTGCAGACCCATCGCAGTTCCCCACAGCAGTTCAAATACTGCTGCTCATGGAGTCCATGTGCCATTTAAAACACCAGGAAAACTGAAAACAATTTTTATTGGCCCTGAGTAGCGAGAGAACACCTGACTCTGTCTCGATAACTGTCTGTTATCCTGTTATCCTTTTTTTTTTTTTTTTGAAAGTTTGCTGGGCAAAATCAGTGCCACTTGCAACGGATGCTGCATGAGTAATACGTGGAGTTCATTAGCATGTAGCAGTTGTCACTAATCTCTGACATGAGTGGCTTCCAAGTTGCTTGTGAGGAGGTGGTTTGAGGCCAGGGCTATCTGGAAAGGGCTGCACAGCCAGGAGGTGGCAAGCTGGGTTAATTTGCTGTAACGGTCCCCTGGCCATGCTAGGA
This sequence comes from Scytalopus superciliaris, assembly GCA_013400415.1. Classification (NCBI taxonomy): domain Eukaryota; kingdom Metazoa; phylum Chordata; class Aves; order Passeriformes; family Rhinocryptidae; genus Scytalopus; species Scytalopus superciliaris. The sequence continues at coordinate 175,831 of VXBX01000571.1, read as the reverse complement.
AGTCTGAAGACCTATTTGTTTATCGATTTTTGAAGAAGATTGAAAAGTGCAGTGAAAAGTCACAAATCAGGAAGAAAATGAAAAGCAAAGTTTGTATTTGATCTGTGGCATTGAGCTTTTGCTTTTGCTCTCTCTGGAGGTTGTGAAGAAGCACTCTGGTCCCACTTGGTCTAACCAGCAAGAAATCATTTTCTTCCTGCTAAACTATTTTAAACTTTACAGGATTTTATGAGCTTAGCCTAGCAAAGGCAAGATGGTGATTAGAAGTATGAGAACAAATTAATCAACTCCCCAAAGATAGTCTCATCTATTAGGTCCCCATTAAAAAAACCTAAAAGTACCAAAATTTAACATCTAGTTAGCTAACAATTAATGAACTAAAAGAAGTTGGAAGGGAAAAAGAATCTTACAGAAGACTGATATAAACTGTCTTAACTAAAAAGATAAAAATTCTTTTTCTAAATGGGAATTCATTCTGATGAGACCTCAGTGAAAAGGAAGATGCATCTTGTTGACCTTTTTCCCCTTTTGAATACTTAGAATTTTATCACTTCCAAGGAGTTAATTTTGTATGTTTAAAAAGCACATTTATTTAATATAATTTTCATGTTTATTTAATAGTTTTGAGATGTTCACAAGTGAGAGGACTTGAAAGAAAGCAAGAACAAATTTTGCTATTAAAAAGCATAATGTGAATCTTCTTTCAAGCATAGTCAATCTGCACATGCTATTCTGAAGTGAATAACAAGTATTTGAGTTATACTATCAGAACATGCAAAATACATTCAAGGGTAGAGAGGATGGCAAAAACTGCAAGGTACAATGTAAGGTTGTTCCCCACTGCATTGACTTTATAACTAAATTTGTGTATGATGTTTGACTACACAAGAAGGAACAAAAGCTTTTAGGGAAACCAGGTCTCTAAAGCTGATTTCAAATAGCACCTATACCATCTCACAGCCCCAGGTAAACTGAGTGCTCTTAATGGAAATAGTGTGTCTGCATTCGGTCTGCATTATACCCATGCTAATTGCCATCTTCTTAACAGAGGTGATTAACTAGGAAGAGAAGACTGTCTTAAACTATGATACTTGTACTTAATGCAGCTTGCTTACCTCTACACCATTTTATTATCTTGCATAGGTATGGCCTTAATAATGTCATTATGTTCAGCCTGCTATCTTTGGTCTATTATGTGCTCTGTTGAGGAAGGTAAAAATCACAACTTCATGACCAAAGTTATTATTTTTGGCTCTGTAGAGGCAGTAAAAAATACTTTCTTTTAAATCAGCATGTACACATGCAGAGAGAAACAGTCACTTACTTGCAATTATGTCTGTTTGCTTCTCAGCTTAAGATATTTTCATAAATATAAATTTTCACAGTTAGCATGGAAGAAAATTGAAGTCAGCACGTCACTAATGACAGCACTTCAGACTAGTGGGAATTTAGAGGTGTATTTGTGGTAACTGGATGTTGAGCTGCCTGCATTTCTGTTATATTCATGAAGGAGAACCTACAAGAAGACAATGTTATTCACATGTAACGATGGCAGTTGGTCTAGAGAGGTCAACTCTAAGCACCTAAGAGTCTTCCTTAGTGACACAAACGAAGTCAAAACAGAGGGCTGCGTCTCTAAAAATAATGCATCTTACTTAGTATTAACCTCTGGTCTCTTCAGAGTCTCCAAAAGAAGCTATAGCAGGTAGATGGTGGTAAATGTTTTGCTCTCTATGTGGTCGTGTGACAAAACTTTACTAGATAAGTCAATTTTATGACGGGATTGGAAATACCAGCTTCTCTGTATAGAACTAGGGCATTCATGGCAAACATGAAGGAACTTGAGTACTTGCTTAACTTAGTCCACTATTATTTTGTTGTGCTTAAAATACCTGCCTTACAGGCAAAGGCAGTATATTCCTCATGAGAAATTTCCTAGTTTGAGACTATGTTATTTGGCTAAGTAAACAGAGAGGTTTATTGATGCCAGTTTGACTGGCTTTGACCAACTATGTTGTGTAACTTTGCGTAGCTTTATGCATCAGACCACTTTCCAGGAGAATCAAGAAGTAGCAGAGTGCTTTTAGATGTTCTGCTCAGTATGTAACAGTACAGTGATGAAAGAAACTACTTATCTGAAATTAGTAGGAACATATAGACAGCAAAGTGTATTAACAAATGCAAGGCTGTGCTGTTGTCTGATCACACTGTCCACCATAGAGCTTCTACACAGTGCCTTGATTCTCTTTTTAGAGAAGCCTGTGATGTGGTCTATAAATTCTTTAGGTTCAGATGTCTCTTGTAGTATACGTAGTGTTTAGTACTAGCAATGTGTCTCTATAACTACTGCTTTAAAACAAGCAATTAAAAATGAAATGCCAGAGTTGCACAGAAATTTATTATTAAATATAGCATTCAATATATAATTATATGATAATGGAACACAGTATCTGAATTTAAAGGTAGAAACACTGCGAGTTGGTGTAGGATTCCTTAGTGATAAATGGGAGTTGAGTTACTGTCACAGTAATGATTTGTGTTTTTTACATCAGGAATGCTACATATTCTACTTTCTCTGCAATGAATATTAAAAATACTCATTAAAATTGAGCATCAGTTAAGGGATCCTTGGAGAATGGATAAAATTGTCTACAGTAAATAAAGTTTAAAGACATTAATTTTAACAGTTTAACGAGCACAGACATGTCTACCTCCCTTCACAATATGCAATTTACTTGAAGCCTGAGAGTGGGTTTCATGGGTATTTAAGTTAGGCATGCCTCTTCTCCATTAAATTAGAAATAAATTGTCTCCTACAACTAAAATGCTACCCATGGGCATAAAATAATATTATTTGTTTTGTAAACAGATCAAACGACCTTTATTAGATGACAATGACACTGAGAGAAGCAGTTTTTTATTAACATCTGAGCGTGTACATCTTCCATTCATAATGTTTAATCAAAGAATGGATTCAACATCAACATAAGACTCAGAGTTAAACTTTCCTTCTGTGCATTAGCCACTGCAACTTTTAGCTGCAAAAGTTACCTTTCTGTCTTCCTGTTGGTGATGTGTAACACAAAGGGTCTAAAAGAATTAAAAAGTGTAAGGATGTGAAGGTCACAAAGCTCAGCACCTGTCTAGTCTCTGGTATTAATTTCAGAAACTGACTGGTGCTAAGGATTTCCTTGGGGGAAGACCTGTGAGCAAAGAGGAAGAGGAGCACTGTATGAAAATGCACTCTCAGGAGTGTCTAGTGGCTCTGAGAATTTCTGCAGGGTTCCTGATTGTGAAGTTGTGTGTTTAAGAGCACAAATTTAATTCTCACTTCCGTGCCAAATCCACTTTGTCCCTGGTAAACTGTAATAGATTCTTATATTAGTTTTCCTTCTGAAACACTTTGGAAAAATGATGCTGTGCCCTTACATGTGGAGCACAGGCCGTGACTGTAACTGCAAAAGCTTATCATTTAAATTCTGAGTAAGTCTGGTAGCAACCCTATGAGGTGCTCTCCAGCTGATATCTGGATTACACATCTATGCCCTGACCATCCTTGAGCTGAGAATAAAAGTAAATTGTGATCAGATTTTAGCCTCTTTGACAGATGTCTGTCTCTTACAGAGACATCTAATGGTTGGGTCCATTAAGCCCCTTGAGTCAATGCTGAGCTATGAAGATACTCCACCAGTTTAAACACAAAAACCTAGAGGACATTTTGGTGTTTGTGAACACATGCAAATTGAAAGAGGCAACATGCAAGCTTAATAATGACTTCATACAAATTTCCACTGAGAGCTATATGAAACTGACTTTCCATGGCTGATTTCCTCACCCATCTGCAAGAACTTTGGGGTGTGATCAGAGACTTTAGGAGCATATCAGGACACACTTCTATGGCTAGGTTGGCTCTCAAATGAAAGCGTAATCATGGATTAAAACATTCGCTTCCTACACCCTTGGCAGGCATATGAGGCAGAGGACAGAAAAAAGATTCATAAGGTGTAGGGATATGCAATTTCATGAGTCAAGTTAGTATTCTTAGCTTGAATATAGGCTCACTAGGTTTTCACAGCTCCTCAAACTGCAAAAAGGTCTTATCAGTTTAGTCAATTTGCATTTGGAAAATGGAATCAAATTTCCAAGGTTGCTATCAGCCCAGCACCCCTTACTTTCTGGTGAGGGAAAAGCAGATTGAGCCATATTGTTAACAACAACAACATCAAAATGGGGTATTGGAGGCAACAGTGCATAATCACAGAATAAATAGGAGGTTGTCATTTGGGTACTTCCATTTGAAATCTTCACACTTTCTCAGGGTGAAAATTTATTTTTCTTGAGTAACTTTACATAGGTTGCTGCCTTCCAGTGGTAATTACACTGGAGGAATAAATATGGGGACAATGAGTAGTGATCTCTCTGGTTCCTGGCACACTGAATTATAAAAATGAAAGAAATCTTACTAGAAATATATGTAGCTGACTGCTTCATTAACACTTTTATAAAATCACATGTTTTTCAGGAAGAACAGCTGTGGAACAGACAAGTGTCCTCTTATGGTGTTTTTATCCCAGAGTTTGTTTGACTGGATTTTAGACACTTTAGAGGTAAAAAATGTTAACTTGTGCTTTCATTCTTCCTTCAAAGTTTGGAAACATCTCAGAGCATCAGAGTGTTTGAACACTAAGACTGAGCTTGTGCCACCACTGATGCTGGCATGGAGGTCTTGTGCTGCAAACAGCTGGAGTCCTGTGGCTGCAATCATGAGGGCCCCGAGGACTCAGAGTTTCTAGACATTGCCAAGTCCAGCTGTTTACAGTTCCATCTGGAGCTGCAACAGTTGCATTGCCAGGTTCAGTATTTAGTGCTTGCTACAATTATTTTTCCTTTCAATGAAAGGCATATAGCACATATTTGAAAAATAAATTTAAGGCTGCCAAATCCAGGTCATAATGGCAAGGAAAACAACTTGAATTTTTTGCTAGATCCTTCACATGCTCATTAATTCCATTGTCACATTACACTTACCCTGATAAGTGTTTTGTCCCACAGTACTCAGAGGTACATAAGATCATAAACAGTGTTAAATAAATGTTGTTCCCTGATTTTAAGTAAACTCCTTTAAAATTTTAATATGTGGCTTTACTGTCCAGGCATGTAATCTTTATAAGATAATATCCAAATCAACAAGTCAAAGATTGGACTCAATGATCTTGGAGGTCTTTTTCAATCTAACTGATTCTGTGATTCTAGCTCTTAGGAGCAAACTGTGAAGTAGTCCTCCAATTAGCACCCACTTTTCCTCAATCAGGCAATTAAAAATAGAAAAATTTAGATTTATATAATTATGTGGGGTTTATCCTCCTGTTTCAAGCCAGTGTTTCTGAACTATTTTCTGATGTTCAGAGTATTAATAAAAATTATAATTTTAAAAAACCTCGCAAACAAACAAAAAAAACCCAAAAACCCACTACCAAAATAAAACCCCATCAAAATAAAATCCCACCACACTAAAATGAAGCTGTTATGCTTATTCTGGTAGATTTTTCTTGTCTGGAAGTATTATATGCCTGACAAGTATTGCTTTTTGTGTCATCTAAAAGAAAGCCTGTTTTGAATAGGACAAAAACTGTTTTAGTAGTAAATTGGAAGTCAGCCAATGGAGTGTTTTATCAAAGGGATGTGCAAGGTGAGGTTTTTGCTTTCAAAGTGGTACTTGACTAGATCTGGATTTTTCTATTCTTTACATCAATAAGAATAGACTCAAAAAAAAAAAAAACCCAAAAAACAACAACAAGAACAACAACAACAACAACCAAAAAAAAAAAAAAAAAGAAACAACCCACCACAAAAACCACTTCTGACTAAGAAAAGCAAGACTGTGCCTTGTGTGAGAAAGGCTTGTGCAGTTTATGGTGTTGACTCCTTCATGTGCACAACCAAACTAGGCAGAGAGGCTGAATGTAGTGTTTCTGTGCAGGGAAGAGGCCAAAGTGACTCAGCAATGCACTCTGGAAGTGCAGAACCTAGAGCATCTGTTGTTTCATTTGTTCTCCTCCCCTGTGCTTTCAAATACCTATACTCACCTTCACTTTGTTAATTTTGCTTTATTTCACATCAATACCTGCTGCAAATTGGCAGCTCTAGGAGCAGAGACTCTTAGACACCACTGAGCTGATCAGGTCAGGGACACAGATACTGCTGTCACCAGCTACTGAACATGAGAAAAGACAGATGGAAAAATGCTGTCTTACCAATGCTTATAGCTAGCTGTTGTGGTAGGTGTGTGATTTGTGCAGACGCTGACAAGAAACTGATCTTTGTTTCTTGTCTCCATCCATGCACCATGATTCAGGGTTAGAAAAGCCTCCACCTGTGATGTGACAGGAACCACTGTTTCTGTGATTAATGCTACAAGTGTTTCAATGAGCAGCTTTTTACCTTACCTGCTATGTTGTTTTCCGGCTGATGGCTGTTTGGTAGGAAATTTTTATTAAGGAGACTTTTAAGAAAACAGTATTTTTCATAGGGCATTAGCAGTCTAAAATAAGTCTTAATTCTATGCATACCATTCCTTGAAAATTCAATTAATTGGGCCAGTGCCTCACCACCCTCACAGTAAAGAACTTTTTCCTAATATCTAATCTAAACCTACTCTCTTTCAGTTTGAAGCCATTCCCCCTTGTCCTGTCACTACATGCTCTTGTAAAGTCTTCATCTTTCTTGTAGGTTTCTTTCAGGTAAAGTAAGATAAGTAAGATGTGAACTCAAGTTCAGAATTCCCTTGCCCTCTAAAATGTATGTTACCTGAGATATGTTTCTGGGACACTTTTATGACTGCAGATGGTGATAGCTCCTGAAGCAGAGGAAACAGCCTTGGCAGGAGGTAGCTGAGGGTTTGTTTGGGTTTTGCAAATCTTAAGCTTACCTCTTTTTCATGGTTACAAAAGATGAAGTGTTGCCCTTTCTGTGTGGAAGGCAAGGCTGAACCTAAAGCAATTTAGATGGTAGAATAAAAGCACAGTTTATGTGGGAAAAGATCCTTAAGATCATCAAATCCAACCTTTACCCCAGTGCTGCCAAGTTCACCACTAAACCATGTCCCTAAGAACCATATCTACAGATCTTTTACATATCTGCAAGGATGAAAAGTCCACAACTTTCCTGAGCAGCCTGATGAAAGGCTTGTCAACCCTTTGGTGAGGAAGACAAAAAAATTTTACAAAATATGCAAGAACATTTGAAAAGATTATGTCACTTTTCCAAAGTTTTGCTGGAATTAGCAGTATCAACACAAGCTAATGTAATAGAAAGTAAAATAGGACCAATGGATAACATTAAAATGGATGATGAACATGCTCCAATTTACAAGCAAATATTATGTTTAAGCTGAATCAACAAATAAATTTGTTGTTGGAAATGCTAGTACTAAAGGTGAATGTTAATTTAATAGTAGGTGAAGTAATTCATAGGTTCACTGAGGTGAGCTTATTCTTGCAAAGAATCTAGAGGATCAGAATATATAAAAATATGCTACATGGTACCAACAGGAAAGACCTCTTTCTGACAATATGGAAGCTGAATCTACTGCAGAGTTGCAAATGCCAAACTGTCACAGCAATCTTACCTGTAGGAAGAACCTGGAAGAGGTGTGTGTTAGTCTAACTGCTTTCAGCATCATAGGTGAAGTAGGAGGAGGTGGCAACAAGGCTTCAACTGCACAAGGGGCAAAGATGAAACCTTTTTTATATGTTTCCAAATTTGTTAGTAGGACATTGACCTCTACCAAATTAAGAGGGACCCTGAAAGAGAAAAACTGATGTTAAACCATTTTCTATTTCAATTGTCACTTAAGATTCTGGTAGGTGGCCCAGAAAATGTGCATTTGTGAACAATCACACTTGTGAGAGATAGCCATTTTAGAAACATGGAGCAGAAAATAATGTACAGTGTTTTGATAAGTTGCTCTGTTTTATTTCCAGCCTCTACTTGATACATTGTGGTGCACATTATTGATACATGAGGGCCTTTGTCTTGGTGCTGACAGTTTTGTTTCGAAAGCACCAGCCTGGTTCATGGACATTGCTGCAAAAAGTGTTGAACAAGACATGTAATCAGATGCAAGAAGACTGCAAGGCAGCAGTGTTTTAATATTGTTCTGAAATGAACCATGACACTGAGGATGCTACTAGTGCTTGTCATATATGCCAAAAGATCAGATCAAATCAAGCAAAACTGCCAATGTAGAAATTGGCACACACTTTTTTCCCACTTAGAGAAAGCTCTACACTTGTTAGAGACAATCAGAAATTGTTATAGATTATTATTGTCATTTTCCTCTGATGGTCTTACTAAACAAAATATGGTCAAAAAGATGAATGGGCGACCAAATGCCAGAGTTTTATGGGCATGACTTCAAGGACCCTGTGGTGTAAAGCACTTTCAGCTGTATGGTTGCCATCCTCTGTAAGCCCTGATCCCACAGAATGCAGAAATGCTATAATTTAGAGCTGTTAAAGCTGCAGAAGGGGGCTGATGAGGCATGACTTATTCAAACAAGCACTGATGCCAGTAAAGGCAAGTTTGGGAACATTTATGGTAACCAAACACAAAGTGACATGAATGCTGTAGAAGCAAATTTGCCAGGGAAGACACCAGAATGCCAATTACTGGCCTGGTCAGTGTCATCATGCATTTTGTTATGTACTTGCTTTTGTTCCTCCTACTCATGCATCACCTTAATGCTTCTACACAGAGAACTTCAGCTTTCTATGTTATTAAAGTACCTCAGCTAAGATGTTCTGGAATTTCAGGGCTATATTTGAGCATTAAAAAAAGAGTAAAATAGAGATCACAGAGGTACAATTGCTCATCCATTGACCAAAAAAAATTACCTCTGTAGCTTATTTTCTTGAAACATGGTAACAACAAACATAGCTTATGTAAAAAGAATGATATAGCATGAGATATTATCTGGAGAATACATTTCTCTAGAGAATTATTTGGTTTTGAAATATTTTTTCAATGTCTTTGATAAGCATAATAAGTAGACCACATTCTGTAATTTTAACTTACATTCTCATTTCACCCAAGCAGTACTCATGGCTGCCTTNAGAACAAAAAAAAAAAAAAAAAAAAAGAAAAGAAAAAAAAAGGAAAAATCTCACGTCAAGTATAGTCCGTGGGCTTAGAACTCCTTATTGAGGCAATAACTGCAGCACCATTTAAAGTAAAGATTGCAACTTACATAGATTTTCTGGGCTTAAATAAAACACTAGGCATTAAAGTCTCTAAATCTTATTGTCCACCCAATGCTCTTATTTTAGTGACAAAATGGTGATAGTTTTGCTTGCTACCATTTGCTCTATGAGTCTTGTTTTATTTCCTTCTGTTCCCAAAGTTTTGCTGCTGTTTTGATGATATAGGTAATAAATGGAAAAATTTTGCCTATGTCATGCAAGCCAAAAGACTATTAAAAATTTGCCAAAAAGTTTGGGGCTTGCTCATTTATTTTAACCTTGGCTAAACAGGATGTAAGATAAAACAGGATCAGCTCTTTTGTTTTGTTGGCTGGTGTTTTATTGAAATAGGGAGTAGTAGTAATAGGGAGAAGAAATCAACTTTAATTATATAATTGAGATTTGAGGGGGAAAAATCTAATGGTTTCTTTTTAAAAGATGGGATCCCAACTTTTAGTGCTGGTTTTGTGCTCAGTTGTCCACCAAAGTATATCTTACTTATTGTATGACTATTAAAAAAGAGTCAGCTCCTTTATTACAGAAAAATTGAGCATATACAGCACTCTCTAAGTATATTTTCAATAGGGTTTTTTTATTACTAAATCAAAATTTCTTGATTTTGTTAATCTTACCATCTTTCTTAGAACGGCAGAAATCACATATCCTGTGTTTACTGTTCTATTTTCTCTGGTATTGTATACATGCTCATTATGTCCTCTTGATTTTTTAAATTTAAATACAAAATTTTGGTCATCTATTACATCAATTTGAACACTGCTACAACTATCCCTGTGCAAATGAGTTTTTCTTTGCAGTGTTTACTGGCCCATCTGTTCTGAGCCAACTTTCTGTGAACTCTTGGTTTTCTGGTTTCATACTCTTTGAACAGTTTCTTGACATCTGCTGTCTAATTAACATAAGGAACACTGTTGATCAACATTTTATACTAACGACCTTTTTGATGTGAGATCTTGTAGGTATGCTGCTGGATACCTTTCAAAAGTTGCCAGGGTATCCACATCTGCTGATTAACTTGGGAAAGAAAGTGATTGAGCTGTAGCCAGGATAAATGACATATTTGTCTTTTTCTTCTTTTAGATTGTAGGTACATATACAATATTCTTAGTATGTAAAACTGAGCCAAACCTTCCTGGCTTCTGATTTTGCAACAAACTTATATTGACTTTTTTTATCAACTGTGAACAGAAGTGTATTTTGTATGCATATAGGTAGGTTGGTATCCTAAAAATGTGCAAAATTAAACATTTCTTTGCTACCCAGGCTTGGCTAAGGCACACCCATGTTTGCAGGTGCAGATTCCACAGTCTTGCAGTGATGTCTATTCATGATGTTTCTAAATCTCTCTCAGCCCTATGCACAACTGAATTGAGTGTTTTCAATAGGAGTGTCTTATAAACTGTGTGGAGGAAAAAAGGGTCCCCTTTTCCTGTGAGCAGAGAAACTTCTGCATACCAGTATTTTTTACTCTGGATGCACAATACTATTTCCATAGTGTGAGAGGAGGTGATGCTGGACATTGATGGCTCTACTTATAACAGGTCATGTAGAGCTCACTTATACTGACCCTGTCCTCTCTGGCAGCTTCATCACTGAGCTGTTTGGTTTTGCATTTGGTGTTATGCTCCAACAAGAAACCTGTAAGTTGTGATTATTACTATTGTCACCTTTGCAGATATATATATTCTATAATTCCCTGCTGAACTGAGATTTAGACAAGTAGAAAAGTATGATTCTTGTCAACATTATATCTTGGGTGCTGTAGCATATCAAGGTTTATCCCACAAAATACAACTTCTGATCTCTTTTAGAAAGTCCTAACAAATCCAAGACAAACTGTAGTCTGACTGTACTAATCATGCATCACTTTTGTGTGAAACAGTAGTTTTGTGAGATGTTAGAGAAATAACTTGCTTACTGAGGACTTACTATCATTTTTAAGGAAAATGGCTATAAGGCAGCTTGGTTTAGGGGAAAAAAACTTAATTTTTTTCTTATTCCTATCATCCTGAAAGTGTCATATTTATAATTATTAAGTCCAGTCCAGGAAAATTAATTAGGGAGTCCATTCCAAAATAAGTTATGGTGTTTCAATCTTAGCAGACATATTTATTCTTGTGCAAATTCAATTTGTTTCTAAAAGTGAAGAACTGTGAAACCTGCAAACACAGAAAAGTGAAAGAGAGCTCACTGCACGTGTTGTTGCTGTGAACTCTGCTCTATTACAGAATGGCATGAGCCACCAGGCAGAATTTTCTGTGGATTGGAAAGGAAATATTGGAAAATCACAAGCTTTTGCAATGTAGTATTGCAGTGTTTATTGATGTCCTAGAACCTTGCACTAAAACTCCACTGGTTGTAAGACTGCTAAGCCGCTCTCCATCATCCACCACCAGTCTTGGCTAACCAGGTGAGTCCCAGACAATGGAAGTTGGTCTATGTGACACCCGTCCACAAGAAGGGCCAGAAGGAGGATGTGGGGGACTACAGGCATGCTAGTCTGACTTTGGTTTTGGAGCAGATCATCTTGGTGTGATCACATACACCTGCAGGACAAGCAGGGCATCAAGCCCAGTCAGCATGGGTTTAGGATCCTGCCTGACCAACCTGATCTCCTTCTATGGCTAGGTCACCCACTTGGTGGGTGAGGGGAAGACTGTGACATTCTCCTGGAAAAGCTGGCAGCCCATGGCTTGGACAGGTGTACTCTTCACTGGGTAAAGAACTGGCTGGATGGCCAGGCCTAGAGAGTAGTGGTGAGTGTTCCATTCAGTTAGTAACGAGTCACTAATGGGGTTTCCCAGGGCTCAGTATTGAGTCAACTCCTATGTAATATTTTTGTCAGTGATCTGGACAAGCAGATGGAGCGTACCTGCAGTATGTTCATGGACAACACCAAGTAGGGTAGGGTTGCTGTTTTGCTGGAGTGGAGGAAGGCTCTTCAGAGAGATCTGGACAGGCTAGATTGATGGACTGCAGCTAATGGTATGAGGTTGAATAGTCAGGTGATGGTTCCTGCACTTGGGTAACAACAACTCCAGGCAGCGCTACAGGCTGCAGAAAAAGAACCTGGAAAGTGGCCCAGTGGAAAAGGATCTGGGAGTGCTGGCCAATAGCAGCTGAACATGAGCCAGCCATGTGCCTGGGTAGCCGAGAAGACCAATGGATAAAGGAAAGTGGACCTAAAAGAAATTAATTATGTCACTTTCTTGTGTCCTGTCAAATACTCATGCAATGTCTGTTCAAACTTCCTTCTAAAGCAGTGTTAATATACATAAGCATACATCCACAAAAAACAAAGACCATGCCTGATATATTTACATTTCTCTGGGTGATGTTTCTTTTGTAACATTTTTCTTCAGTGACCTTCTGCTGCCACCTACCTCTGAAGGATTTTCATAAAATCTGCAACTGAAGAATGAAACTCAGGAGAATTCCCTACAGTGTGCACAGAGCTGGCACTGAAGATTTACTACTCAGTATTTTAAGCTTTTCACAACAGAAGAAGTGTTGCACCTGTTGAGTACAGAATTTCTGCCTGTGTCAGAGATGAAATGATAGGATAGGATGACTACATAACATATGTGTGAGTTTTGCATGGCTCTTTTTCTGTGAATTTGTGTAAGCTGTGAAGTGTTCAAAAGCCAAAGGTAGTGTTTCCATTGTAATGGAGACTGAAATATATATGAAAAGGTGATTGATCAAGACTTTTGTGTATGAAGCATGTGTGAAGTACTTCTAGCCCAACTTTTCATTTCATACAGACAGAAACAATTGTGCTGAAGTGGTGAAGAAGCAAAACTGTGGTGAGGTAGCATAGGGTGGTGTGCCATCTCTTTGCCTCAGGTGTTCAAGGCTGCTGCACTGTGGTAACCAAGGTATTCTTTGTCACTCACTAATTCATTCTCGCAGCAATTATTCTGGGCTTGACTATGCAAAGAAATTATGCATGTATGATTTACTATGGGTATAATTGCACTTACAGGCGTGTTAGTTCAGCAGTAAGACAAACAGTCAGTGCATTTGAATGCCTCTGTGATAGGCAGGTGTGTAGGGACAGCATGGATCTTGCAAAAAGGTTCTTGTACTTATGTCAAAAAATTCCACAGTACAGGAACACAGAAAGCCAGCACTTCTCAGATGTCTGCACACAGGCACAGACATACACACGCACATGCATAGTGACATGCAGCTCTGTGCTGGTTTAAATGTAAACCGGCAGGAGAAATGAATCCAACTCACAAAAGACTGCAAGTCAGAACTACGATTTATTAAAAGATCACAATAAGTATAAAGGTACAGACGAAAAAGCCCGTTTGACCCACAGAAACAGGTGTGTAACCCAGCACCCTGGGGCACAAACAGAATGGAGCACCACCCAGCCCCCTTGAGTACACAGTAAAAGGAAACCTGTTCCTGAGGATGATGGTCCTGGTCTGGTCAAGAGTGGCAGTCACAGTCCTGCTGAGGCTCTGGTCCTTCTCTGGATCCGGCGAGGGAGTGAGTTCAGCCCCAAAACCCCCAGTATATATATGCTTAGGCTCAGGTGGGAGTGCCCAGTACATCCCCCAGGGTGGGGAGTTTCCCAATGGGTGAGTTACTGTGTAGGGTGAGTCATGGCATATTTTTGGAAACCCTGATGGCCCATTAGCAGACATGACCCCTCAGCCTGGGTGTGGAGGTGCTAACAGCTCTCCAGAGGGGCTCTACCACACCCGAGTCATTGCTGTGAAGACAGGAAACCTTTCTTATCTCACAGAAGTTCCCAAGCACCCACCCTGTAGCCTGAGGGGTCAGGTGTGCCCCGGGAAGCTGCTGCAACTGATCCATTGATAACAGTTCATGAGAAATTACATAGAGGGTGTAGAATACACAGTCTTAGCCACACCCACACAGTGACAAACTGGTCCTGGTCACTATAACCAGGACAAGCTCTCAGAGGATGAATTGTTAACCTAATGATGGGTTAACATGCCTGAGAGGTGCTGCTAAAGTTTCTTCAAGGTCAAGTGGCTACACTGGATTGAAATGAAAAATACAGACTGACAATACTCAGCTCTTGCAATCTTTGTTTAGTGGCACAATCACTAGATTTTACCAAATATTTGAGCACATAGATAAATCTTTCACCAAAGTCTGAACACATTTTACCTGCAGGCATCCTAAATAACATACCTAGGATTTTTCTAAAAGTAATTTGGTGGTGAATTCTCTTCCTTCTGCTCAGTACAATGTCCATATGAACCTGATTATGTTCTTGTTTGTTTGTCTGTTTTGGGCAGTTGTTTGTTGTTGTTGTTGTTGGGCAGGCTACTTAGCAGCAAGTCATAAGATTTTGTAGTTTGATAATTTGAATGACTTTACAATTATAACCCAAACACTTAATGCCTGTCCATAACCTGTGGTGGATGAATGTAAGTTCATATAACTATTATATATTAGTAGGTGTGAGGCATACATGGATGCCCATGGAAAAGTGCCTGTAAACTTTGCATGAGACTGCAGAATAGGCTAATTAAAA